>VXBP01006817.1:76364-204829 GCA_013400115.1 Rhinopomastus cyanomelas
ACATCCACTGGTTTCCCTGAATCTAACCATCCAGTTATTGTATTATAGAATGCTATCAGGTTAGTCAAGCAGGACTTCCCTTTCATAAATCCGTGCTGACTACTCCTGATAACCTTCTTCTCTTCCAAGTGCCTTGAGATGCCCTCTAGCAGGATGCTGTGAGACTGTGTCAAATGCCTTACTCAAGTCAAGACAGACCACATCCAGCACTCTGCCATCATCCATCCACCTGGTTATCCCTCATCAAAGGCTATCAGGTTGGTCAAGCGTGACTTCATTTTGGTGAAGCCTAATGACCTTCTTGTGTCTTTGCTGTGCCTAGAGACAGCTTCAAGGATATTTTGTTCCATCACCTTTCCTGGGATGGAGGTTAGGCTGACTGGTCTATAGTTACCTGGATCCTCCTTCTTATCCTTTTTGAAGATTGGAGTGACATTTTCCATACTCCAGTCTCTAGGCACCTCTCTAGGCACCCCAGGACTTAGCAAAGCTGATGGAGAGTGGCTTAGCAATGACTCATGCCATCTCCCTTAGCACTCACGTGCATCCTGTCTGGGCCCAAAGATTTGTGCACATCCAGATTGCTCAACTTATCCCTAACCCAGTCCTCATCAACCAAGACAGGCTCATCTTTTGCCTCCAGTTCCTGTGGAGTCTCAACAGTCTGGGGCTTGATATCAAGACAGCCCCTAGAAGTAGAGGCAGAGGCAAAGAAAGTGTTCAGTGTCTCAGCTTTCTCTACATCCTCTGTCTCCAGGGTACCCAGCTCATTCAGCAGGGGGCCTACGTTGCCTCTAGTTCTAGTTTTACCTGCAATGTATTTGAAGAAGCCCTTTTTGTTGCCCTTGACCTCTCTTGCAAGGTTTAATTCCAAGGAGGCCTTGGCTTTTCTAGTTGCATCCCTACATTCTCTCATACAATCACCTTATAATCACCCCAAGTGGCCTTCCCCTCCTTCCATGACCTATAGGCTTTCTTCTTCTTCTTCAGTTTGCCCAGCAGCTCCCTGTTAAACCACGCAGGTCTTCTGGCTCCCTTCCTTGACTTCCTATCTGTTGGAATGCTCTTTTCTTGTGCTTCAAGAAGGTGGTCTTTGAATGTTGACCAGCTACCCTGAGCTCCTTTACCTGCCAGTACCCTGTCCCACGGGATTTGCCTAGCAATTGATTGAAAAGGCCAAAGTTGGCCCTCCTGAAGTCTAGGGTTGTGGTTCTGCTAGGTATTCTGTTCCTACCACAGGAGACCCTTGTGCTGGGTTGTATGTTAGGACCCAGAAGAAGAACTTGTGTATCTCCCAAACCACTGCCCTCCACCCCACAGTAGGAGGGTCCTGGTGGACCATGGAATAAAAAGCCAGCAGGCTGGGGACACACAGACACAGACACACGTGGTTCTGGCCAGCCGCGGAGGAGAGAAGACCCACGGCTCCTGTGCCCTGCTCTGCTGCCCAGCCCACACTACCCTCTGATTAAGTTTTTATCAGCGGTTGCCGGTGGATGGGGTCTGTCTCACGCTTTGGGGCGTTTTGTTTTGTCTTAGACTAGTTCTAAGTGCGGTTCTGTTTTTCGCAAGGGGGAAGTGGGCTGCGGGGTTTGGGTACGCGGTTGCCAGGCAGGCGCCAGCAGAGCGGGGAGCCGGCAGGGTTCCGATAGCCAAGCGCCCGGTGCACTCGGGAGAGGGGCGCGTGACTGGCCCGGGCCATTTTCCCCTCCCTTCCTTTTCCCGCGCGGTGCAGACGTGAAAGCAGCCGGGTGCGAGTGCCTGTTGCTGCCGCGCCGTGGCAAGAGCCCCCTGGTGACTGGAGGCCAGAATTGCACCAGATTGACAGTTCTTCCCTTACACCGTCTCCCTACATTCCTGTCGGTATGCCCTTTCCTCTTTTGAATTTACTTCGTTTTGAATAAAATTACAACTTATTAACATTTCCAAACCTGTTTATATTCCCTTCCTGTATTGGTGGGAGGGGAATCTAACAATCTGTTCTGGAGGGTTCTGCCTTTAACCCTCAAACCAGGACAACCCTGAACTCCACCATCTCATGGTGACTGCAACCAAGGCAACCCTCAACCTTCACTGCTTCAACCAGACTCGCCTTGTTGGTAAGTACAAGATCCAGCAGCGCTCTTCTCCTAGTGGGCTCCTCCACCATTTACATCAGAAAATTGTGATCAGTGCACTGGAGGAACCTCCTGGACTGTGGATGGCTGGCTGAGTAGTCTTCCAGCAAATACCAGGGTAGTTAAAATCCCCCATAAGAAGCAGGGCCTGTAGCTGTGAGGCTTCTGTCAGCTGCCTGTAGAAGACCTCATCAGCTTCCTCATCCTGATCTGATGGCTTGTAATAAACACCCAGGACAGTGTCACCCATGCCAGCCTGCCATGTAATATGCACCCACAAACCGTGAACTCTGCCTCTGGACAGAACTCTGTACATTCCAGCTGCTCTCTCACATAGAGAGCCGCTCCTCCACCTCGCCTTGCTGACCTGTCCCTTCTAAAAAGGACGTAGCCGTCCATGACCACATTCCAGTCATGCTAGCTGTCCCACCAGGTCTCTGTAATTGCCACCAGATCATAATCACCTGACTGGACACAGATTTCTAACAACTCCTGCTCATTCCCCATGCTGCTTGCATTGGTGTACAGGCATTTCAGGGAGCGAGACGAGCGCTCCGATCTCACCCTAGGACAGCAAGAGGTCACCTGTTCTTCCTTAAGATCAGAGCTCTGCTGCACTGGTGCTCACCCATCAACTATCTTACACTCCTTCAAATCTAGTTTAAAGCCCTCTGAATGAATTCTGCCAGTTCCTGCCCCAGAACCCTTTTTCCCTTCTGAAATAAACCTCTCCCATGTGTACCTGTCAGATCTGATGCCTTATAGACCCAGTTATTATCAAAGAACCCAGAGCCCTGCCTGTAGCATCAGTCTCGTAGCCAGGCATTAATGGACTGAGTCCTTCTATTCCAGCCTGTGTCCTCACTCCAAAATGGAAGTAATGAACAGAATACAATTTATGCCCCAGACTCTTTTACCAGATGTCCCAAGGCCTTGTAATCTTTCTTCATTCCCCTCAGGCTACACGATACATCTTCATCTCCACCTGTCTGGAAGATCAGAAGTGAGTAATAGTCATCTGATCTCACCAGCTTAGGAAGTCATACCATGACATTCACGAACCCGAGTCACTCCCTTTTCTTAAGATCGGGATGTGATATCTTGGTAAATCTAAATGAAGACTGTGTGCGCAGTTTTAAGTGTTTCCTGAGCTTTCCCTTCCTTTTGAATATTTTTATGTTTTGTTAATGTGCTTTGATTGAGTGTACTTATGCAGGGCTTTTTTTATTAGTGCAATGTATTGTGAATTACAGTCAGACTGAATTGCAGCATTTCACGGTATTTCAGTTCAAAGTCTGTTTACAACTAGCTTTGATTTTCCAGTACCTTATAGAATAAGCAGGAAGCTGTGACAGCCTTTTTGAGATACCTGAGGTAATATTGCCTTTTATTTGACTCCCTGATACTATGAACACTTAAAAGTAGTACTGGGAAATATTGGAAACCTGTTAAATTATTAAACAAGTGATCATGTTATAGAAACAGTCCTTATATTTTTTCACATGACAATTCTACTTGAGGACAAACAGCCAAAGAAACAGAAGTTTTTACCTGGTAACCAGGGATAATGATCGTGTTGAAGTGTAGCTTTACAAGCCTGTGGCTGCTGTTATACCTACTGTAACTGCAAAAGAGGTGTCTGAATGATGTGCTAGGGGGTTTAGTAGTTGTCTAGAATCCTGGGCTGCATCAAAAGAAATGCAGCCAGCAGACTGAGAGAGGTGATTCTGCCCCTCTACTCTGCCCTGGTAAGACTTCACTTGCAGTACTGCGTCCAGCTCTGGAGTGTTCCTCAATACTGGAACAATATGGACCTGATGCAGTGAGTCCAGAGGAGGGCCATGAAATTGATCAAGGAACTGGAACACCTCTCGTACAAGGACAGGCTGAGGTAGTTACAGAAACATAGAATCGTAAGTGATTAGAAGGAACCTCGAGAGATCATCTAGTCCAATCCCCCTGCCAGAGCAGGCTCACCTGAGCGGAGAAGCCATGGAATCAGAATCATTCAGGGTAGGAAGCAACCATCATCCAGTTCCAACCCCCCCAGCACAGGCAGGACATCCCACCCTAGAGCAGGCTGGCCAGAGCCTCATCCAGCCTGGCCTTAAACACCTCCAGGGACAGGGCCCCAACCACCTCCCTGGACAACCCATTCCAGGCTCTCACCACTCTCATGGTGAAGAACTTCCTCCTCACATCCACTCTAAGTCTACCCATCTCCAGCTTTGCTACATTCCCCCTAGCCCTGTCGCTACATGGCATCCTAAAAAGTCCCTCCCCAGCCTGTTTGTTGGCCCTCTTCAGATACTGGAAGGCCACAGTAAGGTCACCTGGGAGCCTCCTCTTCTCCAGACTGAACAGCCCCCACTCTCTCAGTCTGTCCTCATAGGAGAGGTGCTCCAGCCCTCTGATCATCCTCGTGGCCCTCCTCTGCACTCGCTCCAGCATCTCCACATCCTTCTCGTAAGTTCCCATGGACTTGAACGCTTTCTGGTCCTTCACGTGATCATGAACCAGATCTTCCCTTACGATGGGAAATTCTTCCTTGCAGTCCCTGCCATTATTTTCGATGTCTCCAGGAGTGTGGTTGGAGGCCTTTGCAGTGAAGGCTGAGGTAAAGAAGTCATTGAGAACCTCAGCCTTTTCCATGTCACTTGTAACCACCTCACCTGTTCCCTTTCTGAGGGGGCCCACACCTTCCCTAGACGACTTCTTATCATTCATATACCTGCAGAAATTCTTGGTGTTCCCTTTGACCTCCCTGGCCAGGTCCAATTCAAACTGTGCCTTGGCTTTCCTAACCACATCTCTAGCTGTCCGGGCGGCATCCTTATATTCCCCCCACTCTAGCTGTCCTCCTTTCCACTCCTTCTAGAGTTTCTTTTTGTGCGACAGCGTGTCCAGGAGCTCCTTGCTCAGCCAAGCAGGCCTCCTAGCATTCTTCCCTGCTTTCTTCTTTGTTGGTATACATGGCTCCTGGACACAGAGAAGGTGATCCTTGAATGTCCTGGGCCAGCTGTCCTGGGCCTCTTTTCCCTCAAGAGCTTCATCCCATGATACTTTGGCCAGCAGAGTTGGGCTTGTTCAGCCTTCCAGTGCCTGAAGGAGGCCTACAAGAAGGCTGGAGAGGGACTGTTTACAAAGGCCTGTAGTAATAGGACAATCACAGAATCACAGAACATTAGGGATTGGAAGGGACCTCGAAACATCATCTAGTCCAATCCCTCTGCCAGAGCAGCATCACCTAGATGACGTCACACAGGAGCATATCCAGGCAGGTTTTAAACGGCTCCAGAGACAACAAGGGGCGATGGTTTCAAATTAGAGAAGGGTAGGTTGAAATTGGATGTTAGGTAGATGTTCTTTAGCGTGAGATTGGTTGAACACTGGAACAGGTTGCCCAGGGATGTAGTTGAGGCTCCATCTCTGGAGATAGCCATGGGGAGGCTCAATAAGGCTCTGGGCAACCTGATCTAGTCAAAGATATCTCTGCTCACTGCAGGAGTATTGGACTAGATGGCCCTTGGAAGCCCCATTCAGCCTGTGCAATTCTGTGATTCTGTGTACACACTTGCAAGAGAATCAACTCGTCATTTATATGAGGATGGATCAGCTCCTGCTGCCTCCCTTGCACATCCTCCACAGTGCTGTCTACTGACTCTTTTTCCCCCTCTACTATTTTATATCATTTTGAACTGATGCTTTCCATTTTGGATCCTTGAGCTCTTCCTTAGCCCTATATCAATAATTTCATTTCTGTCTGCAAAGTTACTTTCATAATTATAATAATGTATAATTATTCTAATTTATTATAATAATAATAATATTTCTAAGGAATCAGAACCAAATACATGCAGCTAACCTGTCCCCAAAGTAGCCCTTGGGTCACAGACATCTGAGTCCATAGAAGAAGAATGACACATAATGAAAACCCATTGCTGCTTCCACACCGGCCCCAGCCATCTCTAAACTTGTATTTCTGCCCAAGAGTTCCCAAAGACCTCCTCAGCCCTCACTCACCAGCTGAGCTTTCACAGGTAGGTTATGCAACCACTTACTGAAAGGCAACACCTTCTCAGCAAACTGACCAGCTTTCATGAATGTGTAATTCAGGCAGTCTCCTGGAGGGCACCTGGGCTGCTTTGTTGTTAAAACACTAGAATTCAGGGACAGCAAAGACCTGAAAAACAGCGATACATCAGTAACTCTAACAGGAAGCTAAGGGTTGCAGAAGTTACTGTCTTCTGTTTCTAAGGGTATAAAATTTTATTTACAAACAGTGCCATTAAACTGTCAAGGAGAGTGCAGCCATTTCCCTATCAGTTTTCACTGGTAATTAATTATTCATCATACAGAATTAGAGAACTTAATTGAAGGTCTTTGAAAGAAGCAGTCTTGACCAATACACAGTAGAGACTGGGTAGCTAAGGTGCTGTTGATTCTCTCCAAGCAAAATACAACTTGATAAAAAAATATACGTTTGATAGCTTTTTTGGTTGTTTTGGTTTTTTGTTTTTTAAACATGTTAATTTGTTTGCAAGAGTATTGTAAAAAGAATTGGACATGGGCTTGACATCTGGAAGTTCCACTTGGTAGAGAGCTTTCTATTACCATCATTACTAATGTCATAATATGTTTGCTGCTGCAACAAAAAACTTTGTTAAACAGGTTGGTGATGGAGGAAGACTAATTCCAGTGCCTAGTCTCAGTGAAGCTGATAAATACCAACCACTCAGCCTTGTGATTAAGAAAAGAAAATGTTTGCTTTCGAAAAAATCTAAATTTGCTTCGACACCTTTCACTTTAAAAGACATTCTTCAAGGGGAGAAAGAAATTTCTGCAGGTAAGATTTCTGTCTTTGTTCAAGGAGGGAAAGTGCCTGTTTTCTAGTAAACGCAAGGAGTAGACATAGCTTAAACTTTGCAGGTAGCGTGATAGCTCTTCAGTGTGCATGATAAAATGTGTCTTGCCTGGTCATGTAATGGATATTTATAACATAAATGGTAATTACTACTCTGCATTTGTTTTTAATGTTCACCTTAATGAGTAGCCTCAGCTGTACAGCTGTTCCATGCTGGCAATCCCAGGTGCTGAGCAGGACTCTGCAAAGGTAGAAGCATGCGACAACGGCTATTTGACTGAAGTAATTGGATTTGTGTAAGAATTTTTGTCCCCATTTGTAATCTTTTTTGAGTATGTTAAGAGCTTAGCTCTGTTTGAATTGCCTTTGTTATGCAATATCAGCAGGTTTTGAGGGGATTCTATGAGAATTAAAAGGTACAAAATTGAATTATAGAATCATAGAATCATTAGGGATTGGAAGGGACCTCGAAAGATCATCTAGTCCAATCCCCCTGCAACAGCAGGATCACCTAAACCAAGTTACATAGGAACACATCCAGGCGGGTTTTTAAATGTCTCCAGTGGAGACTCCACAATGCCCCTGGCAGCCTGTTCCAGTGCTCTGTCACCCTCACTGTGAAGAAGTTGCTTCCCACATTTATATGGAACCTCCTATATTCCATCTTACACCCATTGCCCCTCATCCTATCACCAGGTGACATTGAGAAGAGCCTTGCTCCATCCTTCTGACACCCACCCCTCACATATTTATAGACATTATTGAGATCACCCCTCAGTCTCCTCTTCTCCAAGCTACAGAGACCCAGCTCCCTCAGCCTCTACTCATAAGGGAGGTGTTCCACTTCCTTCATCTTCTACACTGGACTCCCTCCAGCAGCTCCATGTCTTTCTGGAACTGAGGGTTCCAGAATGGGACACAATATTCCAGATGTGGTCTCACTAGTGCAGATTAGAGGTGGAGAAGAACCTCTCTTGATTGCTAACCTTCTTGGCCACAAGAGCACACTGCTGGCTCATGGTCATCCTGCTATTCCCCAGGACCCCCAGGTCCCTTTATCTTACACTGCTCTCCAACAGGTCAGTCCCCAACCTACACTGGTACCTGGGGTTGTTCTTGCCCAGATGCAAGACTCTGCAATTGCCCTTGTTATACTTCATTACATTTCTCTCTGCCCAGCTCTCCAGCCTGTCTAGGTCTCACTGAATGGCAGCACAGTCTGCAGGGGTGTTGGCAACACCACCCAGCTCTGTGTCATCAGCAAACTTGCTGACAGTGCATGCCAATCCCTCATCCAAGTCATCAATGAATAGATTGAATAAGGAGTAGCCCCAGCACCGACCCCTGGGGCACTCCACTAGCTGCAGTCCTCCAACTAGACTTTAATGTCTGTGTAATTCATATCTGTGTTGATGTTTTCTCCGAACAGTTTCATTGATCTACTTTCTTTTGATAAACATTCATTTTAACAAAGGTATTTATCACATGATTAAGTGAACAACAATTGTGTTAAGTAAAACTTTGCTAAAACAAACCATTATGAGCAGCAGAAACCACAAAGACGAGTTGCCTGTGCAAACGAGTCATTCCAGGATGTAAGCATGATGAAAAATATTGAGGTCCTTCTAATCCTACATGTCTTACACAGGACAAATCAGAATGAAAAAAATGGAAAAAAAATCACATTAAAGAGTCTGAGAAAAAACTCACAAAATCTGTCATGAAAACTTTGTAGTCGTTCCTGCAAAAGTTAGACATCATGTGTTGAAAGTATTGTCCTTTCATGTAAGCAAGTAACTTGGTAACTGAATTTCATCTTTTTGAGACAAAGGGGTGTCTGCAATATTTTACCATTGTGGAAAAGCTACTCATTTATTCTTGTCAAAACAGTCAGTGAGGGTGACGGAGCACTGGAACAGGCTGCCCAGGGGGGTTGTGGAGTCTCCTTCTCTGGAGATGTTCAAGACCCGACTGGACAGGTTCCTGTGTGACTTGGTTTAGGTGATCCTGCTGTTGCAGGCGGATTGGACTAGATGATCTTTCGAGGTCCCTTCCGATCCGTAATGATTCTATGATTCTATGAAAACGAGGGGCACTGGAGGGGGCTGCCCGGGGGATTGTGGAGTCTCCTTCTCTGGAGACATCTAAAACCCATCTGGACTTGGTCTAGGTGATCCTGCTGTGGCAGGGGATTGGACTGGATGATCTTTCGAGGTCCCTTCCAATCCCTAATGTTCCGTGAGTCTGTGAAAAGACCAACAGGTTTCATACCAGATGACTTTATAATGTCCCTTTATCTTAAAAGCTTTGAAGTTTTAGATTAAAAAAACAAAGGAATGAAGCCCAGTTTCTCAAATGTGTGAGGTTGTGTTTGGATGCCCAGTCCCAGTCTTCTACCTGCTCCATTCTTTTTAATTTGGTAAACGGTGTTTTCTAACATTCTTCTGTTCTTATAGTGGAAATATATTTGTTATAAAGAAAGGATTATAAAAATGCTTTGGCAGCTACTCTTTTGTTGTATAGGAGCACAATTAGTTTCCTACTCCTTCTGGCCACGATGTTTCTGATACAAGCCAGGGTGCCGTTGGCCTTCATGGCCACCCAGGCACACTGCATGTCTCATTTACACAAGCACCAACAGCATGCTTACACGCATAAGTACTCTACAAAAATAATGAGCACAAAACCGACCGTTTCATACACGAGCACAGGCACAGCTCTGCTGGTACAGAAATCCCTCCGACCCCTGGGCACTCTCTGCCACTAATCATCAGTAGTAATACTGATAAGTGCCCAAAGTATCTCCGAATTTCACATCAAAGTAGGTAAGCACAGTAGGAACTGTGCAGTACTGATTATTACTGTCTTTTAAAATAATGAAAACGCCCTGCTAAAAATATACGAAGCTGTGTAAAAATACTGCGTTCAGACTTTTCATCGCGTTAGTGGCTTTCTTTTGTCACGGTTATCTTCTTTTACTCAGGTATCTCATCTTACCAGTTGCTGAACTATGAAGACAAATCAGATGTTTCGCTTAATGGTAGAAGAGGAAATCAGATAATGGATGATGTTGGTTTTGATATTGCTGGATCAGATTCTATTGCCTTTAAAGCTTCCTTTGGCATAGTGACAAAACATGAGGTTGAAGTACCAACACTACTCAAAGAACTTACTTCAAGGTTATATTATGCATTTCGTTTTCTGCTTCTGTAATTACATTTCATACAGTGAGGCTGAACCTTTGAAATGCTTAGATTTTGGTTGTTTTAGCCAGTGAACAGCAGGCACCATCTCACATTCCATACTACTGAAAATCTGAAATTTACCTCAAATTACATTGTCTAAATTCAGGTTTCAGAAATAGGATTTCTTTTCTGCCATCTGAAGAACCAAAGCACTGTCTGTATGATTGCCATTCCAGGTATTTTGAGGTTTTATGAGGTGAAAACATAGCCATTTCTTTGAAAAGCAGTTATCTACTTGACTTTTCCACAGCCTTCTGTGGCTCTTCTCTAAATGCAGTCTCCAGTTTTCCAACACCCATGTTGAGCTCTGGACACTAAAACCAGCCTTGCTGTAGTGCTGGCACAACTTCCTGTAGTGCTGGCACAAATGCCAGATACATAAAAATATTCCAGGTGTGACTATTCCAGGTGCAATTCTTTAGTTTATAGTTCCAAAAATGTCCTTGGCCCAAGCGTCATCGCAGTGAACCCCAGAGTTGCATCCCAGTAAATCATTGACTATGCATGGTGTGACATTTGGTGTTTTCAAATACAAGTTGTTTCCTTGCAGTTATTCGCTGGGCAGTGCATGTTGTTTGGTACCCATTGCCTCTCTTGTTCTCTACCTACCTTTTGCCAATGTGTATGTTACCTCTGAACACTATCAGTAATAATTGGGGATGGGGTAGGGAGGAGGTCCTAGTCTCCTGATAAAAATATTCAATGTTACAGGCTAAGAGCTAATGTCTTTAGAAATTCTCCTGCTTTTCACTTGTTTAGCGACCATTCCATGTTTGTATCTGCTGTAGGTTTTTCAGCTAAGATGGACA
The DNA here is from genome assembly GCA_013400115.1 of Rhinopomastus cyanomelas. Classification (NCBI taxonomy): domain Eukaryota; kingdom Metazoa; phylum Chordata; class Aves; order Bucerotiformes; family Rhinopomastidae; genus Rhinopomastus; species Rhinopomastus cyanomelas. The sequence goes on from VXBP01006817.1 coordinate 87,400, forward strand.
CATACCAGTTAACCAGTTTTTAATCCACTGGGACAGCTTGTATGGGCATCATTTACGGTTCTATCTGAAACATTCACAGAATCATACACAATTAGAGAATGATAGGTGTTGGAAGACACCTCAGAAGATCAACTTGCTGGCCACACTCACGTACCCCAGGAGACTGTGGATCTTCTTGGCCACAAAGGCACATTGCTAGCTCATGGTCAACCTGTGGCCCAGCAGCAGCAGCACCTTTTCAGAAGCACAAAGGTTACAGCTGTTGCTTTTACTATCTATTTAACATAAATTATTTGTGACTGACATGAATTATATAACTTAAAAGAAAATGTTAGTTAGACTGTGTTGACAGTTCCTTACTGTTAGTAAGAAAAGTGTTGAATGTACAGATTTGGAATTTTCCAGGATCTAATTTTGTAGTACCTCTGTTCCCAAATACTGAAAATCAATATTAAATTTCAAGAGACCTCCTGAGTTAGTTTTAAAATTGCTGGTTCTATTAGCTGCTTTGTAAATTGCTGGTCATTTCTGATTTCCTTTCTCTTGATTTTAGAAAAATAAACTTTGATCATTGTCTAGTCCATCAATCAAGAAAAAGTAGGTTGGAAATTCTGTGCGTGGTCATGGAAAGTATCAGAACTACAAGGCAGTGCTCCTTAACTGTCCATACTGGAATGCGCGGAGAGACAATGAGGGTAAATATGTTTGACAAAGTTTTGGAAGTCGAACGAATAAACATAAAAAGCCCATTTTTATACATCTTGTTATTGTATTTACTTGCATTGTTACTAGTGTGTGCTCAAAAAAGATCTGAAGCAAATCAGTGTGATTGCACTGACGCAAAGTGAACTAAACGTTGGCCTTCTGTTAGTATCGCTCCTATGACTGAGGGATGGAAAACGCATGGCAGGATGGCTACAGAATGAGCCATTGCTTTCAGTGAAGCCTCATCAGAAAAAATGGAATGTACTACTTCTTAGACTGAATAGCCAATAAACATCTAACCTATCTTTCAATACTACATTAGTCTTACGTTAAGCCAACACACTGGACCCTCAGATTGTTACAGTCTCAGGGGCTGTCATCTCACTCCCTGTCTTAAGTCCTTCCTCCCTTTCTCTAGTGCGGCTGAATAATTGAACGTACACATCTTCTGCAGTTTGCTCAGGGACAGTATTTATGAATCAGTGTATATAAATGTTCAGTGAGTGGTGCAGGCTGATTTAGTATCTCTGCTTCAAACTGTATTAAAGTGCAAAGACTGTAACATAAAATTATTTAATTATGAAATGCTATCTTCAGTTTCAAAGCTTCCTCCTGGAATTATAATTCTCAATATATACAGTTGGAATATTATTTATTTTCTATTTCCATTTCTAACACTTTTTGTTTTGTTGCTTTTCTGAATTATAGTTTCACTTTATTGAAGATCAGAATTCTAAAGGGCGGGACAAAGCCATTGTATTTCCTGCACATACAACTATTGCTTTTAGTGTATTTGAACTTTATATTCATTTGGATGGTAATTTTGGTGAGTTATTGTTGCTATTGCTGCTATTTCTTATGATGATCTGATTTCTTAAAACAGTCTTCTTGCTCTTGATATGCATAAGCCTTGATTTCATACAGTGCTATGCCTTACTTTTATGTGCAGAAGCAGTCCGACTGTCTAGCTGAAGCAGCTTTCAAAAAGCTGAACAATGCAGGTACTAGTCTGTCATGGAAACATTTTAATAGTTAGGGGCAATTTCATGTTTTGTTTTTTTTAAAATCCTGCAGCTGCATGGAACCAAAATTGACTTCCTTATCATTCTAGCCTGTAAGGAACAGGCTTATGAGACCATCCAATCCGTTTTGCATAAAATTAGCCAAATAAAAAGACCCAAGTAAGAAAGAAAACATGCAGAATTCCTAAATTAAACTAACCTTTTTTTCTGTTGGGGCTTGAATTTCAGTCTGATACATCATCACTGCATGCATCTGAAGATATTTTGAAAGAAATAATCTCAGTTACTGAAAACTGATAAAAAATTGCATAGGTCCTGTACATTTTTATCCTTTCAGGAGGAGGGCAATGCTTATGCATTTGCAATATTTGCACTGATTACACTGTGGTGTTTTCACTGTTATCAATGTTGTTTGCAATAAAAAAGAAACTCAGTATGGTAGTTCTTTAGGTTCACTTCCATAATGTTAAATATTTTGGAAAAGTTTCCATTTCATTTTACTTTCTATGTGATGCTGCACGTACATGCACAGTGAGTTTGCTGAAGTCATGATGAGTGAGACAATCAACGAAGCCGTTTGCATAATTAATGAGATGTCTTGATAAAGTTTCAAACTTGTTTTTTTCAGTTCTCTGTAGTGGATGGATGATGTTCCACTTTAAAGGTTTTTTTTTTAAATTATGGATAGAAATCTTAGCTAATATTTGCTTTTATTTTTAACAGTATTTTAGTAGGTGATTCAGTGTTGTAAGAGGTGACTGTGGAACTCAAAGCCACATTTGTTTCTCATTCAGAAGTGGGACTTCCATTTGTATTATATTATTCTATAATGGACATAATTTGTAGAAACCAGATGGTAGTCCTTTACAACCATAAATTCTGTGAAAGCCAAAACAATCCCTGATTATGTATGTTGAAAGCCACCATTTAAAAATTCATATTGAATCGGTGTGACTTAATCCTCTAGGCCACTACTGTGTGCAGACTTCGTATTAACAAATGGTACTAGCCATTAAAAACCTCAGTAAAGCTAAACTAAACTAACTGTTGTGCAACCATTAGTTTTATATTTTGGTTTTTTAAAAACTTATTTTAATTTATACAGAACTCTGTGTGACTCCAATTTCAAAAGGAGGATTTGAAAAAGAGAAATCTGCATCATCTTCACTGACCAAATTAAGGAGGTTAAAGAGTAATCTGTTCCATCGAAGTATGATTTTTGATGTTTATATCCAAATAGCTTAGTTAATGCATGAAGAGTGTATTTTCTGTAATTTGTGTTCAAGAGAAACATGTAAAGAAGAAAATTTTGATGGAAAATGCACCTCTTAATTTGTTGTCTATTGAAATGATTGAAAAGTTATTAAAATTTGTATTTGGGGATCTGATTCTTTCACAAATAACTACTGTTTGATATTGCTGTTCATTGAAACTCTAAAGATCTTAAAATACAGATATATGGCTCATGATAAACTGGTTTGGAGTAATTAGACAACGGCTTCAGCCTATTTCATATGCTTGCCATTTACAGCTAGTGTTATGCAATTCAAATGATAATGTATAGATAATATTTAAGGGCAAACACTTTTAAATTTAAACATCAAATGACATTAAATATTTCAATGTATTCTTTAGGCTACATGTTCACATGTCACGGACAAAGATCGCTACCACTACCGTTCTCTTTTCTCATTCTGATATGGACACAATATCCAAAATACCCCTGTATGTCACTGTGTGTAGTTGCCTTTTCTTCAGAAAAAAAATTCCTACATTTCTGCCCATTCTTTGATCTACGTATTTTGAAAATCTGCAAATCTGAGCGTGAACATAAATGCTGAGGGGTAAGCACATCCTTCTGAAGTGCTGAGGGAGACGCTAACCTGGCAGTGCTGGACTGAAGGCTGGGTGAAATGATCCGAAAGGGCTCTTCCAACCAAAGATATTCTGTGGCTCTATGAAAGTGCTGCTCTGTGTAGATGCCCTTGCTCCATTGGATCCCACTGTTCATCAAAGGGCTTTTATGGTCCAAGCCTTCAGTGTTGTCCCAGTCTACACAAGGGAATAAGTCTTCAGATGGTATGATACAGCTCAGTAACTGTAGCTGCCTGAAAGTTTGTCATCCAAGCGAAATTATTCAGTCCCTGAAGAGACAGAAAAAAAATGGGTAGTCCCAAAACTGCTTTCTTCCTGGAGTATTCGGATACTCTGTGATCTGCGAGGATGTTAACGTGGAATTCTCCACTTTTTTCCCCCAATCCTTTTAAGTATTGGTCAAGTCTTTTTGTAAATAGCAGGAAAAAAAGGAGTGAATCGACAATTTTTAGCAAATCGCACTAGTAATGCAAAAATAAGAATGGCTAAACAGATGAGCACCTGGCTGTGATTTGATTTGGCACCAATTTTTCAAATGTCCATGTCATGTCTAGCTTTTTGGTGCACTTCTGAAAATATGCTTATATAGGTCATACATCAAAAATGTCTGGCTTTCGTCTTGGCAAATCCAAGAAGATTTTCCATGACCCAGGGCTTTTGATGGGCAGTACTCTACACCATGGTGTGTTTCAAATGGTTTTATGAATCATTTGTAATTTCCACGATTAGATTGACAGGCTAGTTTGTAAACAGTTCATAATGTAAAGTCCTTGCTTGCTTTTTACGTGTGTTCTTTCTTTTCCAGAAAGAAGAGCGGTGGAGACCATTGTTAGCTCTGATGTTTACTTGGAGGACATTCTAACAGATTACTATGAAAAAGCTGCGAGCATGACTGATCTCTCTACAAGCTACCTCAGAGAGGGGTCGCACATCCGAATTAATTTGCTTAATAACAACATCCCCAAAGGTCCCTGTGTCCTTTGTGGAATGGGAAGTTCTAAAAGGGACACAGTCTATGGATGCCTAGAGTGCTCTTTTAACGGGCAGAAGTACGTACGACTGCATGCTGTGCCCTGTTTTGACCTCTGGCATAAGAGAGTAAAGTAACTGAGCTGGGTAAGTGCCTGTTGTCGTAGACATGGGTGTAACTGTGCCACAAACTTTTCAGAATGAGTACATATGACTCAAATAGTTGAAATACAAATTAATGACAGTGCAAAACATTGTCTTCCAAATTACTTGCTTCACCTTTCACTTGAAAGCACCCTGACCCATTTCTTGACTTTGCTTTCCTTCTTCCTTGAACTGTCTCCTTTCATAATCGTAGTTAATAGATATCCTTTTAATCTGTATTTTCATAAGGTCAAAATACATCCTAGACCTGACTTTAAGTTGTTTACATAAACGTATTAAACCCCAAATGTTGCTGTATCTACACTGGCTTATGATGGTAAAAACTTTGTAAATAATACAGTGTTCTCATGAAAGTTTAATTAAGTATCAGATTAAAACACACGCTAAAACTTAGTTCAGTCTAATGTTTCATTTACAAAAGGGAACAACTAAAACTAGAGATAGCCATTTCATATGAGGATGCCATTACCACACGAACAGTCTGTTTAGATTCCTAAAAAGTAATCTGAATGCAGTTCACCTTCTGCATCTGCATTTCAGGTTACAGCTGCTCTTGACTTTGTGTTGAGATAAACATTGTGTTGCAGAACATGCTTTGGAAACTTACTAAAATAACAGAAATACATCCTTCCAACATTTCTTCAGGGGTGGAGGTCTTAAACCAGTAGATCTCAGCCACAGAAAATTAAGTCTGTGCTGTTCAGAATATAAACACCTGATGGCACTGTGGAACTGTGTCCAGCTCTGACACTGGACGCGCTACTGCTCTGTAAATTGCTGAAGCTTCTTCTGCTATTTTACACTGGGAAAACAATTGAAATACGTTTCTTTACCTTTCAGAATTAAGGGCAACCCAGCTATGGCTGCTTTTGTACTTGTGCTGTCCACCTTCACTTTGTACATCTCATTATTACATGTCAGGTAGTGAGGTGGATCGTGAACTGGCTTCAGGGTAGAAACCAGAGAGTATTGGTCAGTGGGACAGAGTCTGGTTGGAGGTCTGTATCTAGTGGAGTGCCCCAGCGGTCGGTGCTGGGACCGGTCCTGTTCAATCGATTCATTGATGACATGGATGAGAGATTGGCATGCACTGTCAGCAAGGCTGGTGACCACACAAAGCTGGGTGGTGTCGCTGACACCCCTGCAGACTGTGCTGCCATTCAGCAAGACCTGGACAGGCTGGAGAGCTGGGCTGAGAGAAATGTAATGAAGTAGAACAAGGGCAATTGCAGAGTCTTGCATGTGGGCAAGAGCAACCCCAGGTACCAGTATAGGCTGGGGACTGAGGACCTGTTGGCGAGTAGTTTAGGAGAAAGGGACCTGGGGGTCCTGGGGAATAGCAGGATGACCATGAGCCAGCAGTACTGCCTGATAACTATTGCTACTTCTTGATTTTTCCAAAGGAATTGAGAAATATTTGCCAGTAATAATTTAACTACCTCAAAAGGTACTGAAACTATTTTAATGTGTCTGATACGATAAAAATAATTATTTTCATCAGTACTTTTTACAGTGAGAAAGACTACTGAGCAACAGAAGGTTAGGACATGACACAGGAACCACTAAGATCATAGACTTTCCTGATTTTATTCCTTTCTTTTGAGGTATCTCATACATTTTATTAGTTAAATGCTAAAAATATGGTTTTTTTACAGTCATCTCAATAGATATACAAAGATGTCATTATAAAAACAGCAAAAATAAACAACAACAAAAATGTGAAAAAGTATTTTATTGTATAAATTCAGTGTCCAGAAGAGACAGAGATCTTTTAAGTTCTTAGAGTTCGTCATGCTGGTAGACATTGTACTCCTTTGCTGATATGAAGCCATCTCCATCATGGTCATTCTTCTTAAATATATCAGCTAACACTTCATCATGAACTGAAGGATGACGTTTTTTGCCATCTCTTGCAAATTCTTCTTTCAAATACTGGCTTATCTAGAAGAAAAGGATAAAGTCCAACCACTGTGGCTTTTGTCACAAGCTATTTTCAGGAGCACTTGAGTTATATATATGTTATTGTGACTCCAGTGTAGACAAGTCTAGAGCCAATCCCCAGCAAGTCTGAGACATACTGACGTATGAATCAAAGCAAATTTTAACACTGGAGTGTAGTTTCTGTACGCATACAGAAGCTTTACATGACAAACTGCAGCTGAGGCAGTTAATGTAAAGATAACACTATATACCTATACATGATATGAACATTTCAATGATCTATTATTTATATCTAGACTAATTTTATTTAAATTCTATGTAAAATTTATATGAACATTACAGTTATTAAATATATTTAATTGCTTTAATTATAAATATACAACTCATTCAACAATAGTTACATTTACCTCAAGTTGAGAGAGTTTTTTATCACTGTCCTTGTCTATTTGATTAAATGCTTCAACACTGCGAGGTCCTTTATTGACTGCATAAAGTTCAATCTCAAAGATCAGTGTTGCATTAGGTGGAATCTTGCCCTGTGCTATTAAGAAAAAAAAAGTATGTAAGAAACCAGACAGTATGGTCAGAAATCACATGTATGATAAACTCATGTCTAAACCATCTTTTTTTATTACTAAAGGCTATGTTAATATTCAGATTAAACTCTGCATTTAGTTATTGCACAGCCTGACAGGAAGCTTGCTCAGACTACATTACATTAATACTTTCGAGAGAGATTTGCAAACAGTACTCTTCTGTGCAAAGAAATTCTATTGTTCATACCAATTCAGGCACTTCTAAAAATTAAGAGAAGGACTTGTGTTATCATAAAACCCAAGTAATTTCTAGTTCTCACCGTTTTACCTAATGTCATATGATGGAGCTTAAAATATCTCCATTCTGATTTAAAATATTACAGTAACACACCAATGCTCATATATATTTTCTGTCTGAAGAAAGAAGGCAGCATCAGGTTGTACCAACTTACTGTGGATTACAGCTAAAGGACTTTACGTAAAATAGTGTTCAAAATATACATCTCATTGAAAAGAAGCAACAGAATCTAAGTCATCTGATTCACTCATTCATTCAAAAAAATAACCCAGGAATCTTTTGTCTGCTTTCTGAGGAAATGAAACATGTTTGACTTTATTACTGCTTTGTCAAAGCATTTTCTGATATCTGCAATAAACACACCACTGCCTACAAAAATAAGCATCTAGTAAAAAAAAAAAAAAGGAACTGAAGAGATGCCCTAAGAGCCAACTGAGGTCTGAAATTAAAAGCCAAAACAGCAGGAGGAAATCATGCAGTGTAAATTAAAATGTGAACATGCAAGCTCGCTTCTATTCATAGCCAAAGCCAGTGAGCATGACATTGTAACCTTGGAATTTTGACAGAATCACAGCATCATAGTACATTAGGTATTGGTGTGCCCATCCTTCAGAAACTGAAGGAAAACTAAAGAATCTACTTTAAACAAAACTATTACACTATTCACCTAAAACATCCATACTAAGAATGACTGGTTTCAGAGTTCAAAAGATCTTATTCTTACAAGTTTTAAAAATGTTTAAGGTTTAAATATATCTGAATACAAATCATAGCTTATATAGTACTTATAAAAGAAAGACACAACGCTGGAATTCAGTGTCAGTAGTTTACGAATATACATACCAACAGAGGAAAGAGATGTAAAGATTTAGAAAGCCACATGCACCTTTTCTAATTCAAAATTAAGTAGGCATCTTCGCCAGCATGCAGGAGGATGCTGAGACAGTGGACAGGCATGCTGTAGGAAAGTAATGCTTTCTTGGAGCGCTACCTAGAACAAACAGTTAACACTATTAAAGGACATGTTTTGACTTGTTTCATTGCTTCTCCTTGCTGTTGTAAGACTTAATTATTAAACATCTTGCTCAAGGGGAAAAATTTAGTCCTAGTAAACTTCAAGATCTACAAGGGAAATGTAGGAAAAGCAAAACTGGCGCATGGATTCTGACACAGCATCACACTACCAAATATTTGTAACAGAGCAGGAGCCACCTTTTCACAGAAACCACTATCCCAAACGCATAACGTAACTACGAGTGCTGCAACGCTGCAAAAAACTCTGACTGGAACTCTTGGTTTTTTTTAAGTAGACTGCACAGTGAAATGAGATTTCATGCACTGTGCTGTTGCAGTTAGTAGGCAATGTAAGCAGTATTTAAAAAAATGTTATACTTAAGATTTATTCTGTGGCATGTTCTGGTTTAAATTCCATTTAAGGAGACACATAATGTCATCAAAACACTAAGCAAGTAGGAATCAAACAATAGAAACTAACCATTACATATACAGATTAAGACAAACACTGCTGATATGAATAATGCAATCTTCCTTTTGCTTTCTGTATTAAGGCAATATTTGGAAAAAAGCATAAGGTGCCATGTACTACTAAATTCTAAGGCTAAATGCAAGGCCTGGGTGGGCCTATGATGAGGGCTACTTAAACTGCAGAGGAAGCAGCGGGATTAGGCTGCACAGCTGCAGCTGTCACCTTCAGCACTTCTAAAAATAACTTCCAGAGCACCAACTCTTATGGTAATTTACAATACCGTACATTTGAAAGGTTAAAACAGGAAAGACAAGGTTTAGTATTAAAAATTCCTATTTACCATATCCTTGCTCTCCATAGGCTAATGATGGAGGAATGATCACTTTCCGTTTTTCTCCGGGACACATGTTCATCATAGCAATATCTAACCCTTTTATGACTTGTCCAACACCCAGAACGAACCATTTCGGGTGACCTTCATTTTGGGTCCGACTGTTAAAAAAAGAATTGTGAGTGGATAACAGTAAATTTAGTAACTATTTAACATATGAAAGAACTTGTGTTTATGTCATTGTTTGAAATGAATTTAAGGTCAAATCTTGAAATGTGTAAAAAGCATCCTCCATTTGAAATAGAATTGCCTCAAACAAACAAGTAAAAAACTAGCTTAATACTAAACTAACCAATCTTCCTGATCATATGCACTGCATGCCAAAACAAAGTGCCACTGAAGGAAGTCTGCAAAAACAGTGCTGGGAGCAGTTCACTGCTTAGGAAGTGAAAACATCTTCAGCAGTTCACATCACTGTAGGATGGGATGGGACAGAGGTGTGCTGGGGGAATCACAGAATCACTACGGATTGGAAGGGACCTCGAAAGATCTTCTAGTCCAATCCCCCTGACACAGCAGGATCACCTAGACCAAATCACACAGGAACACATCCCGGTGGGCCTTGAACATCTCCAGTGAAGGAGACTCCACAACCCCCCTGGGCAGCCTGTTCCAGTGCTCTGTCACCCTCACTGTGAAGAAGTTCCTTCTCAGGCTGAGGTGGAACCTTCCACGTTCCAGTTTACAACCATTACCCCTTGTCCTATCACTACATGACACCGAGAACAGCCCAGCTCCATCCTTCTGACACCCACCCCTCAAATACTTGTAGACATTAATGAGATCACTCCTCAGTCTTCTCTTCTCCGAGCTAAAGAAACCCAGCTCCCTCAGCCTCTCCTCATAAGGGAGGTGCTCCACCTGCTATGTTCCATCTTACGAACAATGCCCCTTATCCTATCACTAGATGACACTGAGAAGAGCCTGGCTCCATCCTCCTGACATCCACCCTTCAAACATTTGTAGACATTAATGACGTCACCCCTCGGTCTCCTCTTTTCCAAGCTAAAGAGACCCAGCTCCCTCAGCCTCTCCTCAGAAGGGAGGTGCTCCACTTCCTTCATCATCCTCGTTGCCCTACGCTGGACCCTCTCCAGAAGTTCCACATCCCTCTTGAACTGAGGAGCCCAGAACTGGACACAATACTCCAGCTGCGATCTCACCAGGGCAGAGTAGAGGGGGAGAAGAACCTCTCTTGATCTGCTAATCACTCAGTTTCTGATCCACCCCAGGATGCTGTTGGCGCTCTTGGCCTCAAGAGCACACTGCTGGCTCTTGGTCATCCTGCTGGCCACCAGGACCCCCAGGTCCCTTTCTCCTAAACTACTCTCCAACAGGTCAGTCCCCAGCCTATACTGGTACCTGGGGTTGTTCTTGCCCAGGTGCAAGACTCTGCACTTACTCTTGTTGTATTTCATTAAATTTCTCTCTGCCCAGCTCTCCAGCCTGTCCAGGTCTCACTGAATGGCAGCACAGCCTGCAGGGGTGTTGGCAACACCACCCAGCTTTGTGTCATCGCAAACTTGCTGACAGTGCATGCCAATCCCTCGTCCAAGTCATCAATGAATCGATTGAACAGGACTGGTCCCAGCACCGATCCCTGGGGCAATCCACTAGACACAGGCCTCCAACTAGACTCTGTCCCATTAACCTCTACTCTCTGGCTTCTACTCTGAAGCCAGTTCACAATCCACCTCACTACCCGATCATCTAGACCACACTGCCTCGGTTTGGCTGCAAGGATGCTGTGAGAGACTGTGTCAAATGCCTTACTCAAGTCGAGATAGACCACATCCATCGCTCTGACATTGTATATCCACCTGGTTATGCCCTCATCAAAGGCTACCACATTGGTCAAGCATGACTTTCCCTTTGTAAAGACATGCTGACTGTCCCTAAAGACCTCTTGTCCTTATGTGCCCAGAGACAGTCTCTAGGACAAATTGTTCCATCACCTTTCTTTGGGATGAAGGTGAGGCTGACGAGTCTATAGTTACCTGGGTCCTCCTTCTTACCCTTTTTGGAAGATTGAGGTAACAGTCTCTCTAGTTCTCCTAACCCTTTCTAGGTCATCTTGCAGCCTTTCAACCTCATCTTGCACTTGTGCCGCCCGGTCAAGCAGATAATCTACCTGCTTGCACCGTATCCAGCCAGGAAGATGAGAAAAAACTCTGCATTCTTGACAGCCTGTTACCTGCACAACCTCATCTTGTTGGGGGACCTCTGTTTGGGTTCCCACCTCCATGTGCAGTTGTGACCGAAGCCTGGTCTTTCTCTGCTGCTGCGTTGTTACCATTTCCCACCCCCTCCCAGGGTGGCTAAAGCAGCTAGCGCCTGCGGTCTGAGTGCGACTTCTGGTTTTGCCTCCAAAAAAACCTATCAGTCTTGGCTGCAGTACTGTATGCCCACTCACCACTGCGTTCAGTTTAAATATTCAGTGCTTGAACCTTGAGCCAGTCTCTGGTCTGGGTGGCCCCACTATAGGAGGAGCAGCCAAAAAAATGCAAGTTAACATGGATCTTCTATTGACTTTTGCTTAAATATCAAGCGATACAAGTCTTAAATGTCAGTGACACAAGGGCGAGGAACAAATCAAGATTTTGTAATAAACTAGGCTGCTGTCTGTAAGACCTGTCCAAATATGCGTAAGGAACGGGTCAGGCACCTGAAAGAAAGCAACGGCTCTGATCCACACATTGAGTCCTGTCTCACTAGTAGGGTGCACCACCATTATAAGCAAGACACAGTATAAATAAAGCTTTTGCACAATGGTTTCTGCACAAAGCAAGCTAAAACAAGCTGAAACAGCCCAAAAAACTAAAAGTGTAGATGCTACAAGTGACACCAAGAGGCAGACAGATAAATCAGAGGGAAGCAGTCGCAAACCATTACCATAATGGGGCTACCCCACATAATGCCAAGCATGTAGAAGAGCATGCTGTACTCAAGTTTCTGTGTAACCAGTCTGCACCTCTACCAGGAGCTCCTTCTCCAAACATAAGGGGGTTCTGCACAGATTACAGTGCAGAACGGGGTAGATGATAACATGGTGGGGTTTTTTGTCTCTGCTAAAGGGATTCTCATTATCCATATACGTCGTGAGCTGCAGGATCTCAGCGACCCTCCCAGCCGGTTCCCTTTCACTGGCGACGGCTTCCAGTCTCAAGCGGGCTGGTTCCCTCCCAGCTTATCTCAGCACTGGTTCTTACTGGCCCTAGGTAAATCCCATACATTTCAACACTTGGCTGGGGAAAACTAAAGGCTGAGATGGGGAAACATTACTAATACGTGGCTAGTGTGGGCCCCAAGCTGTGTCCACAGTGGGTCCCCCATACGCAGCCGACGGGACATGGCGCGGTCTGTGCACGGCACCTCAGCCGGGTGAGCAGGATCCCATCGTGCTGGGGGTGGGAAGGCCGTGCCACGTCCACCGCGGGGCCAGGCTCCGCCTCTCCCCCCACCGTACCCGGCGCCTGGAGCCCACCTGCAGTAAAACTTGGATCCGTCGCTGGCCAGGAAACCGTCGTAGTGCGCGTTCAGCAGATCGCCCTTCTTGCTCTTGGGGCTGCAAGACTCGGGCAAGTAAAGAACCTCGATCTTAACCTCCGCTGCCGCTGCCGAGCTCCCTTCGGACCACGCCTGAGCCGCCAGCGAGGCCAGGAGGAAGGCGAGCAGGGGCAGCTCGCAAGCCATGTCGCTCCAAGGCGGCCGCTGGCGTGGCACTGTCCCCACGGGCCGAGGGGCCAGGCCTGCGCTTCCCAGCTCTGCGAGCCACGCAGTGGCGAGGCGGGCGGTTCTTCGGGCCGGCCCCTTCGCTCCGGAAGTGAAAGGGCTGCTGGGAGGCAGCGCTGAGGGAGACAGGTGGTTGTGCCGGGGCCTGCAGCGGTCCCGGCGCGCATGGGGGATGCAGAGCGCCCCGCGGGGCTGCCGCTGCTGCCGCGCCTGAGCCGAGCGGCTCCGTCTCCGCTTCGGCGTGCAGGGAGCGGCAGCGGCGGGGCCGGCAGGGCAGCGCTCACCCCCGCGGCCGCCCTTTCTCCTCGGCAGAGCAGGAGGATGTGGCCCAGCGCGGGGCTCTGAGCCATGGAGGGGATCCTCTACAAGTGGACCAACTACCTGGCGGGTAGGCCGGGACCTGGGGGGTGTCGAGAGCCGGCTTCATGGAATATGGTTTTGAAACTTCTGAGGGCAGAAATGCCCCAAATGCCTGCATTAACTATCAGAGCTCTGGTTTTGTTTCCTCGTTGTAGTAGAGATACTGTGTCCCTCTGGAGACAGCAAGGGACAGATGTAACGTCAAGGACAACCAGATTTCTCGTTCGATGCTGTAGTAGGGCTGGTTGCCCTTCCAGAGCAGATCATACACCGTATTTAATCAGCCCCCACGGTCAGCTGTGTTGACAACATCCTCTTTGCTCTGTCATTGCTTGACATTTCACATGTGCTGTTCAGGTTTGGCGCATTCCAAGTTTGAATGTGGACTGGTGCAAAACTCAGCACCGTAAAATGTTCATAAAATGTGGGCCATATTACAAGGATAGTGCGTACTTGCTGTGAGTTGAGGTACACAAAGCATGATCTTGGGGTTTTTCAAAGCAAAAATATGTCCATGTATATTGGCCTTTCAGTGAAAGGTAACAGTTGTACTAGAATTAAACACATATTTGGTAAGATATATTTGTCATTCATCCACAGTAAATGTGGATGAAACACACATATAGGAAACATTTAGGTTATGAAAGAATCAATATAAGTTTATTTTGAAAATGGAATGGAAATTGCCACCTTGCTTATACGACCAAAAGTTTTACCGTAGTAAAACATAGTGACAAGCAAGGAGTCCTTGTGGTGATTGATGTAAACTTCCCACTTGAAGTCTGTTATTTAGTACAGTAAATACTTACAAATAACGGAATGCCGTACACGCAGTAGGAGGTAAATATCAACACGTAACTGACTTTTGCTACAAGGCAGTAGCCCTCTAGAACAGCAAAATATCTGCTCCTAGGTTTCAATGTTATGGTGTGTATTTAAAATATAATCTTCTAATAGTAGTGACATTTTAAAGTTTTCTGCTGTCTATTTTATTTAGCCATAAATAGGCCATAGTACTTCTGGCTGTTAACAGCAGAAGATGAGCAGCAAAGGAGCATGTGAGTGTTGCTGAAGTTGTGGAAGGCAGTTAGTTTTTGCCTTCTTTGCCTTTTGCCTTTGCTAAAAGCAAACCAGAAATACAACTCCCTCTCTGAAAATGCAACTGAGAACTTGTACAAACTTGTTAAACACTGTCAAACATAGGACCTGTTTACCCAATTTGAAATTATGTGAGGTGTTTTTGTTCTTTAGCTTGCTTCTGTGAGGCACTTGCAGCCTGTTAAGGCCTTTGCTTCTGTCTTTTTCAAATGCTAGCATATGGTAAGACTGGAATAATCATCCCAGTTATGGTCTGTTTTTACCAGAATGGCAGGGGTTGGAAGGGACCTTGAAGGAGCATCTAGTCCAACCTCCCTGCCAGAGCAGGATCACCTAGATTTGGTCACACAAGAACACATCCAGGCTGGTTTTGAATGTCTCCAGAGAAGGAGACTCCTAAACATCTCTGGGCATCCAGTTCCAATGCTCTATCACCCTCACTGTAAAAAAGTTTTTCCTTATGTTTCTTGTGCTCCAGCTTGCACCCATTGTCCCTTGTCCTATAATTGGACATAACTGAGAAGAGCCTGGCTCCATCCTCCTAACACTCACCCTTTACATATTTATAAACATTAATGAGGCCATCCCTCAGCCTCCTCTTCTCCAGGCTAAAGAGACCCAGCTGCCTCAGTTCCTTAATCATCTTTGTGGCTTTGCACCAGACTCTATCAAGCAGCTCCTTGTCCTTTTTGAACAGAGGGTCCCAGGACACAATATTTCAGATGTGGCCTCATCATGGTAAAGGGAGAGAAGAACCTTTCCCAAACCTCCTAACCTACAAGCTACAGTTATTTTATAACTATATATTCTTTGGTGATGTGCACATACAATTTGAAGTATTTTCTGTGGCAGTTGGCATCTCTCCGTGTCTGTACTTTTTAAAGTTCTGTTCTTATATCTGAGTGTGCATCTGCTGCTTAGTTACCAATCTGCATTTAAAAAGATACTCATGCTGACCATTATAGCTAGTTATCTGATTGAGCTTTCTGTTCCAGTCCTCTGCTATGGGATGGCTGCAGTTTGCTGTCTTGCAGTAGCAATTGTTAGGTGCCATGCACCACACTGCTGTTACCAGATAGGCTGAGTTCTTGGCCATGCAGTTATTGCCATTCCAACCCCTGAGCCAAACAGGAACTTAAAAGTTTGATGTCTGTTGCAGGATGGCTGGAGAGCCAAGGCCACGGTTCTCTGGAGCAGCTGTGTGAAAGCAAAATGTAACAAGATAAACAGGATGGACATTGCTATCTGCAAGACTCGAGGTCGCTTCACCCTTGAGCAGTTTCGGCAAACAACTTTAATGAACTTGGATTGAGATATGAGAAAGTATCTGGGAGCTGTAACCGCAAGTAGGAGGCGATATGAAAATATGATCTTTTAGGCTTAGCCAATTATTAAGTGACTAGTAGGCATAATTAACTGTAACCGTATATAAGCGAGCTATTCGGGCTGAATAAACGAAGTATGCTTATCACTCATATTGAGTAGGCTGCATTTCTTCCTCCGCGCACGGGATCCTGATTAGTCGACAAAACTCCACTGGACAGATGTCCAGTTGTAAAATAGAAGGACAACCTGCTTCTATTGTACAGCTGACTCAGACTCTAATGGGCAAGTGTAATTGTCATTTGCTAGGCAAAATGGCTTGCTTTTAGTGGTATTAGAAACAAGGGCACCTTATTCCAATGCATGGTGAATTTTACAAAACAGCTGTTAAAGAAAAAGGAATAATAATGAATAATTTATCATGTGATGTAATGCTGCATAGAGTTCTGACATTTGTGTCTATGCATAAACTAAAAAGAACAAATAAAAAAGTCTACCTGAAAAACATCCTTGAACGAGATTGGTTGTTTGGAGGTGTGTAGTTTATCAGCCTTGGAAGCAGGATTCCTTGGTGGCTAAATTAAAATTTAATTTTGCTCTAGAATGGAATATAGTGAAAACTGGAATACTTGCTTCCGAAAAGAATGGGAGTGGTGTGTCCCTATAGTATCAGCCTGGTTATAGACCAGAGTGTGCAAATTAACTTCCTGGTGTGTTACAAGAATAGTTTAATGTCTCCATTTTTTTAACAGCCAAAGAGCTGAATTTGCTTTGCTGTTTAGTAATTAGACTAAGCTTTCCTTTTCATGTTTTTGATCTCACTAGGTTGGCAGCCTCGGTGGTTTGTTTTAGACAATGGGATATTGTCCTACTATGATTCACAGGATGATGTTTGCAAAGGCAGCAAAGGAAGTATAAAGATGGCGGTGTGTGAAATAAAAGGTAAAAGTTAATAGAGTTCTGCTTGGGAAGATTTTAGCTGCCAAGGAAATAGATAAGATCACCCAACATACGTTCTACATCACAAGTTTTTCCTCCTCTATTTTTATTTATCTGTAGTCCAATGTGAATGCTTCATAGTTCACAATCGACTAATGCGTTTTATGAAATGACACCAAATAGAAAATGTTATTGGTGGTTTGAGCTCTGCTTTGAGATGTAGAACCCACCACATACACCTTTTTCAAGTGCCTTAAGTGCTTGAAGCTACTGATTTGGTTCTGCTGCTTTTCCCTCTTTTGAACAGGGATGAGAGACTGAACCACAAATGCTAGTTTTTCAGAGGAGCAGCAGCAGTGTCTGAAAAGGGGGAAGATTGGTACAAACCATAGATGTTTAGTTTCTTACTTTCCTGAGTCATTTATACTTTTGTCACTGTTAGCAGCTGCTTACATGCGTAGGTGGTGGATTGATGGATGCATTAGAATCAGTGAACTCTATGTCAGATTGTGAGTTTAGCATTTTGTCTATACTGGAGGTCAACTTCCTTGTCTAATAGCCAGGCAATCTCTCACTCATGCTTTCAACTCTTGACCTTTTTCTGCGTACCCACAGGTGATTTGGCTTGTCATGTGGAGGCTTGCATATTAAAAATCGAGACTTTGTATTTTGCATAGGCCACCAAGTCTTTTTCATGTGGTAACTCCTTTTTGTTACCGTTTCCTTGGCACAGATAGTCCCAGTGGTGTAGAGTGGAACATCACACTTTCTGGTTATTCTCATTCATTTTGATTGTAATATTTCTTTTGCTGAAGGAAAGGTACTAGTTGGTGTCCAGATTTAGTGATGCATCCTGCATCCATGGCTGGTGGGAAGTGGGTCTGGAGGAACTGGATTCAGCAGAGTATTCAGTTAAAGCTGTAATACTAAATATAATGGACTGTAAACAAAGGCCATGTCTGTTCTTGGTTGTAGGGCTCTGTGACCTGAAGCCACATCTTGAGTAGAAGTGCCGCTAGTCCACCATAAACAGTTGTCCTTGCAGTAAAACTCTTCAGTTTGCTATGTTTAGACCAGTTATTACAGATTCATGTGCAGTACATTGTTAATGCAGAAAGACAACCCCATTGTACCTGAGTCTAGCCTTGAAAGTGTCCTGAGAAAGGCTGAGCAGCTGTGTATGTTTTGTTATTTTTCCATGATATATTATTATTTACTCTATTACTATGGGATTGTAATAAACATGTTAAAATACCTTAATCAGTATTTAAGTAATAATTGTTGATTTTTTTTTTTAGTTGATTTGTTTGTTTTGTTTCTCCAAATGACTTTTTTTTCTTTCCTATCATAAGTTCATACAACAGACAACACAAGAATGGAGCTAATCATCCCAGGGGAACAACATTTCTACATGAAAGCAGTTAATGCAGCTGAAAGGCAGAGGTGGCTGGTAGCACTGGGGAGTGCAAAAGCCTGTTTAGCAGATACCAGAACTAAAAAAGAAAAAGGTAAGACCGTTCCCTAGAGCATATACAGTCATGCAATGTTTTAAAACGCTTGTTTTCACATAAAGATTGTGTGAATGTTGTGGTAGGAAGTTGGTACTTTTGTCTTTAAATAGAAATATTTTTAAAAAATCATGTATGGTAATTTCCCCCTGTATGTTTGAATTAGAAGTTACATACGTTGACCTTTAATAAGCTGAAATTTCAGCAACTTACTGTTATTACAAGAACAAACATACTATTTGTAGGTGTTCTGAAGCCATTTCATTTCTGACATTTTGACTTATTTTTTGTATAGTTACTATTGTTCTTCACATAATTTTTCTTGGATGGCTCAATGGATGTAAATTTCATCCACTAGTTTTGTTCTGTATTACGTTTCTGCTAAGAAAGATTTCAGCTTTATATTTCCTAGTAGTGTGCTTCTTTCTGAGTGGTCATTAAATTACCATTGTGTACTTCAAGTGCAATTCTTAATGGATTGCAGAATCCAGTTCTCAAAATTAAGTGAAAGTTTAAGTGAATTTATAAATTTATATTGAAATGCAAATGAAAAATCATTGAATGCCTGCATACAGTCTATGAAATAAATGAAATTTCTGCTATTTTTTTCTAGAAATAAGTGAGACCAATGAATCTCTTAAAACCAAAATGTCCGAACTTCGTCTGTACTGTGATCTTTTAATGCAGCAGGTTCATACAATACAAGAATTTGTTCACCATGATGAGACTTGCTCTCCTCCAAGCACTGAGGTACCGAATTTCTGGAATGCTATTGGAGGACCTAATTATATAATACATCTAAAATATCAGTTGACATCTTACGCCTTTTTCATCTCCCTAAAGTTGGGAAGTTTTAACCAAACATCAATTTTTAAGTGCTTGTGTGTGTATACAGTACTGACAGTGATTATATGTGTATGAGTAGAATCATCATACAATCATTAGGAATTGGAAGGGACCTCGAAAGATCATCTAGTCCAATCCCCCTGCTATGGCAGGATCCCTTAGACAAAGTACCTGATGATTTGTCTGTAACATGCACTAGGAAGCAATTGAGTTAGAGCATTTTTGTTAAAAGGTTTGGTTTTAAAGCAGTTTGGTTAACTCATAGCAGAAGAGCTGCTATATGAGTTATGCAATAATTTGTCTGTTATGGGCAGATTAGTTGAAACAGTCTTGTTCATCCATTCCTTGCTGCCATGTGTAGGAAGGCATTCCATTTTGTTACCAGGGAAAGCTAGTTTTGTGGGTATTGGAAACCTGCACTGTCTCTCTGAATATGCACAAGTGAAATCACTGTAGTATTTCTGCTTTCATTTGGAAATACTGGAAATTATGAGTAGCTTCATTCTTTACAATCTTGAGAAGTGTGTGGACAATGTTGTCTACTTAGGGTATATGTTTAGTCACAGCACATCAAATAGTCAATTTGCTGCAAAGTGAAACTGACCTGCGGGCTCCTCACACTAGAGCGATAAAGCTGCTTGCACGTTCTGCTGCTGCTGCTCAGTTGTTTCACTGAATGAACTTCGGATACCAGTTGGACACTGAGACAATCTCTGCAATAAAAAAGTGAGAGTATTGTTGGCTGATATGCTAAAGAAGTTAAAATATAAAAAAGAAATGACAATGCTGTCACAGTTGCTTAAATTAACATAATTGGGATTTGTAAATTTGATTTAAATAAAACAGGAAAAGGAAGGTCTTAGTGGTAAAGAAGGGAAATTCGTGTATATGGGTGTGGTGGTGAGTTGTATTTTTGGGGTTTTGTTTTTCTTGCTTATGCTTGTTCTTTCATTAATTTTCAGAACATGAATGAAGCCTCTTCCTTGCTTAGTGCCACTTGTAATACATTTATCAACACCCTGGAAGAATGTGTGAAGATTGCTAATGCCAAGTTTAAGCCGGAAATGTTCCAACTGCCTCATCTTGATCCCTTCGTTTCTCCCGTGTCACCATCACCTGTCCAAATGGTTTAGACATTTCGAAATACTACTTTTTCATTAGTTGCATGATTTTAGTTGGAAGAGGGGAAGAACGGCAGAAGAATATGCTATTGCTGTGATGTCAGCAGTTAAAATCTGGACTCTATTACAATTAGTACTGATCCTAAAAATAAATCAGTTTTCTATTCCAAGTCTTTGTTTGCTAGCCTTTACGTAGTGAGAGTAATTTACCATAAGTGATAGTTTGTAATGTACCTGTCTCGTAAATGAATGAGGTTTAACTTTTTCATCTGTTCAACCATTTCTTTGGCTTTTAGCTGCACGTTTACCTTAAAAATTTCATAACCTTGCCTCTTGTTTAAACAGTAAGTGCCTCGTGGCTCGAAACACTTCAGCAAGAGAGCACTACCTTTCAGTTTGCATTAATCTAACATGCCCATAGTTAACAAAAAGGCAACTAATGGAAAAGATAGTACTTATGTAACACTTCACTACTAATTATTTCTATTTACTTTAGGAAGACAGTGTGTGGAAGAGATCTTAAGTGTCTTCTCAATGTGGGGTTTTGTTGTGGGAATCCCTTTCTTTGCACTTATTGCCTTATCTGAGATCAGTTTACTTACCAAACTGATAATTATTGATTTAAATTATTACATTTCTTTGATACACACAGACATTTGACAGTGATATCAGAAGGGCAACAAGGAATCAAAAGATGGGATTTGGCTTATTGTGTAATGGAGAATTTAGACTGACAATTGATAAAGGGATTACATTTTACTATTTCTGTATATCATAGCAATTAACAGATGGCTCTCTGAGTAACATAGGTGCAAGAGAGAATGAGTTCTGTAGAAACTAGGTAGGATTTTTTGTAGTAAACTTATTTCCTGTGCGAATGCTTCAACTTCTCATACTGATGGCAGTCCATCTGTTTTATGTAGCTAAATCAGACTTTTAACTAAGAATGGTTGCATTTAATTAGAAAAAATTGCTTTATCTTTTTGTAGACATTTTAAATAAGGTAAAAATGAATGTAGATACACATTCCTATCAGTTTTTGACATTTTTGGTGTGGTTTGTTGTTTGGATTTTTTTCTCTAGATGAAGCGTTCCATTAGCCACCCTGGTCCTGGCTATTCAGAAAGGTAATTTTCTATTTCATTGAGCTTTTTGCTTATGTCTCAGAAAATGTCCCAGAACTTGCTTTCAGTAAAATCAAAATATGAGAAGTGTTTGCTTGGTGGGGGAAAATAATTAAACAGCATAAATTGATCTAATTTTAGAAAGTAGCAGTGCAAATTATTAGTGCTGATGGCAAGTGATGTAGATGTTGTCTCTGATGCATTATAAAAAATATCTTCACGCTAGAATCTTTGTGCAGGCAACTTGGTCTGAGAAGATAATGAAATTAGAGAGAGACTGAAACACTAAAATTCTTTTTAGGTCAGTATTTCAGATTCCTGAATTACTTTGTGTGTCCAAGGACCGTATTATTTTTTCATTTCTATTTTCAGACTTTCATAATTGCAAAAATTAAGGTGGTTGTGCTGAGTGGCATTTTGAGTTTATTATGGGGAAAACCATTGATACTAACATGTAATATGCTTTAAATTTTAAATAGTTTGGGTGCTTCAGCTAGTGTGAGTTGTTACAGATTTCGCTTACTGATTTCTTTAATTTTTTGTTGTAGAAATAATCCCTCTGTGAAAGAACCAGTTTCTTCCCTTCACAGAAATTCACAGTGGCACAGAAGAACATACTCAGATACGGAATCGCACAGTGATGCTCACTTTGAAGATTCTCAGAGTAAGTTTGTGAGAGCGGTGGGTTTTTTTTGTATCAGTCTGTTTACAGCAGCTGCTCGAGCACTGATATCAGCAGGAAGAAAAATATTTTCTTACCTACTGAAATGTTCTGGTTTTAAGATTGTTTTACTATAAATAAAAGCACTTGTGTAGTTTATGTGCATGACTTTTACTGGCTTTCACACATATAGGAAAGGATCTTACAGCTGGAATAGCTGTACTAAAATGAACGGGACTGCTGACAGGGTGAAAGGTCTGAGTAGAAAAGGGATGTTTGTGCTAGTGAATGGTGTTCTGGTAAGCAGTGTGGAATGTTGTTTGCCACCTCCTTGTTGTAACAAAGTTAGTTCTCCTTTCTGTAGGAGTAGCAAGGAGTAATTGCCACCTAGTCTGCTGCAGGAGCATCTTTCAATTCATTGGCTACTTGCCTTTTTTAGGCAACCAATGCCATTCTGAAAGAGTGCAGCCTTGCAATAATAAATAGTAACAACCCCAAAAATTATGAAGTAATGATCAGAGTATTGTTCCCTCCTGATTACATTGGCCTTTTTGAGTTATTGATTAGTAGCCAATTCTTCTGTGGTTTTACTTTTTTGATTCTTGATGCCATTCTTACTTTATCATTCGTCTCAGGGAGACTTTTAACTTGACTAGTTCTGGTTTAGTCTTGCTTCCTTTTGGAATGCCTCATTTGATCAAAAATATCTGAGGTCTGTGCATCACAAGAAGTCCAGAGTATCCAGAAAGAGTTACCAATGCTTTACATTCGATAATGAATAAAGTATTTGCACTCTCACACCATTTCTTCGGTTCTCTGCTCACCTCTTGCACCTCACTCATCTGCCACCAGTGCAGATAAGGCTAGCATGTGTACCAAGCTCAGTTTAGATGGTTATTCTTTGTCTCACTGATGATATATTTGCATGTTGGTCTAGCTTCCTATAATAGAAGGCTTTTGCTACCATATGGTTCTTCTAGTTGGATATTTGGTCTGACTCTTTTTCAGGACTTCCCTGAGGGGAGCCTTTGCTACTACCACTTTTTTTGGTTCCCTACCATGTAACTAGTTTCTAGTCCAGTTTATCTCTCTGGGCTTTTCTTTAATTTCCTTTTACCCTGTTAAAAGGTCCCTCTGCTACCTTCTAGTTAGCTTGTTCTTTTTTGTGTCAGTTAACCTAGCAATACTGTGAACTTTCTTTGTGTTCATTCTTGGGCATAATATTGATTGAAATCTTTCAGGAAAAGTCCAGGGTGTGCTTCTGATTGCTTTTGTGTCAATAAAGTAACCAATAGATTGGATGAGTTGTTTTGGGGGTTGAAAATTAAATGCTTATTGATGTCTTCATAGGATCTGCTCACTGTTCTAGAAGTGCTGTCAATGGAGATGTGGTATCATCTGTCATTCCTGAAGAAGATAAGTCTGTGTCGAAGGAAAGAACTGAAATGGAAGAGACTTTTTCATCTTTTTCTTCCTGAAGATAAAGTATTAAATTTTCTATAAATAATGCTATGCAAAAGTTGCTGTAATTATACCGTTGTTATAGGAAGTAGTCATTTCCCTTTTTAGAAGGATTTATCTGCACTTTATAGAATACCATAAAAAACTATCTTTGAAGTGTATTTTATCTTTGTATAGTTTATTTGCAAGAGTATTTTCATAATATTTCACAGTTTGAATGTGCATTTTTTTGGAACACATGATGGCTTAACAAATAAGAATCAACATTTGTAAATGTAGCTCTTTTTTAAAAAGTGTGAAGGTCTGACTGAGACACTAGTAAACCTGCAGGTTATAAAATTCAGAAAAAACGGTTTGTGGGGTTTTCTGTTTGGTTTGTTTGGATTTTTGGGTTTTTCTTGGTGGGGTTTGTTGGTTGGGTTGGGTTGTTTTTTTTTTCCTTTAGAAAATGTGACTTGTGCCATAGGCCTCTTGGTAGCCTACCAGGTCATTCACTAGGAGCTCTGATTAGCTCTGCAATGGCTCTTTGCCTAAGTAAGGGCTGTGGAAATGGGCACTAATGGGGTCTACTCTGGCAGCTTGATGGCAGTAGATGTTGCCTTTTTAAAGACACAAGGATATACATAATCTGGTCCTTATTTTTAGCCAACAAAAGTAGAAATATGTAGTGTATTTTTCTAAACAAATTTATAAAAATATTATGAAGCATTTGTAACAAACATTGGATATTTAATAACTTTTATTTATTCTTTTTTGCATCAAAAATTTCTACATACTTTCACTACTAAAGATCTAAATATGTACTAAAGGCTTGAAAATGGGCATAGATGTGTAGTGTCACAAGTGGCTAATGCAGCACTGTTCAAATTTACTCTGCTTGCTTCAGACGTGTTTGTAGCAAAATGTAAAAGCTGGAATATTAGACCACTAAGCTGCTGTTGTAATGAACATTTGTATCTATATATATTTTATTTATGACTTATTTATACAAAAGGAAGCTTGTGCTTTTATGACTTCTTTATATCATGTGAAGGTAGCGCACACCAGGAGAATGGATTCTTCTCTGTTATGTTAGTGTAAATTTGCATTAGCTGTGAGATTGGAATTTGACCCTTGATAATTCATTAGTAGTATAGTATAACAGTGCCTACTAGCACCTTAGTCCATAGGGTTGTTAGTACTGTAAGCTTATGGAGATTTTTGGGGTGTTCATTTAGGGATGAACTTGATCTGTAAAGTCATAGCTGTAGAGCACTTTAAGCAAGCCATTTACTGGTTTTGATTTACACAATTGTTAAGTAAATGTACAGGGTTTTTTGCACTTGAGCACATACCAAAATCTGTCTTTATGATCTGATCTTCTTTATTTCTGTTTAACTAGTCTTCCTTTGGTGTGTGTGACTAATTTGGGGTTTTTGAAGCGAGCTGAAAAGGACAGGCAGGAGTGGAATGGAAGCTTTCCTTTTTTGTGTGCATTTATCTAATTGAAAATAGGTCCAAATACTGAGGAAACACATGTGCATTTGCCCATGTCAAGAATACAGTTTATAAACCCATTATGTGGGGGTTGAATGGAGTGGTTTGTAGAAGTTATTTGTGCATATCAGCTCAGAGCTGTCATCTGTGCTCAGTTCTGTCAGATTTCACTGAAGCTCCATTTGCACCCGCTTGTCAGCCACACACATGCTTGTACCCTTTTTCCCTGAATGTTTGCTTTAATGTATTCTGTAAGATGACAGTTGTAAAAATAAGTATTAAAAAATGTTCAGAGAAGTAAACTACATGTTGCAGTGAGAGTTGGTGTCTTGAATCACATGCCATCTTAGAGCTGCTTTTTCAAATTTCACTGATGTTTCTGCTGGCTTGTACAACGTAAAGTACATATTGCATCAAAAAATGCCTTTCTCTGGCTTGCAACTGTGATTGGACTAGAATAGTTTGTACTCCACATTGTTCAAAAATCTGAGGCTAATCAGCACATGTACTAGTAAAGAATCATTTTAAATACTGCAGCAGAAAAGATTGTTCGTACAGAAGTAGTAACAGTTTGTTTCAAGCACAAATTTGCATGTAATTACTTCAGTGCTGTTTCTAGTTTCCCTGTGGCACTGTGATTTTGCAGATATATGTAACACCTTTCTGCT
Organism: Rhinopomastus cyanomelas; assembly: GCA_013400115.1. Lineage (NCBI taxonomy): Eukaryota > Metazoa > Chordata > Aves > Bucerotiformes > Rhinopomastidae > Rhinopomastus > Rhinopomastus cyanomelas. The sequence continues at coordinate 113,105 of VXBP01006817.1, forward strand.
AAAGGTAAATCATCCTTCTTATCTATAACTATGCCAAACTCCGTGATAAAAATCCTATGATGTATTTCTATGAAGATGACATGCTATCATCCTTCCCAGTTCTGAGCCCCTCAGTTCCAGAAGGACTCAGGGGAAGTTCCAGAAGGACTCTACTGCTGGAAGCTGTCCAGCGTAGAGCAACGAGGATGATGAAGGAAGTGGAGCACCTTCCTTATGAGGAAAGGCTGAGGGAGCTGGGTCTCTTTAGCTTGGAGAAGAGGAGACTGGGCGGTAACCTCATTAATGTCTATAAATATCTGAGGGGTGGGTGTCAGGAGGATGGAGCCAGGCTCTTCTCAATGTCATCTAGTGATAGCACAAGGGGTAATGGGTGTGAGCTGGAACATAGGAGGTTCCAAACAAATATCAGAAGGAACTTTTTCACAATGATGGCAACAGAGCATTGGAACAGGCTGCCCAAGGAGGGGTTGTGGAGTCTCCTTCTCTGGAGATGCTTGAGACCTGCCTGGATGTGTTCCTGTGCAACTTCGTCTATGTGATACTTGCTGTGGCAGGGGAATTGGACTGGATGATCTTTCCCTAATGATTCTATGATAGTTTTGGCAGCTGGATCTAAGAAGTCATTTCTGAAAGTGATACCTAGCTGGCTGAAATCACAATGTGTATTTAAACAAACCCCTGAATGCTCTGTCATGGATGGGATTGTGCACTTCACTTGCAAGATAGGAGTAATGTATTGATTATAAAACAGTGATTTAACAAAGTTTGAATAGTTAATGTGACAGAATTTGATAGTGAGACGCACTGATTGTTTACCACAGGGAGGACAGGGTCAGACAAAGCTGTGAGGAGACCTTCACATTTTAAAAACTATGTGCGTAGTTTATCTTAAGTATTACCTCGATCAAGCTTCAAAGTTCTGCATGCAGTTAGTTGCTTTCTGAGGATCTGATGCATGCTGGTGTGCAGCCAGCTGATGTGCAGGAGGAACCAAAGGCCTCTCAGGCTTTCCACCATTTATAGGGGTAAGATGGTTGGCTCATACTCATTTCCTTACCAAACTCGCACTTCAGCTTGTTGTTCAAACTAGCCCTTGGCTATTGTACTATTTTCTGTTTCCCCTGAGTCTACACCGAGCAGGATGCATTGTTACTGCAAAGTCAGCTCAGAAGTAGGTTACAGGAGGTAAGGGTCACATTGGTGGGAGGGTGTGTCTTGGTACTGAAAAGGGACTTGCTTGCTTGAGACAGAACAGATCCAGTGTAAGAGCACAAAGAGGATGATTTTGACAAGTTTTCTCTTGACCCCTCATGAAGATGATGGGGGTGGAGAGGTGGAGGCTGGACTGCCTCCCTCCTATCTGTCAACAGACATTCTGAGACAAAGTGTTGGTACACCTACAGAGTTGATTGTCCAAAACAAGAGTGGCAGAGATGCATATCTTCAAGGCGGCTGATTTGCCATCCACAAGCTGGTATGCTGCATCAACTCACTGATGGAAACCAAAGGCTCTCAAATAAGACCCCAAAATTCTGAACACAGAAGGCTGGCATCCCTGGATGGTTAATGAAACTGTGAAGAGGAGTTCGCATCTTGTGGTGACTCACCACCTGTGGATCAAGTTTTGCTACACGAGGACAACACAGTGTCCAAGGGTGATGATATTTCTCCTTCTCCATCTCTTCTTTATGCTTTTCTCTTTTTCCACTCTGCACGTGTTAATGTGTACGAGTTTTGTATGAATTGTCACAGTAAGATAATTGCTTTGTGACCAAAGTGTTTTATTCATTCCCTGAAAAGTTCATTGTTCACTGAATAGTGTCAGTTACTTGCTCACTGAAAATTATCAATTAATTGTTGCCAAATTCTCCCTATTTCTTTAATGTAATTGTTAGTTAGTAGAATTACCAGCAAAATTATTCCTCTGAGTTACCGTTGTGGCTTGACCTGCACCGCATCTCTGCCAGACAGAGATCGTTGGGGAATCCAAAAATTTGCCCTCCTCATAATAACCTACTGCCTAGGCCAAAACAGTGGGCATCAGGAGAGAGATTTTTGCGAGGGGGTGAGTGAGCAGAACATAAAAATGGGTATTGACTGAGATCAAGTCAGGAGGACACTTTGGCTGAGTTCGGGTCTGTTGGCTCCCCCAGAACTCACCTGTGTGAGTCGAGGTGTTGAAATTATTTTTTCCCTAGTCGTTGCTGTGACACTGTGACCGCTGTTTGAAAAGGTCACCTGCCTCAAACTCAGTGGGTGAGTTGGAACATTACAGGGGGAAGAAGTCACATGCTTGTACACTTTCATTTTAAAGTTTAGGGGGGGACATATCAGGAATGTTTAAGCCCAGTTCTGTAAGAACTTGAGATGAATCTCTGTGCTGGGGTTTTTATGTTTGTGTGAAGTAAACATCTTGCTTTTTCCCCAAGCTGAGCTAGTCTATGGTTTTGCCCATGACTTTCAGAAGTGTTTTTGAACCCTCGTTTATTTTTGTTTCAGCCCATTGGCTAAATTAATTGGTTAACCTCACCTCTGACCTGCCCTGATCAACCAGTGACATTAATGGTGAGCCAGATAGGAACTGAGATAAACCTTTGACATTGTTACATCCCTGAAGTCTCTGACATCAGATCATTAGAAATGTGGTGTGCCTAGGTGGTTTCTCAGAGTGTATTGTGAAGAAATAATGATCAGGCACACAGTGGTTTGGAAATCTGTCAATACTGATTTTGTATTTCTTCTGTTTTTTCTTTCTTTTTCCCTCCCCTGCAAAAAGCAGTCTGGGTTCTGCATAGAACCAGCAGAACTTTGCTTTGTTTAAAAGTTGGAAATATTGCTATTTGTGATAATATTTTCACAAACTATAAGCTTGAGTTTTACTTGTTGTGCCGCAAGCAGTTGAAGTATTGAAGTGTAACTGTTACTCCTACTGGTGTGAGTTAACTCTTCAAATGGTTGTAATACCGGAATGAAGTAAAGATCTGCGACTGAGAAGTTCTTTTTTCAGATGTTCCTTGTCTTCACCCATCTGGACATGTTCCTGTGCATCCTGATCTAGGTGAAACTACTTTAGTGGGGGACGCGTTGGGTGTTGGACTAGATGATTCCCAGGATTCCATTCCAAACTCTAATATTCTGTGATTGTCCTGCTTTAAAAGAGTTAATGTGAAATCTGCCTGTTATTGTTGTTTCTTCAGTGACTGCTTTAAGGGCTGAATGTAAGAGTTCCAGATCCAGACCTGGAAGAGAAAATTACTGCTTAAAGGGGATTTCTGTAGGGTTCCCAAATTCACAGGTCCCATCCTGAAGATCTCTGCTGTTTAACACTGAAGACATAGAGGGCCATACAGATTTGTATTTCATTGGTAAAGCTCCCCAGATGACTAGTGGTGTGTGCACATCCTTAGAATTGCCACTGTCATAGAAGGACTAGAAGTAATAGAAGTAATTCCCCAAGATTGGGAACCTAGGCATTCCTCTGCAACAGATACTGTAGGGAGACCAATTTTTCACTGTTTTGAAAAGGATGTCAGAAGAGGCTAACTAGAACAAGCTTTCTAGATGACAAGAGTAAGGGCTTGCACTTTAAAACCTCCTAAAAGAAGTGCTTCATGTCTGCTGTCCTCCGTACATAGAGTAGTGATTATGAGGTGCCAGTTAGGAAGTTAATGTAGCATTTTGACATTTGTTAAACGTGGATGAACAATCCAGAATGTTGTTTGCCAAGGGCTTACCCTAAGAAAACAATTGGGCTGTTTCTTGGCAGGACTCTTCTCATTGTGGCTATAATACACCCAGGTGCACCCATAGGCATGCTGTGCTCTACCCAGCAAACATGGAGGTGAGAGGAAGATGAGAGCACAGCTGGAGCTTACCAATGTGTTTGTTTAAAATGTAAAAAAAACCCAACAAGGCAGGCACCCTGGACTTTTTTGATGGAAAGGACAAAGAAGGAAGGCATCTTAAAGACTGTCAGTGATAGATGTCAAAGATCATACTTTAAATCCTGCTGAGGGACAGGATTTGGGAGTGTTTTCGCTCTGTTTCGTATTTGCTTGTGATAAATACTGCTTTGGCTCCAGCTGTGTCTCCCCTTGCTCAGCATGCTCCGTACACTCCGTAGGCTCCTATGGCATTATCCACATGTTTTGCTTACAGCTGCCGAAGCAGGACCTAGTTGCCTTACATGGGGCTAACTTACTTTTCTATTTGTTTATTTTCCTCACGTCAGACCGCCTTATTTTCTCTTTCTGCCTTTCTTCAGCATAGCTTCTCCAGCTCTGCTCATTGGGACAGCCTGATTCCTCAGCACCTGGACTGCATCCCTTGGTGCAGGAGACAAGCATTTCAAACAAAGAACCCAGACTCTGTCTTTCATGCCCAAGGTTTAAGGATTCTCGAGTCCTTCTGCTTCCTTCAGCTAAGCACGAGGGAATTCTCCCCAATGCCAAGCATCCCCAGTCTTTCTCAGTGGCAGACGTGACAAACAGTCTCTTTTCCTGCTGATCAGTGCTCTCTAAAAGGGCAGTGGGCAGCTGCATGGCCCTGTCCACATGTGGGACCCAAGATGGAGACCGACCGCATGGCTGTGTCATAGGATCATAGGATGTTAGGGGTTGGAAGGGACCCAAGAGATCATCGAGTCCAACCCCCCTGCCGGAGCAGGACAAAACTATCTAACAGAGATCACAGAGGAACACATCCAGGCNGGTGTAGCTGATCTCTGACCCAGTCCACGCTGCTCAAGCAGGGCCGCCCCCCCAACAGTCTGCACGGGTTTTCCAGGACGCTCCCCTCTCCTCCCCGCTCCTCTCTCTCTCCTCCTGTCTCAGCTCCGGGAGGAAAAAGAGGAATCCCCCAGCTCACCGCGATGCTGACGGGCTGCTCCGGCGTGGGGAGGGGGTGGTGGTAGATCGGCACCGAAGTCTTGCTTCTGCAGTCTGTGGCATCTGCTCCGGGCTGGGGTTGGCGCGGGGCCAGGGTCGGCACCAGGCCGGGGCCTGGGTTGTCCCTGCCGCGCAGAGGTGGCCGCTGGGCCGGGGCTGGGGCTGCCCCTGCCGGGCTGGGCTGTACTCCTCAACCCTGCCATTTATGGGAGCGGAGCGGACTCGGTGAGGCCCCTCAGTCCCATTTCTGATCGGGAAAGCTGCTGGAGGCCATCCTCCTCCCGCTGCCTCCCCTGCAAGGGGAGTGCGGTTTAGAATGGGGCAGCAGCCCCGCGCTGGGCCGAAAGCCCTCAGCAAAACGAGGCAGGGCGCGGGGTAACCAGCCCTTTAATCTCCTCACCTAGTGACACCCCCTTAGGGCAGGTCCCGGGACAGCAGTACCTCCCCAAGGACAGGTCACTGTGGGTGAGGGGGGTCCTCCCAAAGCAACATAACTTTTTTTGTTCTTCATGAAAGCACAAATCTCCACATCTGAAAATTCTGGTAAGTTTGAAACTGCGACAGTCCAAACTCCCTGTAGAGAGCAGGGACATTGTCAACTGGACCAGGTTGTTCTGAGCCTCATCCAGCCTGACCTCGGATGTCCCAAAGGACAGGGTCTCCATAACCTCTCCAAACAATCTGTTCCAGTAACACTCTCATTTGGTCCCATTGACTTAAGTGTCTTTATCAGGTGGTCAGAAACCTGATCTTCACTTGCAATGGCAGGGATTTTGCTCCCCTGATCCCTGTCTTGCTGCCTATCTACTTGGGACGTTGTTACTAATTTACCGCTCTTGCTCATCGGAGCGGGCGCCGTCTCTTTCAGCTTCCTTTTTTGATTGCTGTACTTACAGAAGTCATTACTTGGGGTTTTCTTGTGCATCTCTAGCCAAATTCAGCTCAAAGCTATGCCTTGGCCTTCCTGACCCAATCTCTCTACACAACTGGGTCACGTGCCGGTACTCATCTCAGCATACTTGTCCCAGTTTCCACTGCCTGCACAGTTTCTCCTTCTCTTTTGATTTGACCAGCAGGTTTTGACTCATCCATGCTGGTCTCTTTTTTCTATTGCTCAATTTCTTACACCTGGGAATTGAGAGCTCTTGGCTCTCTATGAATCACAGAATGGAGTTTTTCAAGGTTTGCAAGCACTCTTCTGCTACCTTGACCCTGATGGCTGTTTCCTGGGTAGTCTTACTGAGTCAGTACTTGAAGAGCTGGAATTTATTTATTTTTATAAGTCAGGGTCTTGAGTACAGACCTTGTCTGACTCTCACCCCTTTGGACTGGGAACTCTACTACTGCCTAATCACTGCAGCTCAGGCTGCCTCCTATCTTGACAACCCCTGATGAACTCATTTGTATTGGTGATCATCAGGTCCAGTATTGCATCCCCTTGGGTAGGACTATCTACTGCCCGGCTTAGAAAGTTGTCGTCTATGTACTCTAGGACTCTCCTGGTTTGCCGCTATCTTAAGCGATTCTTAAGTGATTGCTTCCGAATGTTCTTGGTTCTATTACTTGAAAGAGTCTGGATCGTGTCCTGGACCAAAACTTAGCTCTTCTTCCTTATTTTCACTCGAGTCCTTGTTTTATCCCAATGTTTTTCCTTCATCATTTGCATAGCTACAGTTGATATCAGTTTATATGTTGGCTTATAAGAAACTAGAATTTTAAAACAAGTCTGCTTCTATAGGGAGTCTTTTTGGGATAGGTTTGTAAACATAATACCTGCTTTGCTACTTCAGACAAGCTTGAACTTTGTTTTCAGTAATGGTATGCTGGGTGCCACAGTGATGCCTACTGTTGCTAACTAACGCTTACGCTCAGGGGAATTTTACAGCCCCTGAACAGCACTGCATTCCTCCGACTGCATTTGTTCTCCAGATCATTGCTTTCCCGAGCACATTTGTTTGCAAGATTTTCCTACTTACCTGATTGAATTCTAGAAGCCTAGTTGTTCCTTTGACCTTGATGCATTTGCCACAAATAGCCACATTTGCAACCTATGTGCAAGTGATTTGTGATTCCCCTCACGAATGCAAAGACAGGCTTTGTTCCCATAGGTGTGTTAGCTGACTTGCATGATGAGCAACTGAGGGGACACGGGCCCTTGATAACTCCTGGAAGGTGACAACTTGTAGGATCAGGCTGATAAAATAAGGAGACAGTATCTGGGTTTCTAGGAGACAGTTTTTAACCACTTTCACTTACAAAGAATAGAGATGAGCAAATTATCCATATATGGAGTAGTGGAACGTGTGGGAATTTGCTTAACGGAGGGCTAATATGAACAGCGTCATTCTTAGGCATGCGCTAGAACTAAACCTTTGTGATGAAGAGTCTGGGAAGAAAATGTTTTGGCTTTCCCCAAGTCTGGCTTTCTTTAAAGCTAACTTTCTGGTGGCCAGGCTGTTTTTTGCAGCTGAGTCTTCAACTCATAGCTACCCGGCTTGCACTGGAGAATTGCATTTCTACTTGGGCTTTTCTTTCAGCAACTCCCCCCCCTTTTTGTGTTTTCCCCCTCTAGTGCGGCACAGTGGCTGTAACAAAAGAGCGTGATCAACAAAGTACAAGGAGCCACAGTTTTTATGGTGCATGCTTTATTTCAAGTTAACAATTCTATCTCAAGGAGGTTCAACAGCTAACAAAATTTATTACTCTATTAGGAGAACTAAAGCAAATTGAAGTGCAGGGTGGTATTTGATGTTGTAACAACAGTTTGTTTTCAAACTGTGGTTCATTGCTTAGTTGCCTGGAAGTGACTAATGGATGTCTAAAGCTACCACACAAACTCAATCACTGCATCCTACAAACCTCCAAGAGGGTGCACTGCTGCTGCACTTGAGTACCTAAATAGCTTTGTTGATATAGGGGATGGCCAGGTGCTGTTACTTTTTCAGAGCTATTCAGGCATTCAGTGTGTCAGAAACAGTACACAGTGGGTGAACAAAGTGCTGGCCGCTTGCACTTTGTCCAAAAATTGTCAGTCAGGTATGGAAATTATGCCATAATCAGATCCAATGTAAAGCATTAAAGCAATGCTTACAGGAGGGTAATTGCAAGCATCACCAATGCCTTACATTTCTGATTCAACATATATAAGTGTTCGTGCACGTAGGAAATACTACGTACAGTATCGTCTCTTCAGTGTAGGTAATCTTCAACAGGGAGCCTCTCTATCTGTCGAGGCATTCTTAGACATCAACAATGAGTTGAGGTGCAAAAATTAGTTAAACGTTGAGCAGGGTAGTAGTTTCCTAGGAAACGTTCTCCTACCAACTGTTAGTTTCAAAAGTGACGTTTCAAAATGTCATAAAATAAATGGTACAAAACTTCATAACCGTTAACTTCGGCTATATACAGTATGTACATGTCAGTGAAAAAAGTGTTTTAAATTCTTAGGTCAGTAATGACTATAAGTTATAACGTAGAGCTCTGGACTTTGTCTCGTTCAGGTAGGTACAAAAATATTTTTTTTATATTTACAGATCAGATATTTCAGTCCATATATGAATCACTTGTAAAAGACAAGTGTAAATAATACCGATCAAGCTCTCTAAATTGATCGAATATTAATATTCACAGTGGCAGAATCGGTACCAAATTCATTGCCTAAATTCAGGGTGTAGAGTCCACCGTCGTTCTTCTGGACATCCATGATGATCAGGGTCGTTAGATCTTCACTGGTTTCAATGTGGAATCTGCCTTGCTGGTCCTCACTGGTAATTTTTCTCCCTTTGCAGTACCATGTTATTTCAGGAGCAGGTTCCCCCGAAAAGGCACAAGATAGTGTGAGAACTTTTCCTTCATCGATGCTGATGTCGGACGGGAGAGCTTCAATTTTGGGTGGTGCTCCTTTATAACCAGAAGAAGAAACTCTGTTAGTTTGCTTTCACTATGCCACACAGGTTTATTCTGATGACTACTTCAGCATATTGTAAGCACTAACACTACTGGTAAACATTGCTCACCTCTCAGGTCTGATTTAAGCATTTTAGTGGTTGAACTCTCCAGTTGAGCCATACTAGATTTCCCCACAATACTGCTGGAGCTCATCTCTACAAAGGACTCTTTCATGGAGGACATGCTTTTGGCAGACATGCTTGCAAATTTCATTTCAGTCATGCTGCTACTGCTGAAACTGCTGAATGAAGCCTCTTGTTTAGAAGAAGCCATTTGAAAGGACTGAGAAGAAAAACTTTTGTGCATGCTTGCGTCGCCACTTGTCTTCAATACTACCTCTTTTGGAGGTTCTTCAATTAGAGCTGGACAGCATCATGAACATAGAAGGAAAAACCAATAACGTCACTTTAACAAATAGTCATGCAGTTCTCTCTCTGTGGTTAATTTTACAGAAGAGACAACATAATTTGCTTTCAGTTGAAAACTGCAGTGGATTATGAAATTGTTTATGGTCATTTGATTCAAGGTATCCGAATCATAAAAGGTAATTTATAAATGAAACAAGTATGAAATGGAACTGTTATTATGATGTATGAGCTTTAAGAAGAGCACACAGGAGGAAACAGGTCCTCACATGGCATTCCTGTTAGAAGCATTAGTAAAATCGCACACCAGGAAATGGTGCGTATGGATTTCATGTTTGCAGAAGCTGTGAAACACTTTCAAGTTCTTGCAAGCGCATTAATGGAAAGAATGGGTTTCACTGCTGTGTTCTGGAGCTGAAAAAGGTAAGGGAAAAGCACTGCAGCTTTCTTGTGAACACGAGCACAGTCGTACAAACATAACGTAGCAACCCCTTGATGCTAGGAACTGGGATATGGTACAGCCAATGAAATACTAAGCCGTGTTCAATTAATGCTGAATTAGCATAAAAAATTAACTGTGGAATTACTTTGTTTTATTGCAACAGATTCTGTTAGCAAATGAGGGAAGAATGATTGCTAGCACCAAGGTCATCCTAGAAGGGATGGTCATAGCCTTCTGTTAACATGCACTGATTGACGTAATAGAGCATCTGTGTGCTCCTTCGGATTTCTAGTGCTGTTTTCATTCTATACAAGCAATTGAGAAAAGAAAAAGGAACTCATTGAAATAGCTAAGTCAACATTACCAGTGGCTTTTATCACAAGCCATTTTCGTAGACACATCATAGCCAAACGTTGTCCTTAGCCTGAACACAAGACCCAGAGAACAAACTTACGGAGTACAGTCAGAGATGCTGTAGCAGAGCACTGCCCATGGTAATTTTTTGCTTTGACTGTGTATTTTCCTGTGTCACTAACGGCTGCATTTCGAATCTCGAGGGAATAGACGTTTTTAGAGCGTGTTACTCTGATGTGCGACGAAACATCAACCTGAGGAGCCAAAAGCATGGTTTCATTAAAATTCGGTTTATGAAGAATTAGAATTTTTCAAGTAACTAAATAAATACTTACAGGCTGATTATTCTTAAACCATTCAATTTCAGGAGAAGGATCCCCAGAAACTTCACAGGTGAACGATACATCTTGTCCTTCGTTGACATTTTGAGACTTAGGCTGCATTATAAAACCTGGTTCTTTGGAGAGCTCTTTAGAAAAGGTCAGCATATACTGGCATCTAATAATGCCTTCCTCAGTTTTGCCCTCGCACGTGAGTATACCTTCATCTCTACTGCCAGCCTTTCTAATATTTAGTGTGTGATCACTTCCAGAAACTCCGTATCTGTAATCATCTGAATTTCTCAGCTCCACTCCATTCAGCACCCATTTTACTTCAGATGCACCAGGAATGTGGGCTTTCAGTGTCACTTTCTGCCCTTCAGACATTGTCACTTTAGTTGAAGAAGCTTTAATTTCTGCTTTTAAGTGTTTGACGTCTTCAGTAACAACTGACTTTTTAATGACTTCTTGAACGGCTGCTTTTTCTTCAGTGGCCACTGTTGATTTCTTCTGAGTAGAAACTGTAAGAACCTCATCTTCTTTCCGAACTGCTTTATGACTTTCAGATACACCTCTTACCTGGGAATGGATATTTCTAAATACTTGGCCAGTAAACTGGAAGTTAGTTTTTGAAACACCACCTTCCCCAATAATTTCACAGGTGTATTCTCCTTTATCAGATTCCATGAGCTCATGGATTCTGAGCTCATAGGTGCCATCTGCTGCATAATGAAACTTGAAGCGATGGTCTTCCAACAGTTTCTTGCCATCCTTATACCAAGCCACTTCTCTCACACTTAAAACACTGCTTTCAACGGCACAGGATAATTTGACCTTATCTCCAAGAGTTTCTGCTTTCAGATGCTCTTTTATTTTTGGAGGAGAAGCAGCTGATAATTGTACTTTCTCTGCTGGGACTGCCTTGTCTCCAGGTGGTGATTTTGCTTTTGGGGGCCTGCTGATGGGTTCAGGAGATTTCACTCGTTTAGGTGACTTAACTGGCTCTGGAGACTTTACACGAGGCTCAGGAGATTTGACTGTTGGAGGTGATGTAATTGATTTTTCAGGAACTTTTGCTCTTTGAATTGTCAAAGTAAAATGTGCTTCCTGTCTTCCTTCAGAGTTTTCCACTATAACAGTGTACCTTCCTTCATCCGACATCTGGACCGAAGATATTTCAAAGGTAGACTTGTATTGGGTTCGTGTTACTTGGAAGCGCCTCGAAGAAACAATGGGTTGATCTGCACGGAACCACGTTATTGTTGGTGCTGGTTCGCCATCAACATCACAGGAAAATCTTGCAGTGTCCCCTTCAGAAACTGTGATTGACCGTGGCTTTGTGAGGATTGTTGCTGGTAGAGTGCTTTTAAATGCCTTGTGTACACTCCTTTCTTCCAGTGATTTTTCTTCAGCTGCAGTAATTTTTCTTTCAGAAGCAGCGTAGTGTTCATAAGACAAAAGTGATTCTCTTGTTGCTGACATTTCTGATTTGACCTCTCTGACTGAGGAACTTGCTTCTGTAGCAGAAGATTTCTTAAATGAAGAGACCGCATATGCCTCTGTTTTTGTCAAGTCAGGTAAAATTGACCTTGGTACTTCTTCATCTCTCCGCTCGGAAGAGTACGTAACGTAATCTCCTCCAGTAACATCTAGCGTTGCGTAATCAGAGCATTCCCCTTTATAGTTTGTGCACACAGCGCGGTATGTTCCACTGTCATCAATGTGGCAGTCAAGAATCTCCAGAGTTAAGACACCGCTGGTATTAGTAAAATGTATTTTACTGCTCTCCTGGAGCTCAATACCGTTGTGGTACCACTTCACTTCAGCTGTTGGTTTTGACTGGACGTTTAGAATGAACCTGGTGTTGTGGCCACATGGTACCCGGTGTGAACGCATCCTCAGGGTAATGCGAGGAGCATGGTCAAGTGTGAAAGGCTGCTGAGTCAGGACTTCACATTTCCTTTCCATAGTTTTCTGAGTTTTCAATGCAGATTTCATGGACTCATACCTAGAAAATATATCAAATCTTGCCATCCTTTCAAACCGAGAGAGTGATCTTTCACTAGAAACTGGGCTAGGGGAGCGTGGTCGAGTTCTTTCTGGTGTCGGGGATCTCCTCTCACTTTCTTCAGGAGGCCGTGAGCGAGGTCGAATTAATTCAGATACAGGACGCATCAATTCAATGTAAGTTGGAGAAAGAGATCTTCTTCTTCTCAGTAATCTAGAGGGAGGTGAAAATTCCCTGTGAACTTGTTGAACCATTTCTATTTCTTCTTCCTCTTCTGATGTGATGTGAGTTATTTCTCTTTCCTTCTTTCTCCTGAGTCTACTCTTTTCCTCCTCTGCCATATATTCAAGTGCACTCCTGTATTCAGAAAGTCGTTGAGTGGTGCCAACAGGATGGAGCAATTCTTCGTCCTCTCTTTCATCCATGATTCTTTGCCTTTGTTTAGGTGGTCTGTAGGCAGCCCTGTCATGGCGCTGCCGAAGCTCTGCATAGCTTGCACTGGTCTCAGCTTTAATTGGGATGTGGTACCTTGAATACTTCAGCTCTCCCTTTCTTTCATCCTCTGAACTGACCCGTGCTCCCGCAGTAGAGTACCGAAGGGCAGATAGTTCAAAGTGCGGGGGGCTTCTGCTTGGTGGGGATGCAGAAAAGCCTAACTCTAGCTCTTCTTCAAGGCGCAGTCTTTCCTCTTCAGTTCTCTTCATGGCTAAATAGTCATCAATAGGCAGGAGTAACTCCTCATCAGACAAATCACCAAGTGACCGCCTTCTTGGTCGATAGTAATATTCATAGTCTGGAGATGGGGTACGCCGACGTGCTGGTCTCACAGTTTCAAGATCATCTTGGGTGAGCTTCGGTATGCGCCATTTAGGCTTGTACTGATCAGATATGCGTGGCAGTGGCATCACATAAAATTGCTCCCACCTGGAAAGCCGTATGCGTTTCTGGCGTTTCTGAATGGTCCTGTCAAGCTTTCCTGGCATTTCGTACTGGTCTCGCAGTCTCTTGTACCACTTCATGTCTGACAGAGGCACAAAGTGTTTAATGTTCTGATCTTCCTCAAGAGTAGTGCGCACATGTTTGCGAGGCTCTGGGATCTCATATGGCATACGAAGTTTTCTTTCTTCCTTCTTTTCTTCTTTCTTAATTTCATATTCACCTTTGACGGTCTTAGTGCTAACAGCTGGTTTATATAAGATAGCAGCTTCTCTGAGAGCCTCTTGTGCAGTTTGTGTCAGTGGAACAGCTTCAACCCCAGCAAGGATTTCTGCCATTCGCAAGGTCTTGTCAATTTGCTTCTGTACATGCTTCTCTCGCTCTTCCTCAGTCTTGTACTCACGCTTGACATATTTTACGCGTTCAACTTTTAGGTAAGCCTGACAGCTCGTAGATCCGGCACTGTTTGTAGCAGTCACTCTGTAATACCCGCTGTCTTCTGGTAAAGTATCTCTGATATGCAAAGCATAATAATCTAAGCCTTCATGGATGATGTCAAAGTTGGGGCCAAAGGATAGAGGCTGACCATCTTTCTCCCATTTCAGCGTTGGTTTTGGTACACCAGATACTCTGATCTCAAAACTGACATTTTGGCCTTCTTGACATTCTGCATTTGCCAGCAGCCTCTTAAACATTGGCCTTAGTGTGGCGTCTGCTGGAGGTGGATGTGGAATCACAGTCAGCTTAGCTTTGCAGCTGTCTTCACCATATTTGTTGCGTGCCACAATACTGTATTCAGCATCATCCTCTTCAGTGACATTATTGATGATGAGTTGATAAAGACCCTTGTCCGATTCAAAATTATACTTCCTATCATCATCACCAGGTTTGATTTTCTGACCCGATTTGAACCATGTTAAGCGAGGTTCTGGGTGAACTGTTATAGTCACTCCAAACCTGACATTTTCTCCAACATATGCAGTGCGGTTATACAAAGGCAGAGTAAATTCCGGTGGACGCTCTAATAGTCTCATTGTATCAACCCGTCGCTTCACTTTCCTAACAGTTCTGCATCTGTAATGCTCAGAAATTTCTCTCACACCTTTAACAAAAAGTTCTGCATAAGAGCTGTCTTCACCGTAGTCATTTACTACCTTGCATCTGTAGATACCATCATCAGATTTAGAAACATCTTTTACATACATGGTTGCCACACCTTCTTCATATTTGATTTCATATTTCTCATTGCTTTCTAATTGCCTCATGCCGAAGTACCATGTGACTTGTGTGGACTGATCATAGTTTTCAATCCTACATACGTATTTGGCATGCCCTCCTTCTTCTGTAACAACATGCTTTATCTGCCCAGCAATGGGACCGATGTCGACTGGCGCAACTTTGACTTTAGCCACTGTTATTCCTTTTTGAGATCTGATTGCGCCTCCACACGAAATGCGAGCTACAGACACCACTGTGTTCCAGTCTTTCTTTACTAGAGTTTGGTAGTAACGCCTGTGCCTCAAGGTCTTGATGACTTTAGTGCTGGTCTTTTCTGCCTGCTGTTTCAGCCACACATGGTTAAGTGCTTCAGCAGCTGTCATCCGAGATTTTCTCTCCCTTACTAGTAGGCGATCAATGAAGTCCATGGCCTCAATGCTTATGTCTTTGAATGCTTCGTCATCAAAACTGTATTCAGCATTCAGAATATTTTCAATAACTTGTTGGTTTGTTTCAGCAATGAAAGGATTAATGCCACTGAGAAGTATGTATGTTAGAGCACCAACTGACCACATGTCAGTAGCTGTGCTGACCAAATCATGATGATGTACTTCAGGTGCATAATATTCAGGAGAAGTGAACTGGAGTCTAAAGCTGTCCCCAGGCCTCAGCTGTCTGGCTTGACCAAATTCAATAATTTTAACTACAGAGCTTCTTCTTGTGAAGTAAATAATGTTGTCTGGTTTAATATCGAAATGTCCAATATTCTGTTGATGTAAATATTCTAGTGCACTGCACACTTGGCGTATGTAGCTTACTACTTCTCTTTCATTTAGTTCAAATGAAGCGTGGCTGATTCTTTCAAAGATGTCAACTCCAGAGATGAATTCAAAGATCATGACTAATTCTTCTAGGCTTTCAAATGATTCATGAAGATACAGGATATTTTGATGCCTAGCCAAGTTTAGAATAGAAATTTCTTTCTTTACCAAAACCTGGTCAGCACCTTTTACTTTGACAAACTTGGCCAGGTAAGTCTTCTTTGACCCTGCCTCAACACAGCGGTGTACAATGCCAAACTGCCCGCGTCCAAGCTCTTCAGCAATCATATATTTGTCATAGAGTTCCTTTGTAGAACAGTGAGCTGCTTTAGCTGTGGTGACTTCTCTGGTCTCATCAACTTCCTCATCATAGTTCATTACTCTGGTCTTATCTTCCTTTGTTATAACTGGATCAGTAGGTTCGGAAGGCTGGCTTTGGCCAAACTTGTTTTCTGCAATTACACGGAACTGGTAGGTGGTCTTGCCAAATAGGTTCACCACTGTGTATCGTGTGTCACGAGCCTGTGCCACACGAATCCACCGCTCTGCTGTCGTAGCACGTTTCTCAATAATGTAGTTTATGATTCTGCTTCCACCATCAGTAGCTGGTTCATTCCAAGTTAAGTTGACCGAATCCCGTGAAATGTCAGTTACCTTCAGACCTCTAGGTGGATCAGGTACATCAGCCACATCTAATTCAACTGTTTTTTGATCAATTCCAAATCTGTTTTTGGCACAGACAATGTAAAACCCTGCATCTTTTCTGTCAACACCATTTGGGAAAACGAGAGACGTGAATGATCGTGTAACAATGACTTGGTAGTGTCCGTTAGTATCTATGAGGTCTTGTCCCTTCTGCCATGTGATCACAGGGTGAGGCTTGCCGCTGAATGGAATCTTGATGCTCACTACTTCCCCTCGAAGGGCATGAACAGCTCCCATGCCTTCCAGGTTTTTGGGCAGATGAATCTTTGCAGGCACTGGTAATGAAAGAGAAAAAAAAACAGCACATGACAATAAACTCATGAAAAGACCACCAATAGAATAAATATTCAAAGCTTAAGATTAGGAAACAAGATCGTTCTCTCACCTTCGACATCCAGGGAGGCAGTGCAAGATACAGATCCTCCTTGGTTGGTAGCTCTAACTTGATATACTGTGGCATCATCGTCTGTTACGTTTGTGATGACCATCTGGTAATATCCACCCTTGAATTCCTGTATCTTGATCTTTTCACCATCTGGCATGATTTCTTTGCCCTGTCTGTACCACTTGACAATTGGTTTGGGATGACCAGTGACTTTGCAGACAAATGTGGCATTAGCTTGAAACTTCACATTCAGGTTCCTTAGTTCTTCCTTGAAATGTGGCGCTTTGACTGACACATCGGATTTTGGAATGACGGGCTGTGATACCTCACTCCATTCACTTTCACCACCAAGATTTTCACATTTTACACGGAACTCATACTCAAGACCTTCAATAAGGTCTTTCACAGAATAGACAGTTTCGCGAATTTCATCTGTCGTTACAGAAATCCACTTGTTTTGTTTTTTCTCGCGCTTCTCAAGGTAGTAAGTTCTAATCTTTGCACCGCCATCGCTTGCAGGTGGCTTCCACGAGACAACACAAGAATCCTTTGTGATAGCACTTGCTATGGGCTGACCAGGTTGTCCTGGTTTTTCTGTAAAGAATAAAAGGTTCAGTAAGTGCAGTGAGTTTGCCTTAGTAATTGCAAGGGCATACAGAAAATGTTATTTTGAGGTCCACTTACCAAATGGAGGCTTCATAACAACAACTGATGAAACCTCCAGTGCTTCACTGATGCCATACATATTTTGAGCAGAAACACGGAAATAGTAGCCGGCATTTTCAGTTAAGTTAACAATTCTACATGTTGTGCCTGAAATACTTGAAGATACTAGTTGCCATTCTGCTCCTTCCTTGGCTTCACGTTTCTCTATGATGTAATTAGTTATCATGGCGCCTCCATCATCCTCTGGTGGCTTCCAGCTTATCACCACAGAATTCTTCAGTATGGACTCTATAACAATTGGCCCTAGTGGTTTATCTGGCTTATCTGTAATAGAAAAAGCACAATGTTTATAGTTCTTTTTCCAGTATATATTTGAGAAATATTCCATATAAATACCAAAATTAAAAAGAATTACCTTGTATTTCCACATTGAGTACAGTGTCAACTGTTCCAAATGTGTTACTGAGTTGTACTTTGTATTTCCCAGCATGAGTCTTGTGCTGGACATTCTTAATAGCAAGATGAGTATAATGCTCGGTGTTCTCTATAGTGATGGTTTCTGATCCTCTCAAAGGTTTGTTGCTGTGGAACCAAGTTATTGCTGGCACTGGCCGGCCAATATATACCACGTGAAGGCGGAGAGTGCCACCCGCACACGCATAATATTTCTCTTTCAGTGGGAAGCCAGGGTGGAACTGAGGAGGAGCCTGTAACAATAACTTTCCGCTAGTTTCAATTTCTCCGATGTCATTGGTAGCCATGCAAGTGTAGAGACCTTCATCCTCCTGTTCATCCGTTAACACTGTCAGTGTGTGATTGCGTCCATCCGATGACATTTTGTATTTTCGGCTTTGTACCAGTTCTTTGCCGAAGCGGTACCATTTAATATCAGGCAAGGGTCTCCCAACAATCTGGCATGTTAGCTGAGCTGCTTCACCCAGTTTAGTTGTAACATCCTGCATTTCTTTTTTAATGGCAGGTGCTTCTCCAGCTACAGCAAAGGATTAAAAGAAAAAAGTTTACTGTGACCTTTCTCTCCAGTAGTATATTACTCGCAATTAATTTAAATTTATGCTTGTGGCTTTTGTACATGAAAGACTGTACTTTAGGGCAAATAACACGCAAAACAAATAAGCGGCATGTTAAGTACTACACCGTGGTTCGTGGCACAGCAAATCACAGTATCACAACAAATATCATAGAATCATAGAAGCATTAGGGATTGGAAGGGACCTCGAAAAATCATCTGGTCCAATCCCCTGACACAGCAGGATCACCTAGACCAAGTCACACAGGAACACATCCAGGCAGGTCTTAAATGTCTCCAGAGAAGGAGACTTCACAGCCTCCCCGGGCAGCCTGTTCCAGTGCTCTGTCACCCTCACTGGGAAGAAATTCTTTCTCATAGTTACGTGCAACCTCATATGTTCCAGCTCACACTCATTGCCCCTCGTCCTATCACTAGGTGACATTGAGAAGAGCCTGGCTCCATCCTCCTGACACCCACCCTTCATGTATGTATAGATAACGTATTTCATGCTTACATGTTAATTTAGTTTTCACTGCCATAACAGTCCTTCGGGGTCTGCTGAGGCCGGTCTGGTTTTCTGCAAAAACACGAAACTCATATTCTGTAGCCTCTAGTAAGCCTCCCACGGTGCACTGCCTATCCTTAATGCGTTCTTTATTGCATTTTTTCCAGGTGCTTTCTCCAGACTGGCGATATTCAACCCAATAGCCAAGGATCTCTTTGCCACCATCACTTTCAGGCCGTTCCCATTCTAATGTAACGCTGTCCTTAGATATAGAAGTGATCTCAATTTCTCCAGGTTGGCTGGGTTTGTCTGCAAATTAAATAGATGCAGAAAACAATTACATTTTTTAATATCAATAAGTTGCTCTTCAGAAGATCTGTCAACGGAGATACTTTCTTACCAAATGGATCCTTGCATATGACTGGTTCAGAAGCGGGACTTGATTCACTTTCACCAATGTCATTTTGAGCAATGATACGGAATTGATATTCAGCATCTGGAACAAGCCCTGTGACTGTGTACATTGTAGTGGTAATCTGGGTCTTGTTGTGCCGGACCCATTTTTCTGTGGATGTCTCTTTACGCTCAATGTAGTAGCCAGTAACACGAGAGCCACCATCATCTTTCGGTCTGGACCAGGACAAGTTGACAGAACTCTTTGTAACATCAAGCACTTCAGGTGGGTTGTTTGGAGGCTCTGGAGGATCTGTTATAATTATAAATAAAAGAAATAGAAATAATAGTGACGTAGCATGAAAACATTTATGTATACTACAGCACGTTTGCAACCATAATGTGGTAATTTTAAATTCTGTTTTAGAAAGTCTAAAAAGGGACTTACTTAAAGGTGTCTTGGGTATTGCTGGTTCTTCAGATTTGAGAGGTTTGCTAACACCGAAATGGTTTTCAGCAGAAACACGGAAGTGATATTCCACATTTTCTTTGAGCCCTTTCACTACTAGTGATGTACCTTTCACTCTAGAATCAACTGTGTACCAGGCAGTCTTCGGTACTTCTCGTCTCTCGACAATATAACCTAGGATATCCGCACCACCATCATCTGTAGGAGGTCTCCAGCTCACTCTGATAGAACGAGCTTGTATATCATCATACTCAAGTGGCCCTTCTGGTGGATTTGGAATGCCAATCACTCTGACTTTAATATAGGCAGCTTTTTTGCCACACTTGTTTTCAAGTGCCAAGTCATAGGTGCCTGAATCTTCTCTTTCTGCATCTTTGATCACAAGTTCTGTGTGAGTGTCAGAAGTTGCAATCATGGCTCTCTTGCTGATGTCATGTCCTTCTTTTGTCCATTTGCATATTGGGAGGGGCTTTCCCTTGATGGGTATTGTAAGCCTGATAACTCCACCTTGTCTCACCATGAGACCTTCCTGGTATTTTTCATCAAGTTCATAATCAGGATATTCTGTGAACAGAATTAACACATCATGCTTTGTCTGTGTTACAGATACAATCATAGTTGCTTTAGGCAAACACTTTTTTTGGGACAGCTTTGAATTAGAGTTAAGACTTGAAGTGTCTTACCTAGCATTTCTGTTATTTTGACTGTTCCTGGCACTTCAGCAGGTTCTCCTGGCCCCCCAGCATTACAGGCTAGTACACGGAACCTGTACTCTGCACCCTGGGGCAGATGTGTCAAGGTGTATTCACGAATCTTGGTTGGTGTGGTATTGCATTTAGTCCATTCAATTTGATCGACCTTTTGCATCTCAATTAAGTAACCAGTAACTTTAGAACCACCTTCATCTTCTGGTGGACTCCAAGCCAAGGAAACCGATGTTCTTGTAGTATCAGTGACTCTTGGATTCTGAGGTTTACCTGGAGGAGCTGGAAATAAAGGTCAGATTGGGAGGTGAATTTTTTGTAAATATTTTGAAGAGGTAACCAATACTAACTTGCAACATATGATCTGTATTAAGTCTACGGGACTTCTACAGGAAAACTTGGAATGAAAGACTTGCACGAATATTTTCTTGATTTTCTCCAATCAGAAACTCATTTGTTAATACCCCCAAGTACATTTCCTAATTAGAAAAATAAAATAAATTTACTAGCATAATCCCCTTCTGCCATAATGTGTTTCATCTGTGTAGGAGATGACTTACCAATTGGATCTCTGGCAACAGCAGACTTGGAAGGACGGCTAGGTTTCCCAGTCCCTCTGGCATTGATTGCGGTGACTCGGTGTTCATATTCTAATCCTTCAACCAACCCAGTGGAACGGTAACGAGTCATTGTGACTGGAACTTTATTTACACGGATCCATCTATCTGCTCTAACTTCTTTGCGTTCCACAATATAACCAGTTATCTGTGAGTCACCATCATCTTCTGGAGGATACCAAGTTAATGTCATGCCATCTCGAGAGATATCAAACACTTCTGGAGTGCCAGGAGGACCAGGAATACCTGTAAAAGCGTAACACGGAATGGGTGAAGAAAGCATCAAATGACTACACGTGTTAGTGTTCTGCGACATACTGTGAATGACACTGCAGCGTCAGTGTCCCGTCAGACTCCTTTTACGCAGCAGATATCAAAGTACCTTACAAAGCAGATCAGTAAAATACTGCTGTTTTTGTAATGGGGTAAAGAAGTTTTTCAAAGCTAATGGTAGACCTGAGCAGAAGTTACAAGTTCATGGACCAGGCTCTGTGCAGTGCATCTGTAACTCCTGTACAGATCCATGGATGACACTGTTCTCCAAAATTAGAGCAAGACTACTGTGCATCATAATGTACCATTTTATTTGTTTAAAGGAAGTAGTACCACCTAGAAAAATATTATCTCTGTGTGGACATAAAAGTCCATTTGACATATATATTTTATTTTTAAAGGCAGAGAATAAGGGGAAATTCAGACTTACGGATTCTGCTCTTGCATTCTATAATTTCAGACTGCAGGTAAGATCCGATTCCAAAGCGATTTGTAGCAGCCACACGGAACACATATTCTGCACCTTCAACAAGTCTGGTGAACTTAAATGTTGTCCGGGTTACTGACTCTGAAACCGGCAGCCACCCAGGACGGTGAGCATCACGCTGTTCTACCACATAGCCACTGAGAGTAGCTCCACCATCCAGTTCAGGTGGTTCCCAGGAGATGGTTACATAATTTGAATCAATTTCATCAATTCGGATAGGTCCAACAGGTGGTCCAGGTTTGTCTAGGGAAAGTAAAAAGAAATTAAAAGACAAAGTAAATATGAAGAAAATAAATCACATTGCTGATGTAACAAAGTTCAGATGGAGCATACGTAATAATTCGTAAATAATAAATGCTTACCAAGGATTATAACCTTTATTGCATCAGTAACTGTCCCAGTTGTGTTCTTCAGTTCAAGCGTGTACTCGCCAGTGTCATGGATGGTGGTCTCACGCACAGTTAATTTAGCCATTTTCACGGCAGTCTCCATTTTGATGCGCTCTGATTCTTTTAGTTTAGAACCAGCAAAGAACCAAGATACAGCTGGAGGTGGTCGTCCCTCAATTGGGATAGCTAACTCGATAGGCTTGCCAGCAGGTACATGAATTGTCTTCTGAGGTATTCCAGCAAAGTCAATTCTTGGTAGAACTAAGAAAAGCAAGTAATTGATATTTTAAATATTCATCGCGTTCATTTGGTGTAAGCTTAACCCTTGTTATTTTTGTCAGTAGCTACCTACCTTTTTGGTCTTGTACAGTCACTGCTGTGACAATTTCTCGTGGTTCTGACACACCCTTCTGATTCTGGGCTCTGACCCTGAACAAATACTGTTCACCTTCATTGAGAGAGATAATTGTATGCTCAAGGACAGTAGGCTTCAGTGTCACCACCTTCAACCATCTTTCCGTTCCAGCTTTGCTAGCCTCAATAACATAGCCAGTCAATCTGCTGCCACCATCATGTGGTGGTTTCTCCCATGCAAGAGTAACAGTTGATTTAGTGGTATCAATCACTTCAAGCTTCTGTGGTACCATGGGGACATCAGATACTAGTACTGCATCAGATGTTTCACAAGGTTCACCAATGCCATAAATATTTTCTGGCAGAACTCTGAAGTAATACAAAGCACCTTCTAGAAGTCCAGTAATTCTATAAAATGTCTTGCTGCATTTGGTAGTGACAGTCTTGTAAGCTCTCATGGAAGCTTCACGTTTCTCGATGATGTAATTGTTGACTGGGGCTCCACCATCAATGACTGGAATATCCCAAGTAAGTGTCACAGAATCTTTTGAAACTTCCTTAATTCTCACTGTGGCTGGTGGTCCAGGTGTATCTAAACCAGACAAAACCATATTTTGTTTTGCAGTAAATGACCGCTGCTGTATAAAAAACACACCAATCCTAGGGTTTTATAAGCTAGCCCAGCTTTAGAAAACATGCGTTTTCTCTTGGATTAGGTTATTCCTCTGACTTCCCAACCATTCTGATCTTATTTAAATTGTAAACTTCCTCTGAAATGCACGACGAGCGGTGTAATGCCCAAACGCAAGTGCGGCAGTACTTACCATACACTTTTACAGAAATGGTGGCAGACTTTTTCCCCGATTGATTTTCAGCCTCAACAATGTATTTTCCAGCGTCGTACCGGTTAACTTTATCCACAATAAGCAGAGTGTAGCTGTCTGTAGTATCAATAATAGCTCGACTTACAAGGTCAACACCTTGCTTGCTCCATGTAATTACAGGAGCAGGTCTGCCAGATACAGAGACCATTAAGCGCAGGGAACCACCGGCTCGGACTGTAACTGTCTTCTTCAGATCATCAGCAAGATCAAGCTCAGGTATTTCTGATGAAGGGTGTAAGAGACATGGAATTAATATTTTACTAGTCCTGAAGGTCAAACACAGTTATTCCTTAAAATGTACATTATTTCCAAATTACCTATTCTTTCCACAGCTTCTATTTCTGCTGATGATTCACTGAATTCACTCATACCATTCACATTTGTAGCAGCAACTCTGAATTGGTATTTCTGAGATGTTTTAAGACCAGTCACAGTGAACTCAGCATTCTTCAGAGTGGCAGTTGTATGGGGTCGATACCACTGTTCAGTACCTTCTTCTTTCATTTCAAGAACATAGCCTAAGATGTCAGCGCCACCATCATACGTGGGCTTGGACCATGCTAAACTTATGCTGTGCTTAGTAGTATCCACAACTCTTGGGGCCGAAGGTGAAGCAGGAGTATCTTTGAAAAAGAAGAAAATGCACTTTTCATTGGCGCAGGAAACATTCTGGTTTCTAAACAGCTAGTTCATTTAAAATTAACTAAACTACTTTTAAGTTTACGCTAATACTAGATAGTTTGGTGACAGCATATGTGGGTTTGGGTAGCTAAGTAAAAATACCAGCATGGGTTTATCTGTCTTGAAGGGAGCCTATAAGAAAAACCTGTTGTGAGAGGACAAGGGGTAACGGTTTTAAACTAAAACAGGGGAGGTTCAGACACACTGAAACAGGTTATCCAAAGAAGTGGTAGAGGCTACACCCCTGGAGACCTTCAAGGTCAGGCTGGATGAAGCTCAGAGCAACCTAACCTTGTTGAAAATGTCCCTGCTCACTGCAGGGAGTTTGGACTAGATGACCTTAAAGGTCCCTTCCAACCCAATGTGTTCTATGATTCTATGTTCCGTTACAATAAGTAAATATTAAAATATGTTCTAAAGGTGGTAACTTACATGATGGCTCTTTACATAACATGTATTGAGAAGCTTCACTAGGCTCACTGTTCCCAGCAGCATTCACCGCGGTGACACGGAACTGGTACTGGCTGCCTTCCATGAGACCAGTGACTTTCAGTCTGGTATCATAAACAGTGTAGTCTCTGTTCACTCGTGTCCAGCGCAGACTTTTTCTTTCACGCTTGTCCACAAGATAGTCCTTAATCTCACTGCCACCATCTGATTCTGGTTTTGTCCACTGAATAATGATATGTTCCTTGCCAACCATCACTTCTTCAGGAGCACCAGGCTGTGTCGGGATAGCTGGTGATGAAAAAAAAAAAATTAATGATGTAAGAAATTGTTTCTCTCTAAGAAATGCTCTACAAATGCTGATGCAGAATGGGATGTAGTAACACTCACTGAAAGCATTCCTGGCAATCACAGGTTCCGATTCAACTGGAACACCTGGTCCATATTTGTTGACAGCTCTCACACGGAAGATGTATTCGTTATTTTTAATAAGTTTTGTTACCACATGTGATAAAGACTGGCATTCAGCCTCAACAATGACCCAGTGAAGTCTGCTGGTTTCACGCCTTTCTACAACATAGTGAGTGATCGGTGCACCTCCATCTTCTTCAGGCATGCTCCATGCCAGAGTACATTTCTCTTCTGTTACTCTGCTAATTGAGATTTTGCCTGCACATGGGCCTGGTGAATCTGGGTAGAGATGAAAATAAGAATTGTTCTCAGTTGCTAAGGAAAAGGATCTCACCCCTATTTAAAAGAATGTGGATTTTTTTTGTAGTAAACTTTGTATGACTACACATCATGGAATACGTACCAAGCACTTTGACAACAACAGAGATTTGTTTCATCCCACTGGCATTTTTAACAGTCAGAGTGTATTTTCCACTGTCACTTCTATCACAGAATTTGATAATTGCAATGGCTCGCTTGCTGGTGTATTGCAGAGATATCTTTTCACATAGATCCAGTTCCCTGTCACCTTTGGACCAGAAGACTTTTGGTTCTGGTTTCCCACCAATGGCCGCATCAAGAACAAGATCTGATCCAGCCCTAATAGTCACAACTTCTCCCTGCAGTCTAGCATCGAGTTCAGCCTTTGGTGGTGCTGTCATAAGGAAAAAGATATTAAAAACAAATTAGATGACGGTACTAAAACCAGAACATTGTATTTTAAAATGCTCCAAGTGAACACTTCTTACAGTATTCATCTTTACAAACGACAGCACCAGTTGATTCGGATCCTTTGCTAATGACACCAGCCGCATTCTTTGCTAGGACACGGAATTCATATGCTTCATCTTCACCAAGAGCTGTCACAGTGAAAAAGTTTTCAGAGACGATGGTATAATTGCATTTCAGCCAGCGTCCGTCACCAGATTCAGTATATGGTTTGCGCTCTACTATATATCCAATAATTTTGCTTCCACCGTCATAAAGGGGTGCTGACCATCTCAGTGACACTGTAGATCTAGTGACATCTGTTACTTCTGGTCTTCCTGGTGGATCTGGAAGAATAAAGCAGAAAAATGAGAAAGGCAGTTCTACTTAAGCTTAAATAACAATGTGACTCTAAGAGCAATACTTACCAACTGGATTTTGAGCCACCACTGGTCTGGAAGCTTCACTAGCTTTGCTGACACCAGCAGCATTTAGAGCATAGGTTCTGAATTGATATTCTAGGCCTTCCACCAATCCTGTGACTTTGTAGTTGCATTCACAGCATGGCATTTTGTTCTCCTTCACCCAAAGGATGGTGTTACGCTCCTTCTTTTCTACCCAATACCCAATGACTTTGCTGCCACCATCATGATAAGGTTCCTCCCAGCGAATGGCCATGGCAGTTGCAGACACAGAATAGACTTCTGGCCTCGAAGGTGGGCTTGGTGGGACTAAACACACACAAAAGAGATGGGGAGGAAAACGGTAGTTGTTACAAATACCTCAGTCAGAGGAAAGGGACAGATGTCGAAAAGTGTTTCACTTACCAAATGGATGCTCAGCAACTACTGTCTTTGATTCAAGGGGTTTGCTCACGCCAAATCTGTTTTCTGAGCTTACTCGGAAACTGTACTCCTGGTATTTTGTGAGACGAGTGACTTTGAATTGTGTACGTTTCACGCTTGAATTTACCAGCTGCCATGCTGTTGTGCCAGATTCACGTTTCTCTACAATGTAGTTCGTAATGTCACTGCCACCATCATCTTCAGGTTCTTTCCAGGTCAACACACAGGATTCAGCAGAGACAGATGATATTTCAATTGGTCCAGTAACAGGACCTGGCCTTCCTATGACAACAACTGTGACGGTAAATGTTTTCACACCAGCAGTGTTTTCAAGTGTGAGGTAGTATTTACCAGAGTCACCTCTCATACTATCCTTTACAGTCAGTGTGGTTCTATCTTTTGTTGTCTTGATGGTCACTCTCTCAGTTTCCTTAAGCCTCATCTCCTCAAGTTTCCAGGTCACTTTTGGAGCTGGACGCCCACCAATTGGTATATCAATAGTAAAGGTGCTTCCAGCCTTGCATGTGATGAGCTGCCTGCTTATTTCACTGAGATCTGCTGTAGGTTCAATCTGTGGCTCCTTCACAATAACCGAAGAGAAAGCTTCTCTTGGCTCGCTGTAACCAGCATCATTCTTTGCCTTGACCCGAAACTCATATTCAGTGTTCTCCACAAGGCCTTCAACAGTGAAAGTAAGTTGTTTTGTTCGTCCAGCTTCAATCCAGGTGTCAGATCCTTTTTGTTTCATTTCAAGAAGGTAACCAGTAATACGGCTTCCACCATCATGATCAGGTTTAAGCCAAGATAAAACTACAGAAGATTTGGTTGTATCAACAATATCTAGTCTCTTTGGTGGAGCAGGTTCTTCTGTGGCTACAACTGGTTCTGTTAATTCATAGGGTTCACCTACACCGTATTCATTTTCTGCTGCCACTCGATAGTAATATGCCACACCTTCTGCCAGATCAGTTATCTTAAAGATTTGTCGAGTGCATTTTGAATGCACTACTTGCCAGCTACGACGGCTCGCTTCCCGTTTTTCCACAATGTAGTGATGGATACGTGAGCCTCCATCCAGAGCAGGAGCATCCCACATTAAAGTAATAGAACCGCGAGTCACATCTTTAAATGTAATAGGACCCGGAGGACCGGGTGTGTCCAAAACCTTGACAGTAAATGTAATAGACTTGCTTCCACTGTTGTTTTCCACAGTAAATACATACTTGCCAGCATCATTTCTGTTGCATTCCTCTACTGTCAATGTGCTGAATGAATCTGTTGTTTGGATATCAGCTCTTAAGCTAAGATTAGCATCTGCTTTGGACCACACAGCAGTAGGAACAGGTCTTCCAGAGAAGGCAATAAACAGACGAATGCTTGCACCTGCTCTTACGATGTGAGTCTGCTTGAAGTTTGCATCGATATCAATTTCAGGTGCAGAAAGCCTGTCCACAGTCTGGACTGAAGCAGTGACTTCGCAGCTTTCTCCTTTGCCAGCACCATTAATGGCACTAACTCGGAATTTATAGTGTTCTCCCGCCTCCAAATCAACAACAGTATATTTAGTAGCAAGAACAGTCTCTGCGTTGACTTTCTGCCATGCTTCGAGATCAGCTTTGCACATCTCAATGATGTAGCCAATTATTTCCATGCCTCCATCAAAAACTGGCTTGGTCCACTCTAAGCTCACACTAGTCTTTGATGTATCTGTCACCTTCACAACATTAGGAGCACTTGGAGGGCTGACCGGTTCTCTGCATTTGATCAGCTTTGATACATCGCTTGGAGGTCCAACTCCTGCAGCATTTTCAGCCATGACGTGGAATTCATATTCATTGCCTTCAATAAGGCCCGTTACCCTGTGTCTATTCTCAGTAATGGGCCTCTTACTGGACACTTTAACCCAGCGCATGCTCTTTTTCTCTCTCCGTTCTAGAATATACTCATTTATCTCACTTCCACCGTCTGATTTTGGTCTTGCCCATGTGAGTGTGATACTGTCTCCTGTTACATTGGTAGGCTCCGGAGTTCCTGGTGCATCAGGGAGAGCTAAAAAACAAAAAAAGAAAAATATAATCATAAGGACAAGATGGTAAGTCCGTAGTTATTTCTACTGAATGAGGTGGAAACTTACTGTAAGGTATCTGTGCAGTAACTGGGTCAGACTCCAACGGTCGGCCGACTCCAAATTTGTTCACTGCAGAGACACGGAACTGGTACTCATTGCCCTTAATTAGTTTAAGTGCTGTGTAGCTGCAAGCTTCACATTTATCTTCAACTAATGCCCAAGCAATCCTGCTGGTTTCACGCTTTTCAATTACGTAGTGGGAAATAGAAGCACAACCATCATTAGCAGGAGGTTCCCACCACAATGTAACTTTTTCTCCTGTAATGTTTGTGAATCGTATTGGTCCACCGACTTTTCCTGGTGTGTCTGCAATTTTAAAGAATTATAATTCAGTATTGTAGTTTGCTGGAATTGAGAATAAAATATTGTTTCTTCAAAGAGCATGCCGAAAGCTGTTGGTGCCTTACCTTGAACTCTGAAGGCAACATCTTCTTTTTTAGTGCCTGATGCGTTTTTAGCCTCTACAGTGTATACTCCACGATGCTCCCGGGTAGCATCTCTAATGAAGATTGTGCTGTGTCCAATAGCTGTAGTTATTTCTATATTCATTGTCTTCTCAATCTCCTTACCATCCTTAAACCATGTCACCTTAGGTACTGGACGTCCTTTGATTAGAGCTTTAAGTTTAATGCTCTCTCCAGCTTTAACAGTAATGCCTTCAAAGTGCTCAGGGCCAAATTCAATTGTCGGAGCAACTGAAAAAAAGGAAAATACCATTCAAACCCCATACAGATAAGTATTTTATTCTTTTTTCATGCACCAGTCATGAAAGATCATTATATATAGAAGTCTTTCAAGTACAGAATAGCACTCTGTGAAAAGCAGCTACTTTATGAACTATTAACCTACTTTTCCTGCAAGCACAGTGCGTCACATTAACAACAGATGAAAGGCACCATTAATATGTGCTGTAATGACAGAATCACAGAATCATTAGGGATTAGAAGGGACCTCGAAAGATCGTCCAGTCCAATCCTCTTGACACAGCAGGATCACCTAGACCAAGTTGCACAGGAACACATCCAGGTGGGTCTTAAACATCTCCAGCGAAGGAGACTCCACAACCCCCTGGGCAGCCTGTTCCAGTGCTCCGTCACCCTCGCTGGGAAGAAGTTCCTTCTCCTATTTATGTGGAACCTCCTATGTTCCAGCTTACAACCATTGCCCCTTATCCTATCACTAGAGCCTGGCTCCATCCTCCTGACACCCACCCTTCAAATATTTATAGCCATTAATGAGGTCACCCCTCAGCCTCCTCTTTTGGAAGCTAAAGACCCGGCTCTCTAAGCCTCTCCTCATAAGGGAGGTGCTTCACTTCCTTCATCCTTGTTGCTCTATGCTGGACTCTCTCCAGCAGCTCCACATACCTCTTGAACTGAGGAGCCCACAACTGGACACAATACTCCAGATGTGGTCTCACCAGGGCAGAGTAGAGGGGGAGAAGAACCTCTCTTGATCTGCTAACCACCCCGCTTCTGATCCACCCCAGGATGCTGTTGGCCCTCTTGGCCACAAGAGCACACTGCTGGCTCATGGTCATCCTGCTGGCCACCAGGACCCCCATGTCCCTTTCTCCTACACTGCTCTCCAACACGTCAGTCCCCAGCCTGTACTGGTACCTGGGGTTGTTCTTGCCCAGGTGCAAGACTCTACACTTACCCTTGTTACACTTCATTACATTTCTCTCTGCCCAGCTCTCCAGCCTGTCCAGATCTCGCTGAATGGCAGCACAGCCTGCAGGGGTGTCAGCGTCACCACCCAGCTTTGGGTCATCAGCAAACTTGCTGACAGTGCACCCTAAGTCCTTGTCCAAGTCCAGACTGCCATTTCTAAATTATTCAGAATACTACAGTTTCTGCCCCAGAATACTACAGTTTACTGTATCTTTCCAACTTTGTTGCTGCTGCTTATGCAACACAAAGGTAGAGTGCCATCCCTTTCAGCAACTGGTTACACCTGTCTGCCAGATTTGGGTCTTTACTTTAGATCCTCACACCTTGGAGCACAAACAGAAATGTTCTGAGTTGACTAGAAGGACCTCAGTCACATTTTTTTGCCTCTTGGCCTCCCATTTCTTATCCGTACAGCTAGAAGCTCTAGCTGGCTTCAGTACCCAAATGTAAATGTATGAAGAAATAATTCTTACCGTTTTCATCTCTGGTCATGATATAGCCTGAAGACTGTGAAGGTGGGCTGATTGTACCAACAGCGTTTCTTGCAAACACTCGGAATTCATACCGGTCACCTGAACTGAGTCCTGTAACTGTATATTGGCATTCGCTGACGTCAGTAAAGTTACATCTGAGCCAACGGTCTCCACTTCCTTGCCGTTTCTCAATGCTGTAAGCCACAATTTTACTGCCTCCGTCACGCAGTGGGGGAGTCCATTTAAGGGTGACTGTTTCCCTGGTGACATCAATGTAATCAGGAGTACCAGGGGGGTCTGAAAGGAAAATCAATAAAGTTTATTTTCATTGTTGTTCACTGTAGTTTACAAGAAGAGAATTCAAGTTCAAGGTGAGAGACTGATCATATACTCACCCACTGGAGAGACAGCCAAGGTAAATTTGCTCGGCTCACTAGCTCGGCTTAAGCCTGCAGCATTTTCAGCATATACTTGAAACTGGTAATCCAGGCCCTCAACCAGTCCAGTAATCCTATATTCTCTGTTAGATATTAAAGCAACGTTAACCTTCTGCCACAGAATACTGTTTCTTTCCTTCTTCTCAACGTGGTATCCAATAATCTCTGAACCACCATCATAAACAGGAGCATCCCAAGATATGGTCATTCCATCAGCAGTTATGTTGTATACAACGGGCTTGCCCGGGGCACCTGGTGTTCTAAACTGATGCTTTGCCACAACATCTGCTGAGAGAAGAGGTGGGCTCACTCCATATCTGTTTTCTGCACGAACTCTAAACTGATATTCAACGTCCTTAACAAGGTTTGGTACTTTGAAAGTTGTTCTCGCAGCACTTGAACACACCAGCTTCCAGTTCATTTGTGAGGTTTCTCTCTTCTCAATACTGTAGCCAGTAATTTCTCCTCCCCCATCATCTTCAGGAGGTTCCCACGACAAAACTACACTATCTGCTTTGACTTCATCTATTCTTAAAGGTGCTTTGGGTTTACACGGAGGGCCTAGAGTGATGACAGTGATTGTGAATGATTTTCTGCAGACCACATTATCAAGAATTAAAGTGTATTTCCCACCGTGCTCCTTTTTCACATTCTTGATGCTTAAACTTATAATGTTTTCAGTTTTCTTGTAACGAAGGTGTTCAGTTTCTTTAAGAGGGAGGTTGTCCTTGAGCCAGCTCATTGATGGTTTAGGTTTACCTTTATAAGGCAATTCGATGTGCAGGTTGTGTCCATTTCTTACTGCAATTTGCCCTCCAGGGATATCAGAAAGGTCAGCTTCAGGTGTTATTATATGTTCTTTCACTGTAATGGGTCCAACAGTAACACCATCACTCTTGCCTTTTTCATTTTTAGCAAAAACTCTGAAATGAACGACAGAAAGTTCTCTAAGTTTTTCAACCTCAAATTCGCAACTCTTGCTTGTGCCTGCATATGTCCACTCTTTCTCTTCCTCCAGTTTCTTCTCAATAACATAGTCCGATATAATGCTGCCGCCATCATAATCAGGTTTGCTCCACTGCAGTTTCACAGAAGTCTTTGTAGAATCTTTCATGGCTAAGTCTTTTACAGGTCCAGGTATGTCTGCAGCTTTCACTGGTTCAGGTGTCTCACAAGGTTCACCCAGTCCAATTTCATTTTCAGCAAGAACACGGAAGAAGAAGGCAGTCTTCTCTGATAGGTTAGTTAGCTTAAAGGTGGTGTGAGGACAATTTGTTGTTACAGTTGACCAGGCCCTCTTTGTAGCATCTCGTTTTTCAACAACATAATTTGTTATTTCAGAACCACCATTGATGAGAGGCGGCTCCCACACCAGTGTAACCGTGCCACGAGAAACATGCTTTAGCTGCAGCTTCTGGCAGGCAGATGGTGTGTCAAGGACCTTGACATTCACAAATGACGATTTGGCTTCTCCCACTCCATTTTCAATGGTAAGAACATATTTTCCTGTATCATTTCGAGTAACTTGAGCAATAGTGAGTAGTGTAGATGATTCTGTGTTCTGGATGATATATCTTTCATCAGCCCCAAGATTCTTGTCACCCTTTCTCCATGTAACTGTTGGAGGAGGTCTTCCTTTGAACGGAATCATTATCTCTACATCTTCACCTGCTTTAGCAACAACAGAGGTCCGCAGAGCAACATCCAGATCAATCTCTGGTGCAACTGTGGAAATAAGTAAAAATTAATAATGCATCCTTGGAATGTAAAATAAGAAATGCTTTGTAAGAAAACACAACTTGAAAAACAAATGACTGAGAGGTACAGTACCGAGAATGTCTTTAGCTTGGATGGGTTCTGTCATTTCAATAGGCTCTCCTTGTCCAGCACAGTTTATAGCAGACACACGGAAATAATAGTTAATGCTTGGCTGAAGGTGGGATACAACATACTCAGTTGTTCTCACTTCTCCCTTTGTACTGACTACAGTCCATTCTTGGTCTTCACCCTCCCTTTTCTCCACCACGTAGCTAGTAATTTGACTTCCTCCATCATAAACAGGTTTAATCCAGCCAAGGGTAACAGATGTCTTGGTTGTGTCCACAACCTTCAGCTTTGTTGGTGAGCCAGGCTTATCTGTAAGTGATAGTTTACAAGGGAAAAAACCAAAACAAGAATCAGAAGCCATACACACAATTATTCATAAAGAGGAATAAAAACTGCCCTCGGTTACACTGGTACAATCATTGATTTCTAACCAATTAGAAACGCTGGATGCCACATCTTACCAATAGGATCTGCAGCTTTGTAGAAGTCAGAAGCTTCAGAGAAAGGCCCTTGTCCAGCTGCATTGACAGCACAAACTCGGAAATGATATTCGCTGTTTTCAACCAGACCTGTTACTTTCTGCCTGGTGTCCCTAATTGTTTCTTTAGTAACTTTGAACCAACTCAGACTCTTCTTGTCACGCTTCTCAAGAAAATATCCTGATATTTCACTGCCTCCATCAACAGTGGGCCTATTCCAGATAACAGTCATAGAATTTTTGGTTATCATTGTGACTTCCGGTGTACTAGGTGGTCCAGGTGTAACTGAGTAGAGAGAAAAGATGTCAGAAGATCAGAATTGCTTTCAAATAGAAATCAAGATGATTCAGTTAAATAAATTATTTTACATGTTTCTTACCAAATGAATTCTTGGCTATAACGGGTTCAGACTCCAGCGAATCACCGATGCCAAACTTGTTCACAGCACGGACACGGAACACGTACTCATTCCCTTTAATGAGTTTTGTTGTAGTTATGATACATCCCTCCAGTTTTTCTGAAATTAAAGACCATACAACCCGACTCGTCTCCCTCTTTTCAACAACATAGTGTGTTACAGGTGCACCACCATCATCTTCTGGTGGGTCCCACATTATTGTAATCTTTTCAGCAGTGACTGTCTTAAACTGTACAGGTCCACTCGGGGGTCCCGGCTTGTCTGTGGAAGGCAAAAGAAAGATGTTAAGTACTTATTATGGAATGATTGTTTAATAGTATAGTACAGTCATATCTCAAGACATACCAAGTATCTGTACTCGAATGTGGGCTGTTGCTGAACCCATTGCATTCTTCAGTTTTAATTCATAGGTGCCGCTGTTGAGTCGAGTGGCATCCTTGATGAGTATAGAAGCAAACTCTGTTGTGTTTTCAATAGACACTAGTGCACTGGTTTGTACCTCATTGCCATTTTTGAACCACTCTATTGTGGGTACAGGTTTGCCTGAGATGCCTAGTTTCAGCTTAACTGAAGTTCCTGCTTTGTATTTCACCACTTCTGTATATTCTGGTGGCACATCAATTTCAGGTGCACCTTGAGGGGGAAAAAAAAAAGGATCAGCTAAAAACATCCTTATTTTAGACTTGTATTTAATACAAACCAAAATGATAGTACTTTATTTAAGTGAATAGTTATTGCTGCTTTATAAATACAGAGTGAAGTAATGATGGCATGCATGACTTGAATCATAAACGTAGAACAATTGAGGACTAATCGTACAAAGAAAAGCCAACCATATGTACAAATAGAACCGCTTTGGCCATGGCACATGAGTAGGTTATTCTGTCACTCATTGAATAAAGACAGCATATAAAACTTTAAAAATGCAGGTGCAGCCAAAGATGTTCATGACCATCACAACGCACAGCCATTCACACTTCTTGAATCAATCACTGCCAACTACCCTTCCATACAAAAAGGCACTTCGTTTAGGCTTCCCGGTGCCTAAATGTTACATGTAACATGTATGTAAATGTTAAATGTAAGTAGTAAAATGTTACTATTATATCATTGCAAAGCACGTACCGTATGTGTCGACACATGTGATAGGACCCACAACATCTGAAGGATTACTGATGGAACCAATGGCATTCTTAGCAAAGACTCGGAATTCATACTGGGAATTTTGTGTCAGACCAGATACTGTAAACTGAGTCTCAATAACATTGGTGAAACTAGCTTTTGTCCATCTGCCATCTGGAAGATCACGTTTTTCTACGATGTATCCAGTGATCTTGCTACCACCATCGAATGCTGGCTTCTGCCACGACAGAGTGATAGCAGTCTTGGAAGTATCTGAGACACGAACGTTTCTTGGTGGTTCTGCAGTAGGAAACATAAGAGGTTTGTTAATGAACAACAGCTATTTTGGCCCACTGTACAGGGCACAATATCAAAGTGAAAAACACCCATTACTTAAATGGTTGGGCTTAATTTTCTAGGGAATACATACCACAAGCATCAATTGCAAGGACTGGATCAGAAGGATGACTTGCTTTTCCAATGCCAGCTGCATTTTCAGCATAAACTCTAAATTCATAGATGAGGCCAGCGCTGATGGTGGTGACTTTGAAGTGAGTTGTACGAATGAGGGTCTTGTTAGCCTTTTGCCACAATATGCTGTTCCTGTCTTTCATTTCCAGGTGGTATCCAATGACTGCGCTGCCACCATTAGTGACTGGTTCATGCCACCCAACAGTAATAGTCTCTCGGGTGACGTTCATGACCCATGGTGTGGAAGGAGGTCCGGGGGTAGCTGATAATGTAAGAAGAAGTGATTAATTATTAACAAAATTTTATTTTTAACATCAGAGCATTAAAACATTGGCTGACAGTGTGAGAAGGGTGTTACTCACTGTAAGGAAGCTTGACAACCACGCATTGTGAATCTATGTGATCACTGATGCCAAAGCGGTTCTCAGCCTTGATGCGGAATTGATATTCTTCTCCTGTTGTGAGCTTCATAATTTTGATAACAGTTCTAGCAACAGTTGCAGACACTTCAGACCAAGCAGCAGTACTCGTTTCTCTTTTCAAAACAATATAGTTGGTAACTTGACTTCCACCGTCATAAGCTGGTGGCTGCCATCTGAGTGTGACACTCTCTTCAGTGACATCACTAAGCTCTACAGGACCAACTGGAGGACCCGGTCTGTCCAGCACAACAATATTAACAAATGATTTTGTGATGCCACTTGAGTTGGAAGCAGTAATGTCATATCTGCCCGCATCAGCAGCCACACTCTCTTTGAGGTTAATGATGAGGCTTTCTGCAGTGGTTTCGGTGTGAAATCTCATTGTAGATTTCAGTGGAGCACCGTCTCTAGACAACGTCACTTTTGGCACCGGTTTTCCAGAAACTGGAATTTCAACTTTCAGGTTTGATCCTGCTCGAACATATACAGTGTTATGGGGGAAGCCTTTCATATCAATTTCAGGAGATTCTGAAAATGAAAACAATACATTAAACCAAAATGTTCTCTTTAAATAAAAATCCAGTTTCATGTATCAACTTTTGTCTCATGTCAGAAAGCGTACCTAAGTGTTCTTTAACTGTAACAGGGAGCAGAAGTTCCTTCGGATCACTCATACCAGCTTGGTTTTCTGCAGATACCCTGAAGAAGTAGTCAACATTCTCCTTAAGACCATGAACAACATGATGAGTTGTCTTTACAACAGCACACTTAACCCATTTCTGCTGTCCTTTCTCAAGAGCCTCGATGAGGTAGCTCACAATTCTGCTTCCACCATCATGTTCTGGTTTTAGCCATGAAAGAGAAACACTGTCCTTTGTGACGTTTGTTACTCCAAGTTTTTCTGGTGGGCTGGGTTTTTCTGAGAAAAGGAAGTGCAACAGGTTAATCAGTAAAGCAAAAATTAAACTTTTATATTAGCAATTACACAGAAATGCTATCTAAATGAAGAAAAATGTGGTTTTAGATAAAGTTGTATATTAGAAAAATTGTAAGCAAAATGCAAGCCAAATTTAAGACTTAAGCTGTTACTTAGATCTTTCTCAGTTGTAAAACTACAGACATATCTACCACAAAACTATCTTTAATCACTGTACACAGATTTAACATGTTCTATACCATTCTGAAATAAAATTTAAAACACATGCAGTTTAAAATATTAACAAAACATTTTCTTATTAAGACCCACCTGTTATTTTTGTTCCCTCCTTGGTCTCAGAAGGCACTCCAACTCCATATTCATTTTCTCCAGAAACCCGGAAGTAGTAAATGGCACCTTCTTGCAAGCCAGTCACTTTGTAGGACAGGCGATGACAATTGTTTGTCACGGTGACCCACGCTTTTTTGCTAGCTTCACGTTTTTCAATAACATAGTTCTTCACAGGTGCTCCACCATCATTTTCAGGAACATCCCAAGATAACACAGCAGATTCTTTGGTTACATCTTTTGCTGAAATATTTGATGGTGGGCCAGGAGTATCAAGAACTTTGACAATCAAAGTCAAGGTAGCAGTGTTCAGAACATTTTGCAATGTTAACGTGTATTTTCCAGAATCGTTCCGTGTTGCTTTTTCAATGGTAAGAGATGTGCGATTATCTGACGTATCAATGCTGGCTCGTATACGGAGATCAGTGTCTGGCTTGTTCCATGTTACGTTTGGGACTGGTTTGCCTCTGAAGGGAACAGTCATTGTGAATGATCCACCAGCCTTTACAATCAAAGTCTTGCGCATTTCACTGTCAATATCAAAGGCAGGTTCCTCTTCTCTTTCTTTTGCCACCTGAGGATCTGAGACATCACTTGGTTCACTAACACCACTCTTGTTAATGGATTTTACTCTAAACATGTACTCGGAGCCTGATGATAATCCAGCTATGGTGTATTCTGTGCCTCTCAAGTTCTGAATAGCAGTTGTCCAGTCTGTTTCATCAGTTTTCTTGTATTCAACAGTGTATCCTGTCACTGGAGCACCTCCATCAAACAGTGGCTTTGTCCACCCAATTGTGATAGCTGACTTTGTAGAATCCACAATCTTAGGTTTAGATGGGGGAGATGGCAAGAAGATTGGATCTTCTGCCCGAATCAGTGGTGTGGTTTCACTTGGAAGACTAAGGCCAGCAGCATTTTCTGCATAAACTCTGAATTCGTATTCACATCCTTCACGAAGACCAGAAGATTTCACTCTTAAATCATAAACTGGCTTTTTGTTGACACGAATCCATCGTAGGCTGGTTTTCTCACGTCTTTCTATTACATAGCCAGAGATCTGATTGCCTCCATCAGACTCAGGTCTTGCCCAGCACAGAGTTATTGAATCTTTGCTCACACTGGTGATCTCTAAAGATGTAGGTGGACTTGGAACCGTAAATGGGTCTAAGGCTTTGACGGCAACACTTTCTAGAGGCTCACCAACACCATATTTGTTAACTCCCATCACTCTGAAAATATACTTGTTACCCTTCAGTAGTTTTGTCACTTTACAGGATGTTGTTCTAAGCTCTCCTTCACAAAGTGTCCATGCAATTCTGCTGGTCTCACGCTTTTCCACTATATAGTAGTCAATATCTGCACCACCATTTTCCTGAGGAGGTCCCCATGATAAATGGCACTTTTCAGCAGTAAGGCCATTTATTTCCAGTGGGCCTGCAGGTGGGCCAGGCCTATCAAGCACTTTGCAAATAATTGCCAAAGATTTTGTTCCTGCAACATTTTGTAATGCTAGTACATACTGTCCTGAATCACCTCGGATACAGTCCTTGATGGTTATGGCAGTAGTGTGATCTGTTGAGGCTATTTCAACTCTAGCTTTTCCTTCAAGCTCTTTGCCATCTTTTGTCCACGAAATCACTGGAATAGGCCGTCCTGCAATGTCAGCATTGACTTTAAACACTTCTCCTGCTTTTACAACTACAACATCCCTGAATTTGGCATCCATCATAATTCTTGGAGCCTCAACATCATCTTTAACAGTCACAGGTCCAGTCGATTCAGATGGCTGACTGAAGAGTCCAGCAGCATTCTTTGCAATCACACGGAATTCATATCGCTGGTCTTCTGTAAGTCCACCTACATCAAAGTAAGTTTCTTGCACATTAGTGAAATTGCACTTTAGCCAACGACCATCTGGCATTTCTCTGCGTTCAATAATGTACCCCGTTACTTTAGCGCCACCATCATACTCTGGTTTAGTCCATTTCAGTGAGACAGAAGTTCTTGTAATATTAGTAACTTCTGGTTGACCAGGAGGATCACATGGATCCCTTGCAGCAACCGGCTCACAAGATTTACTGCATTTGCCTATTCCAGCAATGTTTTCCGCATACACACGATATTCATACATGAGTCCTTCATCAAGCCCTGTTACTTTCATTTGTGTATCAGGTATAAGGCTCTTGTTGACTTTTGTCCAGAGGATGCTGCTTCTTTCTTTGCGCTCCAAGTGATATCCTAGTATTCTGCTGCCTCCATCATTAACCGGCACCTGCCAAGTTACAATCATGAAAGCTTTAGTTGCAAGTGACACATGAGGAGTTCCAGGTGGCCCTGGAGGCTTAAATGGATACTCTGCCACCACAGAAGGAGAATTAGTGTAAGTGCTTCTGCCATAGCGGTTTTCTGCACAAACACGGAACTGATATTCAGAGCCAGTGATGAGTCGAGATACTTTAATCGACGTTCTTGCAACTGCTGCAGATACTACTTCCCACGTCGTTGTGGTAGTTTCTCGCTTCTCCACAATGTAATTGCCAATATGGCACCCACCATCGTATGCTGGAGGTTTCCAAGAAAGAGTGACGCTATCAGCACTAACTTCATCAATATGCACATCAGCTGGTGGTCCTGGTCTGTCAAGGACAACTACAGTTATAGAAGCTGTTGTTGATCCAGCAGTATTTGACAGATACAACTCATAATGTCCCAAATCTTCATTTGAAGCTTCCTTGATGGACAGTGAAGTTGAAGTCTTTGACGTCTGAACATTTACCCTGGTTGTCTCTTTCAAGGGATTCCCATCCTTCTTCCAGCTTACAGTTGGAAGAGGTCGTCCTCTGAATGGCACATCAATCTTAAGGTCATCTCCTGCTTTCACAGTGAATGTGTTGAAAAGGAGCTCAACAGATGGCTGGATTTCAATATCTTTTGCAATGACCGGGACACCAAGCTCTCTTGGATCACTTTTTCCTTTTTCATTTACAGCAATCACTCTGAAACTGTATTCCTCTCCCATACTTAAGCCTGTGATTACTGCTTCTAAGGTTTTCACCTGTGTACACGCGCTCCATTTTATACTTCCTTTAGTTTGCATTTCTACTACATAGCCAGTAATTTTACTGCCACCATCACTCTCTGGCTTTTCCCATTTAATTGAAGCAGAGTTGCGAGTCACATCAACAAGAACAACCTTTGCTGGTGGAGAAGGTGGTTCAGAAACCTTAACTGGGTCAGGTGTTTCTGCTGGTAAGCCAACCCCATATTCATTTGCAGCTAGAACACGGAAGTAATAACTACATCCTTCCTGCAGTTGAGTAATTTTGAAGGAATTCTTAGTGCAGTTGTTTGTAACTGTGGCATAGGCCTTTCTTGTTGATTCTCGCTTTTCAACCACATAGTTGGTAATTTTAGCACCACCATCAATAAGTGGTGGTTCCCAGGCTAACACCACAAAATCTTTCCTCACTTCCCTGATTGTCAGGTTTACAGGCGCACTAGGTGTATCGAGCACTCGGACATTAACAAAAGCTGATTTTTTGCCACTGTTGTTCTCTAAAGTAAGATTGTATCTACCACTGTCGAATCTATTCACATTGTCAATGACCAGCATTGTATAGGAACTGGTTACTTCAATCTGAGCTCTCTCACTAATTGTTCCTTCTGCTTTGTCCCATTTAACTTCAGGTTCTGGTCTTCCTTTGATGGTGACAAACAGGCGTAATGTGCCACCAGCACGTACAGTGACTACTTTTCTGAGATCTGCATCAAGTTCAATTTCAGGAGGTTCCATTTTGTCGGCAGCGATGACTGTACCAGGTACAGTAGCAGGCTCTCCTACTCCTTCTGAGTTGATGGCACAGATGCGGAAGTTATACTCCTGGTTCTCTTTAAGTTTTGTTACAGTGAACTGTGTGGCTTGTAGGCCTGATGGGGGTGTACAGGTAGTCCATTCATCAGCAGCAGCTTCTTTTGCTTCCACTACGTATCCCTTCACTGGAGCACCACCATCATATATGGGTTTACTCCAGGCAAGTGAAACTGAAGACCTGGAAGTGTCTGTAACCTTTGGATTGCTTGGTGGACCTGGTGGATATAAAACATCACAGGCACGATAGAAAATTGATGGCTCACTGGGTTCCCCCACCCCTGCAGCATTTTCAGCAGAGACTCTGAATTCATAGAAGTGCCCATCCATAAGACCTGTTACTCGGAATCGCAAGTCCATCAGCCTTTTCTTGTTGCATTTTGTCCACCGGATACCATCTTTGTCTCGTTTTTCAAGTATGTAACCTTCAATTTCAGCTCCCCCATTGTCTTCTGGACGACCCCACGTTACCACCATGGAGTCTTTTGTGATTGCTGAAACTTCAGGTGTTGAAGGAGGACCAGGGGGTTTGTATGGATTACAAGCCACAACTGGTTCAGATTCCAAGCATTCTCCAGTTCCATATTTGTTCACTGCCATTACACGGAAGATGTACTCATTGCCAGCAAGGAGTCTGGTTACTTTGAGATTAAGAGCCTGCACATCTGTTGCTACTTGTGTCCATGAAAGCCTGCTTGTTTCTCTTTTCTCAACAATATAATGTGAGATATTAGAACCACCATCATGTTGAGGCGGACCCCATGCCAAGTAGCATTTTTCTGCAGTGACACCTGTAACCTTCAAAGGTCCTTCTGGAGGTCCTGGTCTGTCAAGCACTTTTACAGTGATTGGTATGGATTTTGTGCCACCAACATTTTTGAGGTTAAGAGTATAGTGACCTCCATCTACTCTTATACAGTCTTTGACAGTAAGAGTTGTTTTCTGAATAGTAGATTTAATTTCCATTCTTGCAGTTGCTTGCTCAAGGTCTTTACCATCTTTTGCCCATGAGATATCAGGAATAGGTTTGCCATGGATATCAGCTTCAAGAACAAAGGTTTCTCCAGCACGAACAACAATGACATCTTTGTATTTAGGATCTAGTGAAGCCCCTGGTGCTTCAATTTCATCTCTAGCAGTAATGGGACCTGTGCTTTCAGATGGTTCACTAAAGCAACCCGCTGCATTTCTTGCAATTACTCTAAATTCATATCGTTGGTCTTCAACAAGACCACTTACTGTAAATTCTGTTTCCAACACATTTGTAAAGCTAGCTTTCATCCAGCGACCATCTGGCAGTTCTTTCTTTTCTACAATATATCCAGTTATTTTGCTTCCACCGTCATATTCTGGTTTTTTCCACTGAAGTGTGATATTGTTTCTTGTGACCACAATGGCTTCTGGACGGCCAGGTGGGTCACAAGGATCTCTGGCAACATACAGTTCTGATACTTTGCTGACTTTGCCAATGCCAACAATGTTTTCTGCAGAAACTCTG
The DNA here is from genome assembly GCA_013400115.1 of Rhinopomastus cyanomelas. NCBI lineage: Eukaryota > Metazoa > Chordata > Aves > Bucerotiformes > Rhinopomastidae > Rhinopomastus > Rhinopomastus cyanomelas. The sequence continues at coordinate 155,478 of VXBP01006817.1, forward strand.
AACTCGTACTCAAGACCTTCTTCAAGGCCATCTGTTTTATATTTGGTGTCTGCAATGAGAGACTTGTTCTGTTTTATCCAAAGAATGCTGTTCTTATCTTTACGTTCAAGATGGTAGCCAAGAATTTTGCTTCCTCCATCATTAACTGGTTCATGCCATTCTACCACCATATGGTCCTTTGAAGCTGCTGTTACAAATGGGGTTCCAGGTGGCCCAGGAACCTTGTAAGGGTATTGCACAACAACTGGTTTAGAATCCAAAGGAGCGCTCTTCCCGTATCTGTTTTCAGCAGAAATTCTGAACTGGTATTCAGAACCTGTTTTAAGCTTTGTTGCTTTGATAGTTGTTCTTGCAACAGTTGCTGACACAGTGCTCCATGTGGTAGTGCTTGTGTCACGCTTTTCTACTATATAGTTGCTTATCTGACAGCCACCAGTATAATCAGGTGGATCCCATGATAAGACAACGAAGTCTGCACTAACTTCATCAAAACGGACAGGTCCTCGTGGTGGGCCAGGCTTTTCCAGTACAATTATGGTCAGGTGCTCTGTTGCTGAACCTGCTGTGTTGGTTGCTGTTACCTTATATTTACCAAAGTCATCCTTGTTGCTTTCTTTAATGTGTAAGATGGTTGATGCTGGTGTATCCTCAATATTCAATCTGGTTGTCTGTTTCAGTGGCTGCTCATCTTTCATCCAAGTAATAGTCGGTTTGGGTCTACCTAAAAACGGTACTTCTACCTTCAGATCTTCTCCAACCTGTACACTGTATGTGTTAAAGGTAAGTTTGAAGCTTGGCTCTATTGTCAAGTCTTTGGCTATCACAGGAATTCCAAGCGCTCTGGGATCACTTTTGCCTTTTTCATTGTAGGCAATCACACGGAATTGGTATTCTTGCCCCTGACTCAAACCAGACACAACTGCATTGCATGTTTTGGTCTCACTAACAACACTCCACTTTTCTGTTCCTTTAGGCAGCATTTCAACAATGTATCCCAAAATTCTGCTTCCTCCATCGTGTTCAGGTTTTTCCCAAGTAAGTGATGCACTTCTCTGAGTTACATCAGTGAGTGTCACTTTCCCAGGAGGCAGAGGTGGCTCTGAGGCTTTAACAGCATCGGTGGTTTCAGCCGGCACACCAATTCCAAATTCATTTTCAGCCATAACTCTGAAGTAATAGATTGCTCCTTCTGTAAGATTTTCAACTTTAAAACTTGTCTTGCCACATTTAGCACTTACATTTGCAAATGCCTTCCTGGTTGACTCCCGCTTGTCTATGACATAGTTCTTTATTTTTGCACCACCATCGATAATAGGTGGCTCCCAAGATAATACTGCAGAATCCTTTTTTATATCCTTGATGACTAAATTTTGTGGTGGTCCTGGTGTGTCCAAGACTTTTACGGTAACAAATGCAGATTTTGAACCACTGCTGTTCTCCAACTTAACAATGTACTTCCCAGCATCATTTCTGTCACAGTTGTCAATTGAAAGTTGTGTGTAGTTTATGCCTTTATCGATCTGTACTTTTTCTGTGAATTCACCTTCTTCTCGAGACCATGTGATTTCAGGTGTTGGTCGCCCCCTGAATGGTATGTGAATCCTAGCAGACCCACCAGCTCTAACCACTATCCCTTTCCTTAGCTCTGAATCAATATCAAGTTCTGGAGCCTCAAGTTTGTCTTCTGGCTTAATAGTACCAGGAACTGATGCAGCCTCTCCTACACCAATCTTGTTGAGGGCACACACTCGTAGTTTATATTCCTGATGTTCAGTAAGCTTCTTGATTTCAAATCGAGTGGCACGCACACCTGTCTGAGGAGTAACGAGTGACCATTCGTCTTCATCTGCTTTACAGATTTCCACAAGGTATCCCTGGATTTCACAGCCACCATCATAGATAGGTTTACTCCAAGCAAGTGTGACTGAACTTTTAGTGGTATCCATAACATGGGCATTTGTAGGTGGTCCAGGCTTGAACATGGGGTCAACAGCTTTAAAGTAAGGAGAAACTTGGCTTGGCTCACCCACTCCAGCAGCATTTTCAGCAGAAACTCTGAATTCATACTCGTGATCCTCTGTTAACCCTGTAACTCTTAATCGCAAATCCGTAATTCGGCGTTTATTGCATTTTATCCACCGAATCCCTGCTCGGTCTCTCTTTTCTACAATGTAACCTATGATTTCACTGCCTCCGTCACTATCTGGCCGATTCCAGCACACAGTCATAGAATCCTTTGTGATGTTTGTAATTGCCAAAGCCTTCGGTGGCCCAGGAACCACAAATGGGTTTTTCATCATTACTGGCACAGATTCTAATGGCTCACCAACCCCGTATTTGTTAACAGCCATAATACGGAAAACGTATTCATTTCCTTCCAAGAGTTTTGTTACTTTCAGCATTGTAGGTAAAACCTCTGAAGCAACAACAGTCCATGCAAGACGACTAGTTTCTCTCTTCTCTACAATGTAATGAGAAATATCACTGCCCCCATCATGAAGAGGAGGAGCCCATGCCAATGAACATCTTTCAGCTGTAACTCCTGTCACTTGGACTGGGCCCTCTGGAGGTCCTGGCCGGTCCAGGACTTTTACATTTACTGGTACCGTCTTTGTTCCTGCAACATTAGAGGCTTCTAAAATGAATTGTCCTCCGTCAATTCTAATAGCATCTTTCACAATTATTAAAGTACTGAAATCTGTGTTCTTTATTTCGTATCTAGCATTTGCCTCAAGCTCTTTCTCTCCTTTGTACCACTTAATGGTTGGCAGTGGTTTTCCATGAACATCGGCCTCGAGTCTAAATGTTTCACCAGCATTCACAACAATTGTGTCTTTGTACTTTGGATCCATTGAAATTCGTGGAAGTTCAACTTCATCCCTTGCTGTTATAGGTCCTGTACTGTCAGAAGGTTTGCTGATTGCACCTGCAGCGTTCTTTGCGATTACTCTAAACTCGTATCTTTGGTCTTCAGTAAGCCCTGTGACAGTGAACTGGGTTTCAATGATATTTGTGAAACTAGCTTTCATCCAGCGACCATCTGGTAAGTCACGTTTCTCTACAATATAACCAGTTATCTTACTTCCACCATCATATTCTGGTTTGGTCCACTGCAGAGTAATAGAGCTTCTTTTAATTATTATAGCTTCTGGGCGACCAGGAGGATCACATGGGTCACGAGCTACATAGCATTCAGAAACTTTACTTGTTCTGCCTACGCCAACAATGTTTTCTGCAGAAACTCGAAACTCGTATTCAATTCCTTCTTCAAGGTTAGTTGTCTTAAAACTTGTGTCCTGAATAATAGTCTTGTTTACTTTTGTCCATAAAATGCTGTTTTTCTCCTTTCGCTCAAGATGGTAGCCCAACACTCTGCTGCCACCATCGTTTATTGGCTCATGCCACTGTACGACCATGGAGTCTTTTGTAATCATTGTTACAAATGGGGTACCAGGAGGCCCTGGTTCCTTGTAGGGATACTGCGCTACGACTGACGCAGATTCCAATGCAAAGCTCCGCCCATACCTGTTCTCAGCAAATATTCTGAACTGGTATTCTGAGCCCGTTTTCAGTTTAGTCACCTTCAGTGTAGTTCTTGCAACAGTAGCAGAAACTGTGTCCCACACAGTGGTTGTTGTATCTCTCTTGTGAACAACATAGTTGGTGATTTGGCAGCCACCTGTATATGCTGGGGGATTCCACGACAGAGTAATACTTTCTGCGCTTATTTCATCAAACTTCACAGGTCCTACCGGGGGGTCAGGTTTGTCTAGAGTTATAATTTCAACAGAGGCAGACTTTTGCCCAACAATATTAGATACGGTGATTTCGTAAGTACCACTGTCCTCCTTGCTGCTTTCTTTGATACTCAATGTAGTGAGATCATTCGAATCACTAACATTGACTCTTGTCGTCTGCCTTAATGACTGGCCATCTTTTACCCAGGTAACTGATGGTTTAGGTCGACCTGAAATTGGTACTTCTACTTTCAGGTCTTGTCCCACTTGGATACTGTAACTGTGAAAAGCAGGTCTTACATCTGGTTCAATCACCAAGTCTTTGGCAATTATTGGAACTGCAAGTGCTCTAGGATCGCTCTTGCCCTTTTCATTTACAGCCATTACTCTAAAAAGATACTCTTCCCCTTGAGTGAGGTTAGTAACAACTGCTTCAAGTGTTTTCACGCGCGCACACTCTGACCATTTCTCACTACCCTTTGCTTGCATTTCAACAATGTATTGTATGATTTTGCTGCCGCCATCGTGTTCAGGTTTTGTCCAGCTTAGCGAGACACTGTTTCTTGTGACATCATCCACCATTACTTTCCCAGGGGCCTGTGGAACTTCAGCAACTTTAATTGGATCACTGGTTTCTTCAGGGAGGCCAATTCCATATTCATTCTCAGCAGAGACTCTAAAGAAGTAATAGCAGCCCTCCTGCAGTTGATCTACTTTCCATGAAGTCTTGTGGCAGTTTGTTACCACAGCTGCATACGCCTTTCTTGTTGCTTCACGTTTTTCAATGATGTAATTCTTTATTTTCGCACCACCATCCAGGAGAGGAGGCTCCCATGAAAATGAAACGCTGTCTTTAGTGATGTCTCGGATTTTTAAATTAACAGGTGCACTTGGGGTGTCCAGAACTCTTACACTGACAAAGGCAGACTTTGTTCCACTGCTGTTTTCTAAAGTCAAAGTATACTTTCCAGTATCAAATCTGTTAACATTGTCCAGAACAAGGGACGTAAAGCTGCTAGTGGTATCAATAATAGCTGCCTCTCTGATCTCCCCATCCATTTTACTCCACTTTACTTCAGGTGTTGGACGACCTCTGATGGGAACAAACAGTCTTAAGGAGCCTCCTGCCCTCACATTTACAATCTTCCTTAATTCCATGTCAAGGTCAAGGTCTGGTGCCTCCATCTTTTCTTCCACAATAACAGAACCTGGAACATCTGCATGCTCTCCAACTCCTGCTTTATTAACTGCACATATGCGGAATTTGTATTCATGTTTTTCCACCAATTTTTCTACTTCCATGTGAGTATTCTTAATTCCAGACGAAGGTGTACAAATTGCCCATTCGCCATCACTTACATCACATTTTTCCACAATGTATCCCTGGATTTCAGAGCCACCATCATAGATAGGTTTACCCCATGAAAGGAAAACTGAAGATCTTGTAACGTCCACAACTTTAGGATTATTGGGTGGGCCGGGCTTGTAAATAGGATCGCATGCTTTGTAGTAAGTTGAAGGCGGGCTTGGTTCACTAAGGCCAGCAGCATTTTCAGCTGAAACTCTGTACTCGTAATCGTGATTTTCTAGAAGCCCAGTGACTCTGTATCGCAATTCACTTATCAGGCGTTTGTTACATCTTGTCCAGCGAATACCTTCTTTATCTCGTTTTTCAAGAACATAGCCAAGGATTTCACTACCGCCATCTGAGGCTGGCCTTTCCCATACAACTATCATTGAATCCTTGGTAACAGCTGTGACTTCTGGTGCCTTTGGTGGAAGCGGCACTACAAATGGGTTCTTTGCCATGACTGGTTCAGACTCAAGAGGTTCACCAACACCATATTTATTTACTGCCATGATGCGGAAAACATATTCATTTCCTTCTAAAAGTTTTGTGACTTTGCAGTTTAGGGTTTGCACATTTGAATCAACGACTGTCCACACCAAGCGACTGGTTTCCCTTTTTTCTACAATGTAGTGGGAAATATCACTACCACCATCTTGTAGCGGAGGTTTCCATGACAGCATGCATTTTTCAGCAGTAACACCTGTAATCTCAACAGGTCCTTCTGGTGGTCCAGGCCTATCAAGAACTTTGATGTTAACAGGAACTTTCTTTTCACCTGCAACATTCTTTGCCAGTAGCACATACTGACCACTGTCAGTTCTGATGGCTTCCTTCACGCTAAGGCTTGTTGCAAAATCAGAACTTTTGATTTCCATGCGAGCAGTGTTTGTCAGCTCACGATCACCTTTTAACCACTGAATGGAAGGTATTGGTTTGCCGTGAACATCAGCATCAATCTTGAATGACTCACCAGCATTCACTACGATCGTGTCTTTGTATTTTGGATCCATACTTATGTGAGGTGGTTCTACTTCATCTCTTGCTGTAATTGCCCCTGAGCTCTCAGATGGTTCACTGAAAATACCTGCAGCATTTCGTGCTATAACACGGAACTCATACCTCTGGTTTTCCACTAGACCAGTCACTTCAAATTGGGTATCAATGACGTTTGTAAAGCTTGCTTTCATCCAACGACCATCAGGTAGCTCTTTCTTTTCAACAACATAGCCTGTGATCTTACTTCCACCATCATATACGGGTTTCTTCCACTGAAGCGTCACTGAGCTTCTTGTGACAATTATAGGTTCTGGACGACCTGGAGGGTCACATGGGTCATGTGCGGTATAGCACTCAGATGCTCTGCTTGCCTTTCCAATGCCCACTATGTTTTCTGCATAAACTCTGAACTCGTATTCCAGACCTTCGTCAAGACCTGTTGTTTTAAATTTGGTGTCGGGAATAGGTGTTTTATTTAGTTTAGCCCACAGAATGCTGTTTCTTTCTTTGCGCTCCAAGTGATACCCAATAATCCTGCTACCACCATCATTGACTGGTTCATTCCATTGTACCACCATGCTGTCTTTTGTGGTATTTGTTACGAAAGGTGTTCCAGGTGGACCAGGAACTTTAAATGGGTATTGGGCTATGATTGATTCTGACGTCAGATAGGTACTCTTCCCGTATCTATTCTCAGCTGCAATTCTGAACTGATATTCACATCCAGTCTTTAATCGACATGCTTTTATAGTTGTTCTTGCAACTGTAGCTGACACAATCTGCCAAGTAGTGGTGGAAGTGTCTCTTTTTTCCACAATGTAATTATTGATAGAGCTACCACCGTCATACGCGGGTGGTTCCCAGGAAATAGTAATGCTATCCGCTGTTACTTCATCGACTTTTACTGGTCCGGTTGGAGGTCCTGGTTTGTCAAGGACAACAATATTTAGGTTCTCAGTTGCTTCACCTGCAGAGTTTGTAAGTTTAACTAAATATGTCCCCACATCTTCTCTGCATGCTTCTTTTATTGTTAACACTGTGTTGTTTTCTGAACTTTCTGCATTTACTCTTGTAGTCTGCTTCAATGCCACATTATCTTTATGCCAAAGCACTGCTGGTTTGGGTCGACCAACAAATGGAACATCAACCTTTAAGTCTTCCCCTGCCAGAACACTGAAAGTGGTAAACAGGAGTTTGAAAGCTGGTGGAATCACAAGATCTTTTGCAACAACTGGTATACCCAGCTGGCGAGGATCACTGATACCTTTCTCATTCTGAGCTGAAACACGGAAGGTGTATTCTTCACCTTGGATCAGTCCTGTGACAGTGGCTTCGGTAACCTTTACTGTAGCACAGGTTGACCACTTTTCACTGCCTTTGCTTTGCATTTCTACAATGTAGCCAAGAATTCTGCTACCACCATCATGTTCAGGTTTTTCCCAAGATAAGGACACGCTGTTTCTTGTGACATCCAATAAAGTTATTTTCCCTGGTGGAAGCGGTCTTTCTGATGCTTTTATGGATTCGGAAGTTTCAACTGGAAGGCCTATGCCATACTCATTTTCAGCTAGAACTCTGAAGTAGTAGTTGCAGCCCTCTTGCAGAGAATCGACTTTACAGCTGGTCTTGTGGCAATTTGCATTAACAGTTGAGTAAGCTTTTCTTGTTGATTCACGCTTTTCAACAATGTAATTTTTTATCTTAGAGCCGCCATCTATGAGAGGAGGCTCCCATGTGAGCGTGACTGATGATTTTGTAACTTCTTTTACTTTTAAATCTTGAGGTGCCCCTGGTGTATCAAGTACTCTGACATTCACAAATGCTGACTTACTGCCTGAACTGTTTTCAATTGTTAGTATGTATTTGCCACTATCAAATCTATTAACATTTTCAACAATCAGTAGAGTGTAAGAGCTTGTTGATTCAATGCTCGCTCTATCCAAAGATTCCCCATGTTCTCTTGTCCATTTTACTTCAGGGGCTGGTCTTCCTTTAATTGGAACAAAAAGCCTTAGAGTACAGCAGGCTCTAATAGTAACGACTTTGCGTAGTTCTGCATCAAGTTCAATCTCTGGAGGTAGCATTCTTTCTTCAGCTTTTGGAGTTCCAGGAACAAGAGCAGGTTCCCCAAGACCTTCAGAGTTCATAGCATATATCCTTATTTTATACTCTTGGTTTTCTTTCAAGTCAGTAATGGTAAACGAGGTGGCCTTTAAACCTACTGGTGGAGTCACAATCTTCCACTCGTCTTCTTCAGGTAGTGCAATCTCAACCATGTAACCTGTGATCTCTGAACCACCATCATATATTGGTTTGTTCCATGCTATTGTAATGGAGGACTTGCTGCTATCCAAAACACGAGGATTGCCTGGGGGACCAGGCTTAAATACAGTATCACAAGCTTTATAGAATGGGCTGGTTGGGCTTGGCTCACTGACTCCAGCAGCATTTTCAGCCATGACTCTGTATTCATATTCATGGCCTTCAGTCAGCCCAGACACTTTATAACGTAAGTCAGTAACAACCCGTTTGCTACACTTCACCCACCGAAGACCAGCCCTGTCCCGACGTTCCACAATGTAGTTTGTAATTGGGCTCCCTCCATCAGAATCAGGATGTCCCCAACAGACGACCATAGAATCTTTAGTAATTGCCGTAACTTCAGGTGTTTTAGGTGGATCTGGAGGCACATACGGATTTACTGCAAGAATGGGTTCTGATTCCAGAGGCTCACCAACACCATACTTGTTAACAGCCATAACGCGGAACACGTACTCGTTGCCCTTCAACAGCTTAGTAACCTTCAGTTTTGTTAATGGAACTTCTGTAGCTACAGCTGTCCACGCCAATCTACTAGTTTCACGTTTTTCAACTACATAATGGTCAATCTTTGCTCCTCCGTCATCCAGTGGAGGAAGCCACGATAGCACACACTTTTCTGCAGTGACTTCCGACACAGCCAAAGGCCCTTCTGGGGGACCAGGTCGATCAAGAACTTTAACATTGAAGATATGCTTGGCAAAGCCACCAGGATTTGTCGCAGTAAGTGTATAGACACCGCCATCTCTTCTTGAAGAGTCTTTATTGATAAGAACAGTAGAAAAGTCTGCTATTTTTATTTCTAATTTTGCTGTGTCTTCGAGTTCTTTTTCTCCTTTTGTCCACGTCATAGTTGGTGGAGGACGTCCTGAAACATCAGCCTCTAGTCTAAAAACTTCACCTGCTTTCAGCATTATAGTATCTTTGTATTTAGCATCCACCTTTATCCTTGGTGCTTCAATGTCATCTCTACAAGTTATCGCATCAGATGGCTCAGAGGGTTGACTAACAGCTCCGCCAGCATTCCTAGCAATCACACGGAATTCATAGGCAGCATCTTCCGTCAAACCACTTACTGTGAATTCAGTCTCTAGTATATTGCTGAAATTAGCCTTCAGCCAGCGGCCGTTAGGAAGGTCTCTCTTTTCAACAGTGTACCCAGTTATCTTAAAGCCTCCATTATATTCTGGCTTAGTCCACTTCAGCGTAACTGCATGCCTGGTAATGTTCAGCGGTATTGGCTTACCAGGTGGATCTATCGGGTCCAGGGCAAACACGGGTTCAGATGGCTTGCTTGGCTTGCTCTTACCAGCCAAATTTTCTGCTATAACACGGAATTCATATGCAATGCCATCAGTAAGTCCAGTTGACTTAAAGATATTGCCTGATACTGGCATCTTGCTTACAGTCTGCCAAAGAATGCTATTTCGTTCTTTTCTTTCAATATGATATCCCAGAATTGGGCTTCCACCGTCACTTACTGGTTCATTCCAGCTAATGGTCATGGTTTCTTTGGTGACTGCAATCACCTGAGGAGTGCCAGGAGGACCAGGGACCTTAAAAGGATAGTTGGCAACTATAGACTCGGAAGTGATGGCTGGGCCAATTCCATATCTGTTTTGAGCTTTAACACGGAATTGATACTCCACTCCAGTAGTAAGATGAGCGGCTTTAAATGTAGTACGTATCACTGTGGTTGCCAATTCAGTCCAAGTGGTACTGTCAGTTTGACGCATTTCTACAATGTAGTTACTTATTGGAACACCACCATCATTCAAAGGAGGCTCCCATGAGAATGTCAGAAAATCAGATGAAATTTCATCGAATTTGATTGGTCCAGTGGGAGGTCCAGGTATGTCATGAACCTGAACAGTGATTACTTCGCTAACTTCTCCAACAATATTTTTAGCTGACAGTGGATATCGGCCACTATCACTTCTAATACACTCATTGATGGTTAGTATGGTTGCATTTGCAGTGTTTTCAACATTCACTCTTTGTGTTTGCTTAAGTGTCTGGTCTTCTTTCTTCCAAGTCACAGTTGGCCTTGGACGACCCAGCACAGGGATTTCAATCTTGATATTGTCACCAGCTTTGGCAATTACTGTTTTCTGGTAGATACCACGAAGGTCAAACTCTGGTAGCATAGTTTGCTCCTTGATAATAACTGGCCTGCTTTCCCTTGGGGCACTTCTTCCAGCATTGTTAACTGCCATAACCTGGAAAGTATACTCTTCATTTTCAGTTAGATTCTTCACTACACAATCCAGCGTTTTGACAGTGGTGATGTGTGCCCACTGGTTAGTTCCTTTTCTCTGTGCTTCAATTACGTACCCAGTGATCTTACTGCCACCATCGTGTTCTGGTTTTGGCCAAGCCAGGCTAACAGAGTTCCTTGTTACATCCATAATATTAAGGCTCTCAGGTGGGGACGGTGCCTCAGAAGCTCTTACAGGTTCTGCAGTTTCAGCTGGCTCACCAATACCATACTCATTTTCAGCCAGCACTCTGAAATAGTATTCACACCCTTCAGCCAAATTAGAAACCTTGAAGGAACACTTCTGGCAATTGGTTGTGACTGTTGAGTATGCTTTGCGCGTTGATTCACGTTTCTCGACAATATAGTTTGTTATGCGTGAACCACCATCTACCAGAGGCATATCCCACTGGAGAGTGATGCTGTCTTTGGTTATTTCTCTAGGCTTAAGATTTATTGGAGGACCTGGTGTATCCAAGACTTTTACATTGACGAAGCCAGTCTTCTTACCAGCAGCATTTTCAAGAGTCATGACATATTTGCCTGCATCATATCTGGTGCACTCTGTGACAATCAGGAGTGTAAAAGAGTCTGTATTCTCTATACTGGCACGCCCTTTGAGTGAAACGTCATCTTTTGTCCACGTAACCTCTGGAGTTGGACGTCCTTTAATTGGCACAAAAATCCGAATAGTTAATCCGGCTCTAACAACGAGCGTTCTTCTCAGTTCAGCATCTAATTCAAAGTCAGGAATCTCTTCCTTGTCTTTTATCTCCACACTCTGAATTATTGCTGGTTCACCGACACCTGCAGCATTCATGGCAAAGATTCTGAAATTGTATTTGGCTCCTGTCTGCAGATGAGCAACAACAAATTGAGTGATTCTTAAAGCAGTCCCTGTTGTGTCTTTTATCCATTCTTCTTCTCCTTCCTTTTGATGCTCTACTATATAGCCAGTGATGTCAAGACCACCGTCATAGTGAGGCTTGCCCCAGGCTAAAGATGCACTTGTCTTTGTAGTATCAATCACTCTTGGATTTGCAGGTGGACCTGGTGGGTCTGGAAAGTGAGGAAAGGATAAAACATTACATACATTACAGAGCAATCCACTCTCATGCTGTCTGAGAGTGCTCCCTGTCCAGCCTACCCACTCCCAAAAGAGAAAAGCCATGGTACTAACATGCAACGTCCTTGCATAGGACTGAATTTGAAGCATTACTTGGTGGTCCAACTCCTGCTCTATTTTCTGCACTGACACGGAATTCATATTCATTTCCTTCCAGGAGACCAGTTACTTTGCATCTAAGATCTGAAACTGGTTTCTTTGTCGCTCTGACCCATCTTAAACCTTTCTTTTCTCTTCGCTCCACATAGTAACCCGTGATTTCACTTCCACCATCATCTACCGGCCTTTTCCAAGTAACTGTGACAGTATTTTTAGTCACGTTTGTTACTTCTGGTTTTCCAGGAGGGCCTGGAGGACCTGTCAAGGAAGAAAAAAGTACAATTGAAACTAACATCGGGTCTTCAGAGAATAATAAAAGTACATTGGAAACAATTAGCTTGTTTTACGTACCGAACCTATCCACCATTTTAACTGGTTCTGATTGTACTGGTTCACCCTTGCCATACTGATTTACTGCTGAAACACGGAAAACATACTCATTTCCTTGGATGAGCTTGCTAACAACATGCCTACAGCTTTCAATATTTTCGGCAACCAATGTCCAGAGCAGTCGGCTTGTTTCTCTCTTTTCAAGAACATACGACTTGATTGGTGATCCACCGTCTTCTGCAGGCGGTGACCATGTAAGAGTTGCTTTCTCTGCTGAAACGTTGCTGATCTCAATAGGCCCTGGGGGTCCTGGAACATCTAAAACTTTCACATGTACGGTCTCTTGCTTAGTGCCGAAAGGATTGGTTGCAGTGATTGTGTATTCTCCAGAGTCTTTTCTGGCTGCATATTTGACAGTTAGAGTAGAAGAAGTTGGTGTGGTTTCAATGTGCACAAGCTCTGAAGGTCTAAAATCTTTTCCAGCTTTTGACCATGCTGAGGTTGGAGGTGGTTTGCCACGAATACTAATAGCAGACACTGTAATAGTGTCTCCTGCTTTTACTGTTAAACCTTCCTTCAAAGTAGGATCAATAACAATGCTTGGTGCCTCTGTCAAAACAAACAAACCCAATTGTTACAACAAGAACATACCGGGGAAAAAATGCTCTGCTATGAATTATTAAACCAAAATACAACAGTTTTAATGCCATCAACCTACCATACTCATCCTTGCATATTATGGTTCCTGTGGATTCAGATGGAGGACTGATAGCTCCAGCAGTGTTCTTTGCTCTGATTCTGAACTCATATTTAGAGCCCTCAATGAGGTCAGTTACAGTATACGCACAGTCTGTAACATTCACGTGATTAGCTTTTGTCCACGTCTTTTTGGGTAGGTCACGCTTCTCAACAATATAGCCAGTTAATTTATGTCCGCCGTCATATTTTGGTTCTGTCCAAATGAGTGTTACTGAGCTCCTAGTTACATTGATAACTTCAGGTTTTCCAGGGGGATCTTGAAGAAAAAGTAATAAGTAGTGGTCAAACAAAAGTTATTTCTGTTATTCTGTTATTTCTGTTGTATTCTCCCGATGACTTACCGATAGGATCAAGTGCTACAACTGGTTCAGACGGCAGACTTGGTTTACCTACTCCAGCCATATTGATTGCCATCACTCTGAATTCATATTCCAGACCTTCAGTTAAACCTGTGACTCTGAAATCCTTCATTCTTATCGGAGTTTTATTCGCTCTCTTCCAAAGCAGACTATTTCGCTCTTTGACCTCAATGTGATAACCTAGAAGACAAAGAGCAAGATGAAAACATGAGGGATTTTCTAGAAATCTTCCTCTTTCATGGCATGTGGAAACAATATACTGCATGTCTGGCATGCTTGCAAGAGGAACATAAAAAATCTGGTTACAAAGTGGATGTGGACTCCCATTATGGATGTATGCAATTGCAAAAAGATATTTGTAAAGGCAAATTGCTAATTTTATAGACTCAAGTAATGTAACCCATGAGTGTTTGCTTTTCTTTCTTTAGATGTTTTGGCTCTGAGCAAAAATATTGGTTCTACTAGTCTTTTTCCGACTTTTGAGTTAAGTTTGTAAAATAATTCATCACAGAGAAGATATGTGGAGTAAAACAGTGAAATCAATCACTCAATCAAAGTATAAAGAATCATAGAATCATAGAATCATCATGGCTGGAAAGGACCTCCAGGGTCATCAAGTCCAGCCCTTTCTCCTAGTGCCTAACCACTAGACCACATCCCCAAGCGCCGCATCCACTCGTTCCTTAAACACCTCCAGGGATGGTGACATCACCACCTCCCTGGGCAATCCATTCCAGCACCTAACCACCCTCTCAGTAAAGAATTTCCTTCTAACATCCAGTCTAAACCTTCCCTGACGCAACTTGAGGCCATTTCCCCTCGTCCTGTCATCACCAATTTGAGAGAAGAGCCCAACACCAGCCTTGCTACAACCTCCTTTAAGGTAGTTGTAGAGGGCAATAAGGTCCCCTCTCAGTCTTCTCTTCTCCAGACTAAACAACCCCAGCTCCAGTTTTATCTTTTCCTTTGACAAAGAGAAGGAGATTTTAAGAACTGCAATACTAGGGAGGCTTTTGGGTTATACCTGTGATTGGTGAACCTCCAGTCTTTCTGGGATCAGTCCAAGATAAAGCTACAGATTCATGCCGAACATCAACAATGTTGGGAGGTGGAGGAGCATCTGGCACATCTAAACAGTACAAAAACAATGCAGTAACATTAAAACGAAACATCACATCTAAAACATTTGGTTTTAATTTTGAAAATTATAATGCACACTTACCAAATGGATGTTTTGCAATGACAGGTTCAGATTTAAGGCCTTCACCTACTCCATATTTATTTTCAGCTCTGATTCTGAACGTATATTCATTCCCTTCATGAAGTCTTGTAACTCTAAACATGGTTTTCTGGACAGCAGAGGCACAGGTCACCCACTTATTATTTACATTATCTCTTTTCTCTAGGACATAATTAGTGATTTCTGAACCACCATCATCTTTTGGAGGACCCCACTTTAAGGTTATGGCATCAGCTGTGACTTCCTCAAATTTCACTGGACCTGTCGGTATGCCAGGTTTACCAACAACTTTCACAAAAATAGTCCCTTCCTTGCTGCCCACAACATTCTTCAGAGTTATCATGTATTTTCCAGCATCAGCTTTCTGACAGTCATGTACCACAAGTGTGGTGTTAACTGCTGTAGATTCAAATGCGACTCTTCCACTCTCAGTAAGTGCCTGGTCTTCGTCTTTCTTCCAAGTTACAGTTGGCACAGGCTTGCCTTTAATTGGGATTTTAAGACGGAAATTGCTCCCTTCTTTAGCAATATAGCACAAATCAGGGAGTTCTTTTAAATCAAGATCAGGCGCCACTGTAAAAATAAAAAACAGCCCTTATTATTCAACTGTGCATAAACTCTGGTAAAATGCAGGTGCTTTTTCTAAGATATCTGATTCGAATGTGTGCATAGTATTGACGGTGAGCATAAAATAAATGTAATTGGGGTAAGTGAAGCACTGAATTAATGATATGACGCTGCTTCTTACCAACATCATCTCTTGCCACAATTGTGAGCTCTGTTGGAGTTCCACACCCAGCATCATTTTCAGCACTCACTCTGAAAGTGTATTCTTGCCCTTCTTTTAAGTCTCTCATTGAAAAATGGAGGTTCTTAGCCCGCATGACTTCCTGCCACTTATCTTCACCAATCAGGACTTCAACAACGTATGCAAATATACGGCTTCCACCATCACTGATAGGTTTTTTCCATACTAAGTTGCATGATGATTTTGTTACAGCTGAAGCTTTTAGATCCACAACTGGCCCAGGTGTTTCTAGAAGGGAAAAAAGCATAGCAAGTGTCAATTCAAGCTAAAAATAAAAATCATTTAAATACCAATAACAGGAAAAATGGATTATTTTTTCTTACCGGAAGCTTTAACAGCATCACGAGTTTCACAAGGGTCACCAATTCCGTATTCATTTTCAGCAAAAACTCTGAAGAAGTAAGATTTGCCTTCTTCTAAGTTAGTTATCCTGTAGCTTGTCTTTGGGCATTCTGTTGATACTGTGGACCATGATTTTCTTTCTGCATCACGTTTTTCAACAACATAATTAGTGATCGGACTGCCTCCATCTATTAGCGGAGGTTCCCATGTAATGAAAGCAGAATCCTTAGATGCTTCCTTCACAACCAGGTTAATTGGAGGGCCTGGAGTATCTGCATAAACACAATTACCATACATTTGATTTAGTAAACAAAATCAGTTAAAATGTTAACCAATACATTAAAATTGGTAAACCCCTGACACTTACCAAGTACTTTTACAACAATGGTGTATGCTTTTTGGCCACAGCTGTTCTCCAGATTCAGGACGTATTTTCCAGCGTCGTATTTGTTTACATTTTCACAACGCAGGAAGGTATCAAAATCAGTTGACTTGATGTCTAATCCTTGTCTATCTCTTAGGTTGGCACCCACTTTAGACCATGTAATCTTTGGAGGTGGTCGTCCTCTTACTGGCACATAAAGTCTCATTGTGACTCCAGCACGCAGCACAAGGACTTTCCTTAGCTCTGCATCAAGTTCTCCTTCAGGAGGAACTGTGTGTTTAACAAAAACCACACAATTAGAACATCACCTTTAAGACAATCACTGAAGTTACTGTGACAAAAAGTCACTATTTACTGGCATTCCACTAGATTAATGAACTCGTGGCCATGAGCGAGTTAGTGAGTTAATGTCCTAGGCTCCCATTTCAGGATCATTTGCTTGGGCACTGTCTAAGCTTCCTTTCCCCGCCCCATCCCATCTTTTCCACCATTTATTTTACTTAATCATATGAAGAAGTCTTCTAGTTCCTGTAAAATTTAAAGGAGTTTCAAACCCTATTGGGCTGTAGTGTTTATCTTAAACCAAGAGAGTTCTGCGAACCAACACTTTTGTACCTGCAGCAGGATACATACAGGAGCCAACGTGGCTCTTAAGGAATGAATGTCATACAACTAAACAGTGCGCCACACAGGTTCATAGAATAGTAATCTTGGCTTCAAATTATTTAGAAGACACAAAGAGGATGGAAAGTTTTAAGAATAGAAGAGAGATCTGAAAAGTCTAATCTTAGGATTAGAGAAAGAAAAAGTTATTGAAGCCCCAAAATAGGAAGCAGAAGAGCATAGAACTGAAAAAAAGCAGACAGCAATCAGTTTATACTCTGACTGCTCTATTATCTTCCAAATTAGGCACTTTTAACCTATTTTTGAGAAATGACACATGCCAAATTAATCTACAAACCCTCTCTTTGGAACCCATCCCATGAATTAAAGCAAAAATCAACAAGGCTATTTGTCTTCAGTGAACATACTTAAGATGTCTTTGGCAGTGTGTTTATCAGGAACATCACTTGGATCACTGTATCCAATCTTATTGACAGCGTAAACGCGGAACTGATACTCTGTGTCTTCTATCAGCCCTGTTACCACAAACTGTGTAGCCTGTAAGTTCTTGGGTAGATTGCATCTGACCCAGTTGTCCGTGTCAGCTCTTTTGGCTTCTACTAGATAACCAATAATAGGACTTCCTCCATCATAGGCTGGTTTACTCCATGACAGGCTTATTGAATTACGAGTAGTATCAACCACTTTGGGGAAAGCAGGCGGGCCAGGAGGATCTGAGAATTAAAAGAGTGTAAAGTTATGGTATCAAATACTGTGCAGTACTGTAACGAAAGTATTTGGTAATAACCATGGAAAGAGATTTTTGGCTTACACTGAGGATCACGAGCATACACAGCTTTAGACGGTGCACTAGGCTTGCCAGGTCCGGCCTTATTCAATGCTGTCACCCGGAATTCATATTCTGTTCCTTCCTGGAGTCCAGTAGCCTTAACAGTTCTTTCAATGACAGGCTTTCTGTTTACTTTTGTCCAGTTAAGAGCCTTAGTTTCACGCTTCTCAAGTATATAGCCGGTTATTGGGGATCCACCATCACTGGCCGGTGGCTTCCAGCTTACAGTCATAAAGTCTTTTGTTACGTTGCTAATTACTGGTGGATCACAAGGTCCAGGCACATCTGTGAAGATTTATTTGACAGTTATATTTATGCTCGTAAGTGTGTACACACAGGAAACTGATGACTAATGAAGCTATCTCACAAAGCACTTACCATATGGATTTTTAGCAACTGCTGGTTCAGTAAAGATAGGGTCTCCAACACCGTATTTGTTTTCAGCACATATGCGGAACTGATATTCATGTCCTTCTATGAGTTTCTCCACTGTGCAGCTTGTAATGGGTACATTGGCACTGACCTGGGCCCAGTTTGGTCGGCTTGTTTCACGCTTGTCTACAATGTAGTTAGTGATTTCTGAACCTCCATCTTCCAGAGGAGGCTCCCAAGAAAGCATTGCACGATCTGCATACATATGTTTGATTTTAACAGAGGCCGGTGGACCGGGTTTATCTAGAAGAATGAACAGTATATTGTTATAGCTCTATCCCTTGATACATAATTTAACTATAAATGTATTTATTAACAGTCTTTAGCTTACCAAGTACTTTAAGCCTAATAGTTGCTGACTTTGTTCCACTTGCATTTTCAGCAGTAACAGTATAGTCTCCTGTTTGCTTTCTGTTAACACTGAACAACTCAACTGTAGTAAGGTTTCTCTTAGTGGTGATCTTAACACCTTCAGATGGCTTTAAAACTTCTGCTTCTTTCTTCCAGGTGATTGTTGGCATCGGCTTGCCAAATACATTTGCCTCCAGACGTACGTTAGTTCCAGCTTTTACTGTAAGCTGTGATTGCATGGACAGATCCAACTCTATTCTTGGGGGAACTGCAAGGAAAAAGCCCACTAATTGATCAATCTACTACAACAAACATCTTGTTCTTCACGAGTGTTAGTTCAATATGCACACTCCGTTACTATTTTACATTTCTTACCATTTTCTGGATGAATAGTTACTGGATCAGAAGGTTCTGAAGGTTGGCTAATGTTAACTGCTGTCTTGGCAATTGCTCTAAACTGATATTGAGCATTTTCTTCCAAATCAGTAGCAGTGTACTCTTCCAGGGGTATTTGATGAGGAGTTGTATTGCACCGCACCCACTTATCACCAGGTAACTTGCAAGCTTCAACAAAATAGCCAATAAGTTTGCTACCACCATCATGCTTTGGTCTTGCCCATACCAGTGATGCAGTACTCTTAGTGACATCAATAACTTCAGGCTTTCCAGGAGGATCTAAGACAAACATTATCATGTTACATTCTGCTTTGCCAAAAAAAGCTAAAGTATTTTAAGAGGCTTTGATAGCGCTGGATCCTATTTACAGCATATCACAGCATAGGCAAGGGAAACAAGAGAATATAAACATAAGGACAAACTGAAGATCATAGACAGTTGCAGATATATTGAAAATGACCATAGCAGCAGGACTCAGTTGCAAATTATGGGTATTTGTGGCTTACCAACTGGTGTTCTTGCTGTGACAAACTCTGTTGGTTTACTAGGTTTACTTGCTCCAGCTCTGTTCAGCGCATAAATTCTGAAAGTATACTCAAGGCCTTCAATGAGCCCCACACAAGGGTACTCTGTGGAGCGCACGGCTGTGTCATTAGCCTTCACCCACAGTAAACTGTTCCTTTCTTTGCGCTCAATGAGATAACCGGTGATTGGACTGCCTCCGTCACTATCAGGTTTATCCCAGGCAACAAAAATGCAGTCCTTATTGACCTTGGTAATACGTGCGTTCTTTGGTTCACTAGGAACGTCTAGAAAGAAAAACAAAGGTGGGTATCAATCACATGCTTTCTTACTAGGAAGACTAGAAAGAGAAACTGCGCTATTGAAACCTGACATACCAAATGGGAACCTTGCAATCATCTTGCCAGAATTAAGTGGCTCAGAAATCCCAAAACGGTTTTCAGCTCGAACACGGAACATATACTCTTCTCCAGGAATCAGTTTTCCGATTCTGCAGCTTGTCTTTGTGACAGAAGCTACAGCTGTTACCCAGTCTCCTCGGCTTACATCACATTTTTCAACTACATAGTTTGTAATGTTACTGCCACCATCTTCGAGAGGTATATGCCATGAAAGAGTGCAAGCATCAGCATCTATTTCAGAAATATCGAATGGAGGCTGTGGTGGACCTGGTTTGTCTGCAGAAAAAAGCATGTTAAGAAAAAAAAAAGATGAGAGAAATTAGCAATCACTGGAATATCCTAAAGGTAGTTTGTGTAAAGCTGGCTTGTAGAGTAATCAAATGGAACATACCCATGACTATCACTCTGATTTTCTGACTATCAATACCAGAGCTATTTTCTGCAGTGAGAGTGTAAAAATCAGAATCTTTTCTAGACACATCCTTAATAATGAGAACAGAAGACTTTTCTGCTTTATGCACAGCAAGGCGGCTGGATGTAATTACATCTTGGTCTCCTTTCAGCCATTTACAGACAGGCTGAGGCTTCCCATATACGTGAGCTTCAATTCTCAGTTTCTTTCCGGCTGCGATGTGAACATGATCAGGCATCAAAATCTTAGGTGGGACTGAAAAAAAAAGTCCAACAGACATAGAAGTTAAACTTCTGTGACATATTAATTTAATTTTACTTAATTTATTATTAATTTGAGTTTAATCATTATTTATTTAAATCCTTTTTTTTTAATGTTTTCATGTGAAAGTTCTCTGCTTCTCTGACGTGGAATCACCAGTAGGAATAAGTTGATAATTTTTACCTAGGGTTCCACTTATGGATGACTAGAGATTCTGCAGTGGGCAATATCTATTCCTGTCTTAGATTCTTGTACAGTTTGCAAGAGAACATTTTTGAATTTGGATTGCCTTCTCACACATCTATGTAGAGACATGCAATATTAATTCACGACTCATAACTTTTCTTGATGTCTGTAAAGCTGCTCGTGACTTTCTCTGACTGAAGCTCTCATTGAACTAAAGCCATTTATTTCCACAGTGAGTCTTGTTATACCCTTTAACAATTCTTCCAGCAGAGCCCCTTTTATTACTCCTTTTGCATAAAATCTTTTAAATTTCATCCAAAAGGAGCCTGGCAGTATGTTTCATGTATTTTATTTCCTGCCATTGGCTAGTTTTCATTTTCCTTATCTCCTGTACTTCTCTCTCTTTCCATGTCACAAATAAAGACGGATCTTCTCATCTGTCCCTTGCCACTATCTCTTCCTGTACCCCAGGGACCCTAACACCTTAGATAGAGCAACATGTCCTCTCTGTTGTTCACTCATTCACTTTAAAGTCTCAACCAACCTAATATAAACATCCCATTTTATCTCAAAACAGCTCCCAGGTTTGGTCTCATTTGTCTCTCAGACTACTACTCTGACTCCTTGTTCTTTTTCATTTTTGCTGGAAATCCCCACAGTGTGTTTATTGTTTCTCCTTAACTCCTATCTTCTGGTTTCAGTTGAGACCAGACATTAAAAATTCTTTGCTAATTCTGGCTTAGTGGTCAACTCTCATCATTTCTGACCTGTCAAAATATTCAACACAGTTAAATGTTATAATCCAGATAAGGATTATATAAAGCATTTGTTTTTCTGGGACTTACTCAAAGAACTAGAATTCTTGTTTAATTATTAAAGCAAAATATTGCAACATAGGTAGTACTTCAATTGCTACTTACTGAGCTGCTCCTTTATTTCAAATACTCCTTCAGCTTCTCTTGGCAAACTTACTCCTACAGCATTTCTAGCTGCCACTCTAAATTTGTACTTCTTTCCTTCCTTCAGACCAGCTACAACAATGGAAAGGTCTTTAACAACTGAATATTCTGTCCAGTTATCTGCTGGTTGGTCGTCTTCTTTGTAGCTAACAATGTACCCATCAATTTTAGAGCCTCCATCACGCAGCGGTGGAAGCCAACCTAAAGTAGCACTATTCTTCGCAATTTCAGTAACTTCAAGTTTTCTTGGTGGATCAGGCTCACCTTTCAGGGGAAAAAAAGACAAAACAACACATTGAATATTGGTTTCCAAGATTTTCTGACTATTGAAAGCTTATTGACTTATTCGGTGCTATCCATGAAAAATACCTCATAATTACAGAGGTGCTTATATTTATAGATTTTATTATCTGAAAGAAATTTTTTGATTGAGTAGTTAGTAGCATTGACCAATCCTGAAACATCAACTTTCAAACAATGCAAAATCTTATTAAAATTAGAGAAAACATAAAATGTGCATGAAGGCATACTTACTTAGGGGATCTGATGCTAGAATTGGTTTTGGTATGTCAGTTGGCACACCTGACCCATATTCATTTACTGCTGTTACTCTAAAGAAATACTCATTTCCAGGTACAAGGTTAGCTATTTGGAAACTAGTTTTCTTCAATTCTGCAGTGACTGTTCCCCAGGTTTTCCTGTCAGCTTCACGTTTCTGCAGGATGTAATGAGTCACTGGGCTACCACCATCATTGTCTGGAGGTGCCCATGAAAGATGGCATGACATCTTGGTGACATCTGAAACCTTGAAGTCTGAGACAGGTCCAGGAGTATCTATAAACAGAAGATTTTCTTCTTTAATAAGTTAAAATTAAGGCAGACTGACAGTTCTCTATACCGAAAGAGTTATTGTTGTCTGCTATACAGTTTTGCCCAAAAACTGTAGCACCCAAATCTTATAAAAATGTCTACGATGAGCATTCCGTATTGTTTAAAAATTGTATAGAAGTATTTCTCTCATTACTTACCCAGGACTCTGACATTCACAAATACAGCTTTTTCTCCAGCAACATTAGTAAGTGTCAGGGAGTATTTGCCTGAGTCATCACGTGTTGAATCAGGAATGACACAGAAGGCCATAGTATCAACCAGATCAACTTGTCCTTTTCTGATAACGTTATCGACACCCATTCTCCTCCAGGTCACTTTTGGTGCTGGGCGACCCCTAACAATAGCAAAAAGTCTAATAGGGCATCCTGCCCTGACAGTAACTAACTTTCTCATGCTTGCATCCAACTCAATCTCAGGGGGTTCTGAAAGACAGAATTAAGGAAATAAAATCGTAGAATCAGAATTATTCAGGTTGGAAAAGACCCCATAAACCCAACCAATAATCCTGTTCTACCAAGTTCACCACTAATTAACATTTCTAAGAACCACATGGAAATTACCTTCAAACAGATCTGGGGATAGTTACTCGACCACCAACCTGGGCAACCTGTTCTAATGCCCAGTGCTCTACATTGCTCTACATTCCAAAAATTCAGCTTCACAGTATCACAGTATCACAGTATCACAGTAAAGATAAGGTTGGAAAAGACATGTGGAGCTGCTGGAGAGAGTTCAGCGTAGGGCAACAAAGATGATAAGAGAGGTGGAACACCTCCCTTATGAGGAGAGGTTGAGGGAGCTGGGTCTCTTTAGCTTGGAGAAGAGGAGACTGAGGGGTGACCTCATGAATGTCTACAAATATTTGAGGGGTGGGTGTCAGGAGGATGGCACTGGGCTGTTCTCGGTGTCATGTAGTGATAGGACAAAGGGCAATGGTTGTAAGCTGGAACATAGGAGGTTCCACATCAACCTGAGAAGNCTGATCCTTGCCTGACTACAACCACCCCTCAGATAGTTATAGAGAGCGATAAGGTCACCCCTGAGCCTCCTCTTTTCCAGACTAAACAAACCCTGCTCCCTCAGCCTCTCCTCGTAGGTCTTATCTTCCAGCCCCTTTACCATTCAAGTTGCCCTTCTTTGGACTCGTTCCAGCACCTCGGCATCCCTCTTAAACTGAGGGGCCCAGTGCACCCTGTCCCCGTCTGCCAGTTTAGATAACCAGTCATCCTGAAGACTGTTGTTCAGTTCAGGTTTTCTTTCAGTAGAACATTTTTCCCTTGTGTCCAGTCTCAACTTCCCCTGGTACAGCCTGAGGCCATTCCCTTTTGTTCTATCACTCATTACCTGTAAAGTTTAGCACGTGAAACAAAATAAATATAGAGCAAATAAAGATTTTATGTGAATACTCATAAAGAGGATGGGAAAACTCACCAAGTATTTCTTTGGGAGACACAGCTTCTTTCAGTTCAGCTGGTCGGCCAAGGCCAACTTGGTTTTGGGCAGAAACTCTGAACTCATATAATTGTTTCTCATCCAGACTGGTGGCTGTAAATTCTGTATGAATAACTTGGGCAGCAACATTGCATCGTTTCCATCCTGCCTCAGGCTCAGCACCCTCAATTTTTGGTCTAATTTCCACAACATATCCAATAATTGGAGCACCACCATCATACACTGGTTTTCCCCAGCCAAGAGTTATGGAAGTCTTTGTGCTATCAACCACCCTCAAGTTTGTTGGAGGACCAGGTGGTTCTGTGAGACAAAAAACATAGACAAAAACCCAGATGTTGAATTTAGTACTCTGTTATGTCAACATTAAAAGAAAATACAGTAGAATACAGGAGTATGATACCTATTGGGTCTTTTGCTACGACAGGTCTTGATGGCAAGCTTGGTTCTCCAAGTCCAACTTCATTTTCAGCACTGACACGGAACTGATATTCATGACCAGGGATGAGATTAGTAACCTTCTTGCGTCTCTCTGGGATTGCAGTCTTAGTAACAGGGACCCATCTTAGTGATCGTTTCTCTTTCCTCTCTAGAATGTATCCCGTAATTGATTTGCCACCGTCATATTCGGGTGGATTCCAAACTACAGTCATTTCTTCTTTGCTAACTCTTGTCACCTCTGGAGGGTCGGGGCGTCCAGGCCTATCGTACTTTGTTTTTGCAATAATTGGCTGTGTTTCTGTTGGCGGACCAGTGCCCATTTTATTCTCTGCACGAACTCTGAAGATATACTCATTACCTTCAATGAGGCGTGTCACATTTGCATAGTTTGTTAGCACAGAGGAAGAGTAAGTAGACCACACCATACGTTTGCTTTCACATTTTTCAAGGATGTAGTTCTGTATTTCACAACCACCATCATCTTCTGGGGGATCCCAAGTAACAGTACATCTATCACTTGAAATATTAGTGACTTTCAGGTTTCTTACTGGACCTGGTTTATCCAAGACAATAACGGTAGCATATGCTGTGAAATTGCCAGCCGTGTTAGTTGCAGTAATCACATATTTCCCACCATCACTACGCCTTGACTTCGCAAGAACAAACCTAGATGTGTCAGAAGTGGTTTCAATATTGACTCTTGGAGATCTGGTCAGATCTGTGGCATCTTTGTCTTTTGTCCATACAACTTCAGGTTGTGGTTTTCCTCTGACACCAGCCTCAATTCTAATTGTGTCACCCGCTTTCACAGTTAGCACACCGCTTAGCTTCAAGTCTAGCACTGGTTTCTGCAGATCTTCCTTTACAACAACTTCAGCTGTTCTTACCCAATCACTTTCACCCGCCTCATTCTTGGTTTGTACTCGGAATTGGTAAATCTTATTTTCAACACATTTGTCTACCATGTAGTGTGTTTCCTTAATGCTGCCTTTATGAACCCTTTCCCATTCGTCTGAATCTTTCAGTTTTCTCTCAACATGATAGCTTAAATTGGGACTTCCGCCATCGTAGTCTGGTCTTCTCCATTTCAGATACACAAATGTCTTTCCCTTCTCTGCAATGTGAAGATTTTCTGGCTCTCCTGGCTTGTCAATGGGATTGATGGCAAGGATGGGAGTCTTGGTCTCAATGCAAGGGCCTGGACCTATTTTGTTTTCTGCACAAACTCTGAAGAAGTATTCACGGTTCTCTATAAGATTTGCCTTTACTAATCGTTTAGTGACATCAGAAGAGACAATTGACCACCCCCTCTGGTTTGGTTGACGGTACTCTACGATGTAATTTGTAATTTCAGAGCCACCATTATCCACTGGACTCTCCCAAGCGATCATACAAGAATCTTTTGTGACATAGCTTATCTTCAGGTTCTGACACGGTCCAGGTCTGTCAAGCACATTAACAACAGCAAAAGCTTGAGCATGTCCACAGCTGTTCTTAGCTGCTATTACATATTTGCCGTGATCAGATCTTTTGGCTTCTTTCACTTGCAGTTCAACATTAGGCAGATCTTGGATTATTTCAACATGCTTTTCTTGGACTAATACTTTGCCATCTTTAGACCATGTTATGTCAGGATCTGGCCTGCCTTTTACTTTACCAGTGATACGGATTGTTTGACCTACTCGGACAGTAATTAAGTCTCGACAGGTCACATCCAAGCTTACTTCTGGAGGGGAAAGGATATCCTTTGCAAGTACAGTTTCTGGCAGTTCTCTTGGTTCTCCCTCTCCTACAATGTTGACAGCTTTGATTCGGAACTTGTACTCATTTCCTTCTATTAACCCAGGTGCCCTATAAGCACACTGTCTAATGAGTTCATCCTTATTCATCCTATTCCACTGCGTAGTTCCAGTTTTCTGACATTCCACAATGTATCCCAGAATTGGGCTGCCACCATCTTTGAGGGGCTTTGTCCACACAAGATCAGCCGTTTCTTTGGTTTTGTCTTTTAATTTTGGATTTATAGGTGGTCCGGGTGGAGTGATAGGGCGTGATGCTTTTATTGGATCAGAACTTGGAGATGGTTTGCTTAAGCCCACCATGTTTTCTGCAAAAACTCTGAATTCATATGTGTTGCCTTCAAAAAGACCAGTGACTCTGTACTTCAAATCAAGTATTGGTGTCTTATTAACACGCACCCATTTACCAGATGCTTCCCGACGTTCGAGTATATAACCAGTAATTGGAGTTCCACCATCAGATATTGGCAGGGTCCAAGACACTGTTGCAGCATTTTCTGTAATATCATAAACAGATGGTTTACCAGGTGGGGATGGTGGATCAAACATATGCTTAGCCACTGTTGGTTCTGAGTCAAGAGGTTCACCAATGCCTATCTTATTTTCTGCCCTGACACGGAAAATATATTCACAGCCTTTCTGTAGTCGTGGAATCTTAATTTTTGTGTGACTTGTTCCAGAGCTAACCACTCCCCAAGTTTCTTTCTTTGATTGACGCTTCTCAACAATATAATTTATTATAGGACTTCCACCATCATCTTTAGGAGGGCGCCAAGAAATAACCATATGCTCTGGTGTTATTTCAAGAATATTAATGGGACCGGTTGGTGGGCCAGGAACATCCAAAACTGTAAGATGTAAAGCAACAGTTTTGCTGCCAGCTGCATTAGATACTGTGAGTAGATATTCTCCTGTATCTTTTCTTATACAGTCTTTGATGGTAAGCACAGTTGAATAATTGTCAGTCTCAATCTTGTGTCTTCCATCTGTTTTAATTTCAGTGCCATCAGTAACCCATTTTGCAGTAGGAACTGGCACGCCTCTCATAATTGCAGGAAGTCTCACTGTTGTGCCAGCTTTAACAACCAGACCTTCAATTAACTTCACGTCTAGGTCCACGGATGGAGGCACTGAAACAAGACAAAGACAGAAGTTACCCTTTCAGGGGAAATGCTTACCAAAAGAGAGAAAAATCCATGAAGCAACATGAACAACTAAAAAATTACCTAGTTTTTCTTGACACTCTATTGGTATAGTTGTGTCTGGAAGGCTAAGCCCAACGATATTCTGAGCTTTCACACGGAATTTATATATTTTCCCTTTTTGCAGGCCTGTAACAACACAGTCTAGCATAGGAACAGTCTGGAACTTTGTCCACTCGTCTGCACCATCTTCTTGATATTCCACCAAATACCCAGTTATCTCAGCACCACCATCACGATCTGGTCGATTCCAAACAAGGGAAACTTCAGTCTTGTCAACATCTACATGATGCAGATTCTTAGGTGGCCCTGGAGGATCTTTTAAAACAGGAAATCAAAATGGTTACTAGGATGGAAAAGCTATGGCAGCAGTGTAACATGTTCACATTACTACTTCCAAGATAACCTCAAAAATTACCGAGAACAATACGAACAAACCAAATAGTGTAACTGAAAAACACTTACGCAGTGGATCTATAGCTTTAATAGGTTTTAGTGTTTCCACATATGGACCTCTACCATACTGATTTTCAGCTGCAACTCGGAAGAGATACTGAGTGCCTTCAATCAGATATTTTGCCATGTGACTTCGTTTCTTGGAAGATGAGGAGATGGCTAACCACTGTGCAGAAGCTACATCTTTCCTTTCCACCACATAGTTGGTAATGACAGAACCACCGTCATCTTCTGGTTCCATCCAAGTGATATAGCAAGAATCACTTCTAACATCACTGATTTGCAGATTTCTGGGTGGACCAGGCTTATCTAATATTGGCAAAAATAAAGCATGTTATTTATTTGATAGAGAATCATTATTTTACAAAACTTAGTAAATTTGAAGAGAAATAAATACATTTCATGTAACTTTTAGCCCACTTTCTTCTATATATTTCTAATAACTCAGTTTTTTGATACTTTCCAGTCATTCCTCCTTCATTTCTTAAGCTCTAATCACATAACAAACTCATGCAATAGAAAAGGAATATAAAAAGATTACCTAAGACCACAACTTTTACTGAAACAGTCTTTGAACCAGCTGGATTTTCAACTGTCAGGGAGTAAATTCCACCATCTTCATGTACAGTGTTTCGAATTTCAAGTTTACTGCCAATTCCTGTAACCTCAATATCAGCTTTGGGTGAGACCTCTTGATCTTCTTTCTTCCAAGAAACTTTTGGGAATGGAACACCTTTAATAACAGCAC
Source organism: Rhinopomastus cyanomelas (assembly GCA_013400115.1). Classification (NCBI taxonomy): domain Eukaryota; kingdom Metazoa; phylum Chordata; class Aves; order Bucerotiformes; family Rhinopomastidae; genus Rhinopomastus; species Rhinopomastus cyanomelas. The sequence goes on from VXBP01006817.1 coordinate 183,945, forward strand.
TAAGCCTCAGGGTATCTCCAGCTTTTACGTGCTGTTCTCGGGCCATATTAGCATCAAGGATCAGCTCAGGAGGTTCTGGAATCAAGATTATATGCATTCAGAAAATGACAAAAAAGAAACTTCTTGTTAGATCAACTTACCTGATTTTATTAAACTCACCAAGTCTGTCCTTTACTTCTACTGGATCAGGAACGTATGCTGGTTCTGATTCACCTGCTGCATTGACTGCCCTGACCCTGAACTTGTAGGTTAAGCCTTCAGTAAGACCAGTGACTTTGTATTTTGTTTCAGGACAAGAATCTGCCGTAAGATTGGCCTTTTTCCATTCTTCATCTCCAACTTTCTGATACTCAACAAGGTAGCCAATTATCTTTCCATTACCATCACGGCGTGGTGGTTGCCAGGATAAATCAACTGAATTTTTAGTTTTATCTACTGCTTCTGGATTAACAGGTGGACCTGGTTTTGCTGTTAAAAGCCAAAAAGAAAGAAATGGGGGGAAAAAAGGAAAACATTAAAATTATTCTCTAGATGAAATGAAGAGTGCATCAACATTTCAATGTGAAATGAAATTTAATGCTTTACCGATTGGGTCTCTAGCAAAAATTGGCTTTGATGGTGGACTAGGATCACCAACACCAATTTCATTTTCTGCTGAAACACGGAATTCGTATTGACAGCCTTCAAGGAGGTCCGGTACTTTGAACTGAGTACTGGGGAAAATTGGGTCTTTGGTAACTCTAACCCATCTTGTAGCCATTGTTTCCTTCTTTTCTACAATGTAGTTTGTTATTGGCTTGCCTCCATCATACGGTTTGTTCCAAACCACTACAGCAGAGTCCTTGGTAACATCTTTAATGACTGGTTGCTCAGGTGCATCAGGAACACCTGAGGGGTGGAAAAATGGGAGTTCATGAGCACTGCAGAGTAACATTGACGTATTAAAGTAAGTGCAAATAAGTAACTTACGGAACCGGTCCTTGGCTTTCATCTCATCTGAGATGAGAGGATCACTTATGCCATAAAGATTTTCAGCATAAATTCGTATTTGATATTCTCTTCCTTCAAGAAGCTTAGGAATTTTGCATGTTGTCTTAACTGTGGCAGATGTAACTGGCATCCACAGGTCTTTGTGTGCATCCTTCTTCTCAATAATGTAATTTGTAATTTCACTGCCTCCATCATCTAATGGAGGTTTCCAGGAAACTACCATATGATCCTTATGAACTTCATCAAATATAACTGGGCCTACTGGAGGTGATGGGCGATCTGTTTGAGAAAAAATAAGGCAGACTCATGCTTTTATATGAACTACACATAACGATGTAAGTTAAAGAGTAAACACCTCATGAAATTAGAAACTGGGCATCACAGTTTTCCTAAGAAATCAAGACCTCTTAAATGTGCGATTGATACACTGGACTTAATTCCTTAATTAGGAATTGACATTCTCTAAATGCATGTAGAAATATTAAATTACTCATTCTGAATTAACTAGAAGTTAACCGTGTACTCAAAATTAATAAAAAATAAATGAGAATACAATAACTCGGATTATTATAATAAAGGACATATGGCAATATTTACATTATATATTTTCCAATTAATCATAATAACTATTAAAAAACACAGACAATATTGACTGGTAGAACATACCAACAACATTAACTTGACAAAATCCTTTTCTTGATCCTGTACTGTTCTCTACCGTAACACAATATTTGCCAGAGTCTTCACGGACAGATTTTAGTATCCCCAAGCAAAGGGTGGTAGGAGTTGTCTTGATCTTTGTACGGTCATCTTCTTTCACGACAATATCATCCTTTAGCCAAGTAACCTTTGGCGCGGGCTTGCCTGTGTAACGTCCAGTCAGGCTGAAAGCCTCACCGACCCGAACGATAAGCTTGTCTCTAAAATCAAGGTCAAGTGTTGGAGGAGCTGAAAGTCAATATTAAAAAAACAAAAAGCACAAAAATGTCAGCAATATTAGTAAGAAAAAAAAAGGAATAAATGCAATTGTTGCTTTCAAAAAAATATGGAAAATACATACCAATCTCATCCTTGCATGTGATTGGTTTTGTGCAAAATGAAGGCTTGCCTTGCCCCACGATATTGCAGGCACTCACACGATACTCATAGGTGTCACCCTCTTTCAAGCCCTCTACAGTGTACTTCCTATCAAGCATTTTCTCCTTTGTAACTTTGTGGAATTTTTCCTTTCCAATGAGACGGCTCTCTAGAACATACATGGTGATATCTGAGCCTCCATTATATTTTGGCGGGTTCCAAGTTAATGTCACAGAATTCTTGGTAACAGCTTTTACTTCCAGGTCTTCTGGACGGTCAGGAACAGCTGTGAATAAACAAAAAAAAATAAGGGAAATGCATTTTTCTGCACATTCGTCACATACGACAGTAACCCAAACCTGAAAATATACTTACTTATTGGATCTCTAATGACAATTTCTTTTGTTGTCTCTGTGAATGGACCCATACCAATTATATTTTCAGCTGCAATTCGGAAAAAGTAGGCTTTGCCCTCCGTGAGTCCCTGAACAGTAGCATTCTGTCTCGTAACTGTGCAGCTTACTGGTGTCCAAGCTCTGTGGTCGGAATCACGTTTTTCTATTATGTAGTTGGTAATAGGTGAACCACCATCATCTTCGGGAGAGAACCATGTCAGTTTACAAGAGTCACTGGTTAGGTTCTCAGTAAGGAATGGCATTCCAACAGGGCCTGGCACATCTGCAAGCAAAGAAGAAATGGAATGCTTAAGTATACAAATGGAAGGCTATGAAATTTTACCCAGTCACAAGGCCTTATGTTGATACTCACCTAGCACATCAACTATAATAGTCTTCTTCCGCTCACCACCAGCATTTTTAGCAAGAAGGGTGTATATGCCCTGGTGGCTCCTTTTACAATTCTTGATAACCAAAGAAGAACTAATAGCTGTTTCTTCAACTTTGGCTTCTTCGGGTAAAGCTTGATCATCTCTGCTCCAAGTCACTGTTGGAGGTGGTTTTCCTGAAACATATGCTATGATCCTAATAACTCCTCCAGCATGGACAACAATTCTGTCCCTCACACTTGCATCCAAATTAATATCAGGAGCCACTGTGAGAGCAGAACGAAAAAAAACAATTATTTTTTTTTCTGTTACTTTGACTTAGAGGTAGTAAAAATATAAATATAAATGATAGATACCAATTCTGTCCTTCATCTCAATAATGTCTGTAACTTCTCCGGGCTCTCCAATGCCAGCAGCGTTCACAGCTCTAACTCTGAATTTGTAAAAACATCCTTCTTTTAATCCTGCCACAACAAACTTGGTTCCTCTAATTTCTCTGTCTTTTACCTGGAATAAAATATTGTAACATCGGTTATCATCCAAGGTGTCATCAATTACTTTGTGACATTTGAAACAAATCTTAAATCAGATGTTGTTTCAGATTTACAAGCACAAGACTGTTTTAAGCACATGTAGAATTTTTCAGAATCCATATGAAAAACATACATGAAAGACATGTAGCTCTTCTGAAACTTCATGGTTTTTATAACTCTAGCAGACAAGAATGCTACAGCCATTACAAGAGTCTATGGTCTCAGAAGGATTAAGTGTTGTCAGACAAATTAACTCGTATAAGAAAAAGAGGCAAAAATAAAAAAGGGAATACTTTGTTCTTGTTAAACCAAACATGAAACTTGTTGATCTGGAAACAGTGCAGGAAATTTAGATATTACTTAAAATACACCCAAATGCTTATGGAGGTACAACAATCAGCCAAGTATGCTTGAGTTCCATTTTCAGTAATGAATTACTGAAAAAAAAAATACAAACCACTGTAATATATTATTGGAAAAAGCAGAAAAATGTATGGAACATGCAGATGCAAATGATTTGGCCCAGTCTGATACCAGTGAGACTTTCTTTTTGGACACTTTTATCTGGGTCTTCTCTTCACAAATTACCTAAATGTTTTCTCACACCCTTAAACAAAAATGAAAAAATTCGAAGTTTTATAAACTTCAAAGTTAATGTGATCTTTTGGAGGGGCCAACTTTTGCATTGCATCTGACAGTGACAGCGCAAAAATACATGAACTTTTAGAAAATTGCTTGCTAGAAAATTTGCAAAATTATAATTTTTGGAGCGACTTCTTTTGATAGACAGAGAGAAGTAACACATTCACTAAGAGTTTTCCACATACCCGTTCCCAATCTTCCTTTCCTTCCTCTTTATACTCAACAATGTAGCCAGTGACTCTAGAACCACCATCCTTCAGTGGTGGAGACCATTCCAAGTCTGCTGAAGACTTTGTCCAGTCAGTAACTTTTGGGATAGGCGGGCCGGGTGGGGCTGAAAAATATCAACATACCATGACCAGCATAACAATATGTTCTATGTTCCAACTTGAATATTTTCAAATTCAAAAATAGGAATCTAAAATATATACCGATAGGATCTCTAGCAACTGCTGGATCAGATGGCATGCTTGGTGGACCAACACCAGCTGCATTGATAGCTGAAACACGGAACTGATATTCAGAGCCTTCAATAAGACCGGTAACTTTGTATGACACTCCCAGTGCCATAGGTCTGATAGGATCACGGTTAACCCTGGTCCATCTCTTTCCACTAGTCTCTTTGCGCTCCAACCAATAACCAGTGATAGGAGAGCCACCATCATGTTCTGGTTCTTCCCAGTTTACAGTCATTGAGTCACGTGTTATACTGCTAACCGTTGGCTTGTCACAAGGTCCAGGAACAGCTGGGGGAAAAAAACCATCACACATAGCTTGTAAAGAAAGAAGGTAAATGAAGATGGAAATAGCTAGAGTACAAACCAGAGTTATACAGTCACACGGTCACAGTTACTTTCGGTAGCCACCAATCTGCACAAGACTCCTTCCCATCTCTGTTCAGGTACATAGACTTCTGTCAAATGTAAAACATCTGTTCCAAATAACAATCATCAGAAATTAATGTTTCTCACCTCTTTGGGTACTTCATTTCAGTGCCTGGTCTAACCCTGGATGTTTTAAGAATTATTTTCTCCTGCTAGCATAACATTAGATTTAGCATCATAGCTACTCTAAGTTCTCTTTCAAAACCAAAGGCAGGAAATTGACTCTTCCTGATCTGTGAGGTCAATAAAGACACAACAGAATTACCTGGATCTTATCAGATAAAGCTTTATTTGTATTTTTAAGCCTTAAAAATCTTGAAATTGCATTTTGATATATAATGGTGAGGGAGAAAATTGTTTTTACTGCTAACTATTAAAACTAATACCTTTCAAGCTGTTCTAGAAAATTTGCTTACATGAAGAGATAAAAGCACCAATAGTATCAAACAGATGCTGTGCACATATCAGCGTATGAAAGTGATGTACATCGTTTGAAAGCATATTCCTACTTACTGAAAAGATTTCGTGCTGTTTCTGGTTCACTATCCAAAGGCTCTCCAATACCATATTTATTTTGTGCCCTGATGCGGAACACATATTCATGGCCTTCCATCAACTTGGGAACAGTGAATAAGCATTCCTTAGGCTCACTAGTAACAGGCACCCATGTCTTCCTATTTACTTCTTTTTTCTCGATAACATAGTTTGTAATTTTAGAACCACCGTCGTCTAACGGAGGAAGCCATGATATTGTCATGTTATCAGCCAAAATGGACTCAAATTTAATAGGACCCACTGGAGGTCCAGGACGACCTAAAAGAATTAAATTAAATGTTATTAAAATAAAGTTTCAAATGAATGCTATCAGTTCATGCAATGCAAAAGAAATCTTGAAACATACCCAAAACATTTAGTCTCATTTCCTTTGAAGCAGTTCCCAGATTATTTACAGCTGTTATAGTGTATAAGCCTGTATCACTTCTGCGAGACTGCTGAATCAGCAAAGTGCACGTGTCTTCATCAATGATCTTGTTGACATGCTGATCATACTGCACTGATATTTTGTCATCTGGTTTCTTTGGAGAAGCTTTTAGCCATGTTAACGTGGGAAAGGGTACACCCTTTATCTTGGCCACAATCTTAACATCTGTTCCTTCTTCAACCTCCATGAATTCTTTCAGTTCAATTGATGGTGGGCCTGCAACGAATGTTGACAGATGAACATACAAAAACGCATCATAATTTAAAAACAGAGTTTGTATTTACTTGTATCCGTTCGTACTTACATGTCTGGTCTTTGACAACAAGGGGGCCAACAGTGGCTGAAGGCCTGCTGGGGCCCGCTATATTTACTGCCTTGACTCTGAATTCATATTCTCCACCTTCTACAAGATCCTCAACAGTAAATTTTGTTTCCTCCACGTCACGTTTGTTACACTGCCTCCAAGTCTCTTTCACTTCTCCAGTACGATCCCAACGGAGACACTCAACATTATAATGTGTAACAGGAGCTCCACCATCATTCTTTGGTGGTTTCCATGTCAAGCTCACTGTGTTCTTCGTTACAAGGCCAATCTTTAGCTTAATAGGCGGATCAGGAGGATCTTCAAAAACAAAAGGGAAATGTGACTAAATCCACTGTACAGTACCATATGGTTTTAAATAAATTGTCAGACTTTGATTTCACTTACGAATTGGATCCCTGGCTGTGGTCCGTTGGATGGTTTCTGCAGGAGGGCCAACACCAAAACGGTTTTCTGCACGTACCCGGAAGAAATACTCTTGGCCAGATATGAGATCAGGTACAACAAAGGAAGTACTTCCACAGTTCGCATTGACTTTAGTCCAGGCCTTCCCATCAATATTTCTCTTCTCTATAACATAGCCTCTGATTCTATCTCCACCATCATCATCTGGCATCTTCCATGAAAGTTTACAGCTACCTCTTGTGATGTCACTTACTTTTAGGTCTTTTGGTGGACCCGGAACATCTATAAAAGCACAACAGCAGTGATTTTGCATAAGTAGAAGAATAAGACCAACACCTAATATTTGCGTACTTCAAGAGATGCAAGCCGTACCAAGCACGTTAACTCTGACATGCACAGTTTTTTGTCCTGCTTTGTTCTTCGCTGTAATGCTGTATCGTCCAGAATGACTTCTGTTGCAGTCAGGGATGGTAACCACTGAACGTGTGTCAGTTGCTTCCACCTGGGTAATATAGAAAGAGAAGTTATAGATCAACTGTAAATATTTGTGTTTGGAAACTGCAACAATACCAATGTTACAAGAATTGTTTGCTTTACCTGAGCTTCTTCAGGAACAGTATGTCCTCCCTCCTATAAGCAAAGGGAAAAATATAAATAAAAACAGGGCATAGCCAAATGACTAGAAAGACATGCAGCAAAAAGCTTTTCCATTTACTAACCTTCGCTGCTGTCTTTGCTTTGCCTTCAAACTCCCAAAATGTTTTTGGAACTGGCCGACCCTTGATAACAGCTGGGATTTTAATTGTTGTGCCAGCACGACAGGAGAGGAGATCCTGTGCTCCAATATCAAGGAAGATTTCTGGTTCCTCTGCAAGAATATTTTAATATACACATTTTAAGAGGTACTGAAAGTAAATTTGTGTCAGCACTGAACTAAGCACCCCCCCCCCAACCTCATAGAATGAATGTTGTCATGTGAAAGGTCGGGCGTGCAAAAACCAAAGCTGGGAAGTATACAAATACAGGAATTTGTTGTAGTCACTTCTTCATAACGTACACATTGTTCCCTCAGTCTAAGTAGAGGTGCTCATCACTCTTCTAACAGGACCTGCCCTTGTAATGGTCATCATGACTCTTTCAAAAATGCATCAATTTTGCATAATTGTTGGTTCTTTTTTGACTTGGCTTTCTTGCCATCCTGCTTGATCATTCATAACAGTAGGTTGTTTAAGACATAAATACCTAAATGAATTCTGAGAACACTTACGTAGAATATCTTGTACAGGTATTTCTGATGTTGCAGGACTTGGTTCTGATTCTCCAGCAGCATTTACAGCTTTCACCCTAAACCGGTATTTTCTGAGCTCTTTCAAGTCGGGAATAACACATTCGCAAGTAGGAAAGAGTTTGTCTCCTTCATTCACCTTCTTCCATTCAGTACTACCTTCATCTTGCATTTCAACAATATATCCTTTTATAGGACTACCACCATCCTTTTGTGGAGGCTTCCAAGCAAGAGCCACGGATGACCTGGTTTTGTCTGTGACCTCTGGACAAGACGGTGGGCCAGGCACAACTTGTAAAATAAGTAAACATTACGTGGGAGTTAGTGTCTGCCTACATTTTTGCTGAATATCTTCTAGAAGAATGCAAGTCTTTTTTTTTTTTTGCTTCTGTCACACATAGAGTGCATAATCCTCCTGTCACGTGCATACTGATTACTTAACGTTTGGCTATAAGACTGAACGCTAACAGTAAAGAAAATAATATAAAAAAAATGTATTCTGAACCCAAGTTCAGTTGGCCATGTTTGCATTAGCATAATCACAACTTAAATTCAAAAAAGAGGTAAAACCATTATTTTTAAAACTGTGAAACAGGGCAAACCAGGAAGCTATTCTGCATCAATGTATTCTTTCTGGTTTCACAAAAACAGAACTTTGTATTATTTACACTAGGCTGAATATAAGTGATAGCACATTTTGGATCTGCCATGATATAGTCCTTGAAAACAGTCATGCAAACTATGTACTTACATATGGGATCTGCTGCTAATGCAGGATCTGATGGTTCACTGGGAGGGCCAATTCCAGCTAGATTTTCAGCCATAACTCGAAACTGGTATTCTACACCTTCAGCCAAACGAAGCACATTGTACTCTACACCTTTTACTGATGGTTTTGTTACTGGAGCCCTGTTAACACGTGACCAGTAGACACCTCCCACCTCTCTCTTCTCCAACCAATAACCAGTTATTGGGCTTCCACCATTGTCCAAAGGAGGCTCCCAAGTCACCAGCATAGATGATCTGGTGCGATCTAAAATTTTTGGTTTTCCAGGAGGTCCAGGAAGGCCGTAGGGATCCTTGATGACAACTTTTTCTGAGAGGCATTCATCACTTATTCCATATTTGTTTACAGCCCGGACTCTAAATTGGTATTTTTCATTTGTTGCAAGGTTCCATACCTGAAAAAGAAGATTTAAATCAGTATTTTGCTACTTTCTGAATAAACATTTTTGAAGTTACGCAGTAGTTTTTCACTTTGACTTCTCTCTTGGATTCTCATTCACATACCTACATTTATATACACACAGCTCTATGTAATCCCTATGTAATGGGATGCTGTTATTTTATGTGCACAGGATCAAATATAAATTGTTACAGTAACTGATTTTTGCAGACATTTAAGCTATGAATAACGCTAGGAAAGGGAAAGAAAGATGTCTTCTAAACTCAGCTGCGATCAGGTAGCAGAATAGGAAAATCTCTTCTGTTTTGTCACATGTAGAAAACACACATGCATCAATGGGCAGAATTCATCCAGGAAGTCTAAACGGAGCGAAGTACAGGTATCCATGCGAGCAACAGTTCTCATTAGACATGTGCTATGGTTATTTTTTACATATACTAAGGCTATAATAAGGATATTTTATAGATTACCCCCAGTCTTCTTTCAACAGCACTTTTTGAGACTTCTTCCCACTCAGATTTCTTCCTGCTAGCATCACGTTTCTCAACAATGTAATGGGTGATTTCACTACCACCATTATCAAGAGGTGCATCCCATGTTAAATAACATGATTCCGCTTTAATATCAGAAACAGCGAGATTTCTTGGTGGAGACGGACGATCTATGTGAAGGCAACAGAGTATAAAATTACATCAAGAAAAAGGCAAAAGCATTTTATTAGTTGTCATTTTATTAAAACATTGCATCCTTACCGTACACTTCAACGTGCACAGTGCGAAATGCAGTGCCAAGACGATTGGAAGCTCTCACAGTGTAAGTGCCTTTGTCATCCCTCACTGCTGCAGGCAGGATCAGTTCAGTTTTTGCCTCACTTCTAGACACTTCTTCCTTGGTTATCTTAAGTGCACTGGATGTTTGGTCAATCAAAGCTTCATTCTTGTCCCATTCAATCTTTGGCATTGGCAGACCTGTCACCTCAGCAGGAATATTAACTGGCTCTCCTGCCTTCACTTTGATAGTATCTCCTCTCACAGCCAAGCGTAATGTGACAGTTGGAGGTACTGAAAACCAGAAGAAAAATGACAGAGTGAACAAGGAGATGAAACAGAAATGGCAGTATTCTGGGGATATTTGTGTGGATTTATTTAAAGCAGCCATACCTTCATCATCTTGTATAACTACATTGAGGGGCAATGACGGTTCACTTTCACCAATAGCATTGACAGCTTTGACGCGGAATTCATACATATGAAGTTCATCAAGATTTTCAACGAGAAGAGATGTTTTTGGACACAGCCTTGCATTAACTCTTTCATAGTCTTTCGAATCATGTCTTCTCTTCTCAACAATATATCCTAAGACAGGACTGCCACCATCACTACGTGGAGGCTTCCAGTCAAGGGTAATTGTTGACTTTGTCCTCTCTGTGTACATGAACCTCTCAGGTGCTGTTGGAGGACCTATTAACACAGATAAATTGCAATGAGAAAACATGTAAAAATTAGAGAATTTTTAATCATATTCATACAGTAGCTCTGGCTTTTTTAAGCCATAGTTTTTGTATACAGAGTGCTTGTGTATGATTTGGATAGTATAGTTTCTCAAAAGTGTGGATAAGAAGGTAACAAGTAGTGTCTTAGGGGACACCAGTATTTTGTTACATAAAGAGCCACGGTAGTTTTACAGAACTTACACAGAGATACCTTAAACAGAACTCACACAGAGAAGTAAATACAAAGCAATCCACAGAACAATACTGGCATACTTATCCATAATAAAAACTTGTTAAAAAAAACAAATGAAATTTGTCGTCTTACCTAATGGATCAACTGCAAGAATGGGTCCTATTTCAACAGGCGGACCAGTACCAAACTTGTTCTTGGCACTAACACGGAATTTATATTCTTGCCCTTCAATTAGACCCGTTATGTCACATTTAGATCTCTCGGTGTCTACAGCTAGTCTCCATGTATGCATTTTGGCATCCTTCCTTTCAACAATGAAGCCTATGATATCACTGCCACCATCGTCTTCAGGATCAGACCAGTTAAGCAAACACATCTTTCTGTTTGTGACCACTGGCTTCAGATCAAGGACTGGCCCAGGAACATCTGAGAAACAAAATAAAACAACCAGGATAGAGCCAAAAATAATGTTAACAAAATAAATCCTCAGTTCATTTCAGAATATATTTTTCTCACCAAATACTTCCACTCTGGTTCCCGCAGATTTGGAACCACTGCTATTGGTAGCAGTAATTACGTATCTTCCGTGGTCTTTTCTCAACGCGTTCTTAATGGTTAACTCCGATTTTGTGCCAACATTTTCGATAACAGCTCGATCTTTGTCTAATTCGCCTTCCTCCACAGCCCACACAATGGTGGGAGTAGGACGCCCCGTCACAGTTGCAGGAATTTTAATAGTTTGTCCAGCCATAACTTGAATGCCTGCTTTGACAGAAACATCCAGCTCAACAGTGGGAGGCTCTGCAGAAGACAAACAGCTTGTTAGTTCAAGGGAGAAATTCCAAACCACCTTTTAAGCAGGTGGACTCGTCTTGAAAACAATGCAATTGTAATACCTTTAGGTTCTGCAACTGTTGTGGGTTCAGTTTCACCAGGTTGTCCTTCACCAGCTGCATTAAGTGCAGTAACACGGAGTTTATAGTCTGCACCTTCTCTGACTTCTTTAACGGTGTACTGTCGGACTTTAATTGGTTTCTCTGTGCAACGTGACCACTCGTTAACTCCCACCAGTTGTTTATAAACATGGTAACCAGTGATATCTCCACCACCATTGTACACAGGAGGTTCCCATTCTAGCTCGATAGAAGTTGAGCTTGTATCGGCAACCCTTGGAATAGGTGGACCAGGTGGCACTGTAAATAAAGAAGCATAAATCAAAGTTAAAGGTTTTGAAACCTACTCTTTCACATGTGTGCTATTATCTTTTGCTAAACTACTTACTTATTGGGTCCTGTGCAGTCTTTGGATCAGATGGTGGGCTAAATTTACCAGGGCCAGCTGCATTTTCAGCACACACTCTAAATATGTAGGTTAATCCTTCCAGCAGTCCTTCAACTTTTATTTCCAGAGCACTCACAAGGTTCCTGTTGACCCGAGCCCAATGCGTACTGTTGATTTCACGTTTTTCAATCCAATATCCTATGATTGGGCTGCCATTGTCTTTTGGTTCATTCCATTTAACTAACATAGAATTGCTGGTGACATCTTGCACATCAGGCTTATTTGGTGGATCTGGTGGAGCTGAAAAAGAAAAAGTAGACATGTTATCATTGTTTTCTTCACAGCTTATTCAAAGCTAAGAAAGAAATAACCCATGAGGAATCACTAATCTAAAGTAATTCATAGTTCTTCTAATCTCTTTCTTAGAAACTCTGATTCCTAACTGCAATCAGTAATCAAACCTGAAGCATGCATCTGTTTTGGTAAGAATATTGGTTTATTGACTGCAGAGAATGTAACTATTCACATGTTAGGTGTTTTAAGAATGAAGTTTTATGTCAGTGTTTGCCATTCTTCTTTATTTACTGTTGAAATGAGAATGGTTTATATAGTTTCCTTTATTTTGATGGTTTTTAAAAGATGCAATAAACAATAGCTACATTGCTCAAATTTCTTCCATGAAACTTCACACACATGAAGCTGAGTGCTCTAAGAGTCCCTGGACTTTTACACTGGTTTTCAGAAATGATTGTATTTAAAAACAAAAACTTACAGAAAGGGTCTTTTGCTGTCAAAGGTTTTGAAACACATGGTGGCCCGGATCCAACTCTATTTTCTGCAAATACACGGAAGAGATATTCTTTTCCTTCAATCAGTTTTGTTACATGGAATTTGCAATGCCTGAGTGTTGAACTGACAGTGACCCAGCCCATTTCAGCTTTGGTATTGTCTTTCTTTTCCAGTACATAGTTTAAGATTTCACTTCCACCATCATCAAGGGGAGGTTCCCACTTGCAAATGACAGAGTCTTTCCTCGCATCTTCAAATACAAAGTTGACGGGAGGCCCCGGTGTATCTGTTAGTAAAGCGAGAAAAACGATGAGCACTTATCTTGTGCATTTCTTACACAACACTCTGAACCAACAGGCGCTTTTAAGACATTCATTACATACCTAACACATTGACTTGACAAGAGGCTTTCGCAACACCATGATCATTTTCAACTTTAATTGTAAATGTGCCATGGTCAGCTCTGATGGAATCACGAATTGATAGTATAGACTCTCCTTGCTTATGGTTGTCAATACTTGTACGTTCTGGCAGTGAAAGCTGGAAAGGTTTCTCTTCTTCAGCCTCACCCTTCTTCTTTGTATAAGTTGTTACTCTCTTTTTTATTTCCTCTGGTGTGACAACTTCATCATTCCTCATCCAAGTGATAGATGGATATGGTGACCCTGAAATATGTGCCTCAAGTATGATTTCATCACCTCTCTTCACCTCAAGGCCAGACTGTAGGTTTGCAGCAAGGAGAACTTTTGGAGCCTCTGTAATAAACATAGAAGGACAAATGTAGAGTCTCCCAACATGTTTTAGGATGCATTTATGATGCATTTACAGTCAAATGAGCAAGTCATACCAACAGGATCCACAGCTTTCACGAAAGGAGTAATCCGAGAAGGCTCACTGATGCCAGCAGCATTCTCAGCACGAACACGAAACTGATACTCTGTTCCTTCTTCAAGACCTTTCACTGTATAAGTTAATAGAGGTACCAGATAGTCATTGCATCTCTGCCACCTCTCCTTGCCCTTAGCAAGCTTTTCTATTATATAGCCCATAATCTTGCTTCCACCATCAAAGAGGGGTGGTTTCCATGTAAGTGTTATGGATTTTGATGTTGGATTGTGGACTTCTAGGTCAATGGGAGGATCTGGAGGCTCTGCAGAAGAGTTGCAGAAGAGGAATCATGTGAGAAAAGAAAGTATGCAGATTTTAGTCTAAATTCCAATTTGCTAGATTATTTAGTAGTAAGAAAGACTTACGCTTCGGGTCTTCTGCAATGATTGGGTTTCTTAGTTCAAGATATTCACCTCCTCCAATCTTATTGACAGCTTTAACACGGAAGTAATATTCACTATTTGGGATAAGATCTTTAACTTGCCATGAAAGCTTATTTTCACCAGACATGACTGGGATATATGTTCTTCGACCAGCTTCTCTGCGCTCCAGAACATAATGCAGAATGGGAGTACCACCATCAAAGTCTGGAGGTTCCCATGATACTTTGCAAGAATTCTTAGTTACTTCGCTTGCCTTAATGTCTTTACACTGTCCAGGTGGACCTGTTTTAAGCAAGAATCAAAACATTAGTTAACTAAATCGATTGAAAACTGTATTCCTAAGATGAAATGATATTACATTTCTTTTCTTTGCAAACAGTAGACCGAATTCACGAATGTTAGTTATGCAGCACATATATGAATTTATGTTCTTAAAAGTATATAATATTAATAATTTTGATAGGATTTTTAATATTGATATGATTAATTTTCATGATAAGTGGGCTCTGAGCAGCCACTAACCGGTTAGACCAACTCGGGGTAAAGAGGATTTTTTGGTGACATTTTGTAACATTAATGCCTTTATGGCAATCTGCTCATGGTGGAGCTGAAGTGATTCCTCCACGCGGCAGGAAAAAGATTTTTCTAGTTCTTTCTTCTGTCATCTACAGGAATCAAGTGAAGCGAAGCATTTTTCTTTGAATGGAAGAAGCCTAATTACCTATGACTTTGACATTGATTGAGCCAGTTGTTGATGCCAGCTTGTTCTCCAAAGAGATAGTGTAAACACCAGCATCTGCATGAACACTGTCTATGACTTCAAGCAATGCAGAGGTGTAGTCACTCTTCATTGTTGTTCTGTCACCTGCTTTCATCTCTTTGCCGTCCTTGTGCCATGTTATAGTTGGGGATGGAACAGCTCTAAAGGGCACAACGATACTTAATTTCTGTCCTTTAACAACAACAATGTCACGAGTTGTTAGATCAATGGTTGGATTGCCTGTAAAATAAAGTATAAAACCATTAAGAATCTGCCAAACAGGTGGTGGTTTTTGGTTGTTTTTGTTGAGGTTTTTTTAGTTATGCAGAACGGGGGATAAAAAGGAATATATTCTTACAGTCTGGGTCCTTGGTAACAACTTTTTCCGAGGTGTCTGATGGCTCGCTTGCTCCAACAGCATTGACAGCTCTAACTCTCAGCACATATTCCTTGTCTGGAACAACACCTTCCTCCACTTTACATTTTAGATCTTTTATTGGGCGAGAATTGATTCGCATCCATTTTTCTGTTCCTGCTTCACACACCTCAACATTATATCCAATAATAGGGCTTCCACCATTCTTCTCAGGTGGTTTCCATGCAATGCAAATATGGTTGCGACCCGCATCTGTGACATGTAAGTCCTGAGGTGGTGATGGAGGGCCTGCAGAAATGGAAGATTATGTTATTTTTCTCACTGAATATCTGTTCAACCCAGTACATTGCTTCCATAATTCATAGACTACATATCATACTACTTCTTACTTGTTGGATCTTCAATATGAATGAGATCAGTTGGTTCACTTGGGTGTCCACAGCCAGCTTCATTTTCTGCACGAACTTGGAACTGTACATCCGTGCCTTCAATGACATCAGTCACTCTGAAATTGCAGTCTGGACCAGCTGTCTTGCCAGCTTTTACCCAGCGAGTGGCTAGTTTTTCTTTCTTTTCAATAACGTATCTGAATAAATTGAGGCAAGCACTATCAGGTACTTGAAATTTGAATATTTCAAACTTCTTGTTCAATATAACAGATATAGAGGGTTTAGAACATTTTGGCAAATGGAAAAGAGTTGTAAGTACCAGACTCAATGAACTTTACTTCCAACATCATCCACTTAGTACTGGTAGTCCTGTTAGGTCTTGGATATAAAAGGGCTGACATTACACAGACTAAATTCTGAAAGCCAGTTCCTAAACTTCTGCTGCCTTCTCATGTTCTAGAGACATGCAGAGGTAAAAGAACCTCTGCGCTATACTTGTACCTTGACTAGTGTCGATCTCAGTGGTTAGTCCACTGAGAATATTGTCTGTGAGTCACTCAGCTGACAAAATTCAGTCTATGACAGTTTAGGGGCAAGCAATACAAATTAAGTGTCTTAAATTGCTTCAGGCAGATGGATGCAGTTGGCAGTGTGTTTAAGATATGATTACTGTGATTGGTAAGATGAGGAAGAGAGAAAATATTAAAAGAGAAAAATCTGCTATTCAAGGTGCATTTCAGAGGACAGGTCAGAAGCAACACAAAGGAGTAAAACTGTCTGTTTGAAAAGTATAATAAAGAACAGAATGAGCTAACAATCATCTTACTGGAGTATATGCAATTTGAATAAGAAACTAAAGCAGAAGGAAAATCTAACCATGTTACTCAGTAGATGGGTTGCAGCAGCTACATCTCTAGAAGAACTGGAAACTATGAATGCACTACATTTTTTATATTTTATTTACAAATTAATTTAATCTGACTTGAATACGTGTTAGTCTAAGGATGTTGACACATTCATTTTTCATGCACATTGGTTTATTTATATTTGCATAATTTCCACTTTGTAAAACTAAATCCTTAATTGCTTTGACCTCGTCTTCTTTTCTGCATCCACTTCCGTTTCACAGTAAATATGTCCATTTGAAATATAAACATTTTGATGGAAATGTCTTCATTCATGGAAAGATCTTAACATGCAGGAAACTACACAAACTTAAAATAACCTTACCTTTGAATTGGCCTACCACCATCATTCTTAGGTGGTTCCCATTTCAAATCAACATGATCTTTTTTCACTTCAACTATTGTAAGAGCATACGGAGGCCCGGGGGTTGCTAAAAGAAATACACACATTAGTAGACTGAGAATCCGTTACACGTAAGCTGTTTGCATGAGCCATAGCAAGCAAATCTGAAACTTACTGAAAGTATCTTTAGCAAGCACTGAATCTTCAACTTCACAATAGTCACTCTGTCCAATGGCATTTTCGGCAGCGACACGGAACACATACAATGAGCCTTCAGTCAGTGGGCTCACTGTGTATTTTGTATCTTTCACCGTTGTATCAACTGTCTGCCAGCCTTTTCGTCTTACATCTCTCTTTTCAACAATGTAGTTGGTAATTGGGGAACCCCCATCTTTCTCTGGTACCGTCCATTTAAGGTCTGCTGTGTTTTTAGTAATATTGATAACCTCAAGCCACCGAGGCGGTGAAGGAGGATCTGTGAAACAGAAAAAGAAGATAAAACTGGTTAGTCTTTTTTCCGCCAGATATCTTGGAAGACAAGGAATACATCAAAAGCATTAAAATTGCATTTTCTTAGGAGAAACAGGGGAGATTTTAATATTTCACAAGCCTGCCGTGAGTTTACTTAGTATCTACAGAGGCAAGACGACATGGGGCTTGTTTAAAGACACAGAGTGTATTTGCAATGGCAGCATGTTCTGAAACAATACTCACAGAGCCTCTCCTTGCACAGCACAGGATCACTGGGTTCACTGGGCTCACTCTCACCAGCCTTGTTCACAGCTCTTACACGGAACGAATATTCTTGCTTCTCCATAAGCCCTTTGAGGAAGTGTTCAGTTGTGGGAATGCCTTCAGCCACTCTCACCCACTCGTCTGTTCCAGTCTTTAACAGTTCAATGACATAAGATTCAATCTTTGCCCCTCCATCATGTTCTGGTTTGGTCCAGTTCAGTGTTAATGATGTCTTGCCAACATCTTTTACAATTGGCTTTCCAGGAGGCCATGGTGGATCTAGACATAAGTCCAATATTAATTATGTGATGGAAAACAATTTTTTTTGGAATTGAATATAATCATTAATAATGTGTTTATTATACCAATTGGGTCTTTCACTAAGATAGGCTCTGTTTCCTTGCTTGGTTTTCCAGGTCCTGCAAGATTCTCTGCCAAGACACGGAACTTATATTTCTTCTTATTTGTAAGGCCTTTAGCCCTGGAATTGAAAAATAAGTTTGAGTAAACCAAATCTACACATTGACTCATGCCTAAAACCTTGTTCTTTCTACTCTTTGTACTATAGTTTACTTGGAAAATCTAAATGTACCCAACACACTGCTAATGATGGTTTATGAAAATGTGAACACTCAAAGTATCTATATTGCCAAGAATAAATTGGCACACCACAACACAGAAACTAAAGTTTAAAGAGCCATCTTGCATTTTAGTGTGTTGCTAATGATTTAGTTAATAGAGTTACCAAGAGAAAACAAGTCAAAAGTTTTGGCAAACTGACACTTGACTTGTCTACATCCACTATTTTAGAATGTCTTAGAAATAGTAACACAGCACAGAAATTATAAAACTATACAACATTTTAAAAAATAGAGAACATTCAATTTTCTTTAAAACTAAGATTAAAAAAAGGATGCTACCAGATATGTTTCTAAGCCTATGGAAGCAAGGAGAAAAAGATTAAGAACAACATAAATCTTCCTTAAAAGGCTATGGTTACATTTTTATGTCTTTGTGACATATTTCAGATTAAACTAACTGTAGCCTTACTTGAATGTTGTATCTTTCACCGGCATTTTATTGCATTTTATCCATTTATCTTGCTCGGGATCATATCTTTCAACCCAGTAGCCAGTTATGGGGCTGCCGCCATCTTCATCAGGTTCATTCCATGTCAAGGTGACAGAGTCTTTAGTGACTTCTGTAGGCTTGAGCCCAGTTGGGGGGCCTGGTGGATCTGTATAAATTGATATATTTAAAAAACCAAAAAAACCACAAGACCATCACACATATGTTTTGAATGTTTCTTACTCTTTGAAAGTAATGTAAAAAATTAACATCAATTTAATTAACTAACCAAATGAATATTTTGCAATGATGGGGCTACACTGCGCTGGCTCCCCAATACCATACATGTTCTCAGCGCTGACTCGGAATACGTATTCTTTATGCGGTGTTAAATTCGTGGCTCTGAATTTTGTATCCTTAATAGTTGATGACAACTTATGCCATATTTCACTATCTGTAGCCCTTTTCTCAAGGACATAGTTGGTAATTTTAGAACCACCATCATCTCGTGGAGGATTCCATGTCAGAAGGCAAGATTCATTTGTGATTTCTGACACATCAAATGCAGCCGGTGGACCAGGTTTATCTGCAGAGGACAAAACGTGAACATTAATCTTCTGCTTACGTACCTCGCTACATTAGTAATGATTTTTGTAAATGACGTAAAAAAGGTGCATACCGAGAACATTAACTTCAACGACAGCAGTGGCACGACCGCTGGAATTAACAGCTTCTATAATATAGGTTCCACTGTCACTTCTCTTGCTGTCTGTAATTGTGACTGTAGAATGATTAGGTTTGGTTTCAATGGTGATTCTGTCATCAGGTCTCAAAATTTTGTCAGCCTTGGTCCAAGTAATCTGGGGCTCAGGTTTTCCAGTTACTTTAGCTGGTAGCTCAATTTTAGTGCCAGCTTTCACAGTAAGTCCAGCAAGAAGCTTCACATCTAAGAAAATTTCTGGAGCCTCTGATTTAGGAAAGAATAAAAACGTTATTACAGAACCAGTATTTCAGGCATTTGTCTGGATAAAAAATAACTACTGTCGTTCAGTGATGGAAGTTTACCTTTTGCATCAATGGCCTGAATATCATCTGTTGGCTTACTTGGCTTGCTGGCTCCTATTCTGTTCAATGCCTTAACCCGATATGCATACCACTCTCCTTCCTTGAGTTTTGTTACTTCCATTCTGTTTGTCAGAAGGAAAAAGTCCAGATATTTAAAGTGGTGAGGGTGGTACACTCAGTCAAAAAGATATACCTTCTGTGACGTTAATGTACTTACTTTGTTTCAACAACAGGCTCCCCGCATATCTCCCACTTGTCTGTGCCACGCTGGCATTTTTCTACCAGGTAACCCTTTATACGGGCACCACCATCATGCTTCGGAGGCTCCCACGTTAGGAAAATTCCTTGTGATGTTGGGTTCCTCCATTTAACATTCTCTGGTGGATCTGGCACCGCTATTAAAAATTAAAAAATATGGGGTCTTAGAAAGTAGTCTAAGGAAGATTTTTTTTTACATCTTATTTTGAAGGAAACCAGAAAGATTTCAGAAGTAGGAAAACAGTGTGAAACAGCTGACTCACTTGCTGGTGCTGACATATCTACAGGTTCATCAATATATGCAGGTTCTCCTGGGCCACATTTATTGCATGCAGAAACTCTAAGTAAATATTCTTTTCCTTGGATGAGGTCAGGTACAGTGAACTCTTGGTCAGCAACATGATCCATAACCTGAAGAAAACAAAGGGTCCAATATGCTTCTGAAATGTACTTCCAAAGAACAATTAGCAAAATAAAACACAAAATTCAGTAGTACGCATGAGAACAATATAGCACATAGAAATTCAAACGAGAAAGAATGAACTTACTTTGCTCCATGTTTTCCGGCTTACTTCGCGTTTTTCAATTATATAGCCAGTAACTGGGCTTCCACCATCATCTTCTGGAGGTTCCCATGACAGTTGTACTGTGTTCTTGACTATTTCTAAAACTTTAAGTTCTCTTGGTGCACCTGGACGAGCTATAAATCATAGAAATTGCAGTAGTTATTTTATAATAGAAATTTGATGAATGAACTCTATATAATCTGTCTGTCAGAAGACTCTTAGTCTTTCTTCCTTAAACAGAGATGTTGATACCGAAAACCATAAATAAGGGGTTTTTTGAGGATTAATTCCTAGTTTTTAATTG
>VXBP01006817.1:207873-231060 GCA_013400115.1 Rhinopomastus cyanomelas
TTCTGTACCTTTTAAACTCACTTCATGCTCTTTGATTTAGACAGTCAAAAGTCACCAATATTTTCTTCAACAGTTGGATCAGTGTGGTATAATAAAATTACTTCATGCAATTGTCTTAGATGGATTGTGTATTCATGTCAATTCAACTATTTGGAAGACCAAAAATCTACTTAGTTCAACACTGTATTCACTAACCTAAGATTTTATAGAAGAAGCATAAAAGCAAGTGACTTACCAGCTAATTCAAGTTTAGCTCTAGCTTCCTTATCTTTGGCAATAAATCTGTATTCCCCTTGGTCACGGGGCCTTATCTCACACACCTGAAGCCTGTGGACCTTTCCTTCACTCATCATCTGATGTTTGTCACCTTGGATGATAATCATGTTGTTTTTCAACCACTTGACCTCCACACCATCTTTGTTCAACTCAGCCATGAAGATGACATCTGTCCCAGGAGCTTCATAAATATCTTGGGGAGGTCGAATAATCTCAATAGGTATTTCTGAAAGAAATATCAATTCCTTTGGTGTTATTTCTGTACTGTACGTATTATTACTGAAGTACTAAGAAATAAATTCAATTTTACACATACCTTCAACAAAAAGTCTTGCTCTAGATTTCCTGTCATCTACTCCACAGGAGTATTCGCACTCATCATCTAGCCTACAGTCTTTTATGATTAATCTGTGCAGATTTCCATCCTTTTCAAACTGGTATCTTTATGAGAGAGACAAGCAAGCAGTATTTTAGTTTCCAGACAAAGCAACAAAGCAAAACAACCATATTAAGTATATTAGTAAGCATAACAAAATGTACATACTTTTTGCCTTCTCTGATTTCTCTTCCATTTCTGTACCATTTTACACTGGATTTCTCTTTGGAAAGCTGGCATGTAAACACTGCATCATCAAATTCAGTGACAGTCTGGTCCCGGAGATGTTCAATGAAATCTGCTGGTGCTTCTGTTATGAGAAGCTCTGCGACAGATTTGTCTTGTCCAGCAGTAACCGTGTATTCACCTTCGTCTATAAAACTACAGTCTCTAATGATGAGTGAGTGTTTGAATTTATCAACCTTGTACAAAATGCGCTTGTCAAACGTGACCTCTTCACCATTCTTTGTCCATTTGAGGGTTGCATTTAGGCGATTGACTTTGCACCAGAATGTGACAGTTTTCTTTTCCATGGTCTCAATGTCTTCAAGGGGCTCAACAATTCTGAGATCCTCCTCTGTTAAGACAGAACCCCCAAACTGATTAATCTACATCCTTATGATCTGAGGTGAAACTGAATGTAATAATTTTAATGAAGCACAAATTATTTACCTAATATTGTTAAGACAGCAGCGCTTTTGACATGTTCACCTCTCTGGTTGGAAAGCGCGACGGTATAGGTAGCTTGGTCTTTCAACTCTGCATCTCTAATTCTGAGTGTGTAAACTAAACCCTTCTGGACAATTATGTATTTTGAACTATCAAATATTGCCTCGTCATTTTTGTACCACTTCCCTTTGGCACCTTCTTTATTGACCTCGCAGTTCAAGATAATTTCTTGACCCTCATTAACTTCTTGGTCTTTAAGAGGAGTTATAATTCTGAGTTTTTCTGAAATTGTAAAAATACAAGGAAAAGGACATTTTATATACAAGAAATGCAACCAAATACACACCTGTATATTGATAAAATAAGGCTTACCTATCACCGTTAAGCTTGCTGTAGCTTTAGCTTCACCAACCATGACGGTATACTTTCCTGTATCTCCTAGAACAGAGTCTTTAACCACAAGTGTCCTCTTTTTGCCATCTGAAATGATGTCATACTTATCACCAGGTTCTAGGATGGTATCATCCCACAACCACTGCACTGTAATTGCCTCTTTGGATACTGAACAGACAAATTCAGCTTTGTCTCCTTCAAGCACCTCAATATTTTGTGGTCTAGTAAGAAATTCTGCGGCAAGTTCTGAAATAAAGCATTTTAGAAATATACATTATTTTACTTTTTAAGAGAGGAAGTCTTACTGTTTTTTGTTTATTTTAACATTTATATTCCAGAAAACAAGGCAACCAAAGTAACTCTCTTACCATGTACAGTAAGTTTTCCTGTTGTACTAGAGCTTGGGAGCTTGCAAGTGTATTTGCCAGCATCTTCAGGATGAGCATTACGTATGAGAAGAATTCTCTTTCGTCCATCGGAAATGTGTTCAAATCTACCACCATCAGGTACCGCCTCATCTTCTTTAAACCAAGTAACTTCAGCATTAGGCTTTGAAACTTCACAAATCAGTTTCACAGTGTCATTTTCATTTACTTCGAGATCAGGAAGGTTTTTTGTGAAAACAGCTTCTTCCTCTGCAAGAAGATTTTCAAAAGATGATTAAAGCCTTTTATAAAAGAAACCATTTCGTCTTGTTCATAGATTAGATTCTAGAGAACACTTGTATTTACCTATCACTGTAAGTAGACCTGAAGTGCGAGCTGTCTTTGCTTCACATGCATACTCAGCTTCATCATCAAAGACACATTTACTGACAACAAGAATCTGTTCAGCACCTTTTGAAATGATATCATACTTTTTGCCTTTTCTAATTTCCATGCCATCTTTAAACCACTTCACCTGTTTTAGAACAAATAAACATGGCTATTAATACTGACCTACATATCACGCATTTCAGTTGTGTGTTCTTTTGTAGGAACACAGTAAATAATTCAATTTAAACAAACAAACAAGCAAACAACCCGAGCTGAAGGAGATACTCAGATTGAGAAGTAGTGTTATTGACCTTGACACCTGGGCGAGAAATTTCACATTCAAACCGAGCAGATTGCTTTTCTTTTACTTCAAGGTCAGTCAGGGGTTTCAGGAACTCAACACGAATAGCTATAAGAAAAAAGAAAACTTTCAGCAGAGGAAAGTCTCCAGTAGAGAATAACAAATTGCTGACATAGATATTATTGACAGTCATTGACCATACACAGTGTTTGTAACACTTGGAAATTTTGAAGCAAATTGTAAATGACTCACGTTCCACATTGAGAAAACACGATGTCTTAAAATCCTTAGCATCACAGGTATATGTTTTTGCATCGTCTAGTGTGCAGCCATGGATAACGAGTTTCCTGACCCTGCCATCAGAAATGATATCATATTTCTTTGTTTTGTGAATTTCTTCTCCGTTTTTGAACCATTTAACTTTTGCATTCTCCCTGGAAACTTCACATTCCAATATTGCAGTGGCCTCCTCTTCAACAGTCTGGTCCTCAAGTGGTTTAGTAAATTCAACTGGGGGTTCTAAAAGAAAAAGATAGGTTTTTGATAGAAATTATCTAAATTACAGCCACCCTTATGCTAGTACAAAACTATCCCACTCAGTTTACTAGTTTTCCTTTACTGGACAAGCAAAAAGGCTCTTAGAGATCTCTTCTGAAGGTGGTTTTTTTTAAAATTTACTTTTTATTTTTAATGCCCAGAAATGTTCAGTCAATTCAACAAATTTCCTCAATTTCAGTCTACCGTAAGATTAGACTGAATGATAACCTTGTGCACGGTGGTTTTACCCATCATCACAAAGCCTTGCAACTCAGTTTCTTTAGCTGAACTACACCCATGTGATCTCAGTGACTCTGAAATTAAGGAATTATTTTTATTAATTTGTCTTTGACTTGCTGATTAGAGTTGTGCAGTTTGTTGACTTCTTAGCCATTCATAGCCTGTAAGCAGACCAAGTGGGTATATAGTCAATGTTGTGGCACTTGATCGATGGCATAGTCCTGCTGTCATAGGTTTTCTGTTCCAAAGAACAAAAGGAAAAAATAGCCACTGGCAGTCATAAAGGCCAGTATTCGTGGGCCATCTTGAGGCCAACTCAATGTTCAAGTCCTCAATGAAATCCTGGAAATCCTAATGAACTGGTTAATCAACTGTGTTTGACACATTTCAGTATTTCCCCCTTTTCTCAATTCTTCTGTGAAGAATAAAGATTTCAAGTTAGCAGTTTTCGAACCAGGGAAGTTATCTACCAATCCAAAATTGTATATATGATCCTGCTAATTTGATATATAGTACATTTTAACATCCTATTCCCAGGGTGAATCATGACTAGACCTTTAACATCGATGATCGCATTATTTACTTACCTTTCACAAAAAGATTTGCTTGAGTTCTGAAATCTTTTGCTGTCAGTGACACCTCTCCCGCATCTGTCAACTTGACATCTCTAAGAATAAGTGTATGAACTCTCCCTTCAGCACGTGTTACAACCTTATGAAATACATAAAAAAAACCCCTTTGTAAGTATTTACAACAAATATTTAAGAAGTGTTTAATGAAATGGCACTGCGATTTATTGTTACCAATGGAGCTTAGTTTTTTTAATTTTACATGAGTTTTTGATAATTTTCTCTTGTATATACTGGATACAGCTCAAGACAGAAATGCTTTGAAGATTTTGAGAACAGTTCCTGTTTTGTCCTTTCCTTACAGAAAATTGCACTTTTAAATTTCTCCATGTTGGATTTGTGTCCTTGTACTAGAAAAATCTCTCCACTATCAAAGTTCAAAATAGGGCTTTATTCTTAATAGATACTGATAAACACCAAAATAAGCACATTTATGGGGAAACCTTGGTAGTATTCCTGGGTATATTGAAAATAAAAACTTCTGGAATTTGACACCCACCTCATACACTCTTTGATAAAAGTTGGTTTGTCTTTCTATTATTAAGTTCTGGTAAAAATTCTGCTTGTTCACATTCTAAGAAGTGATAGTTTTGATTTATTACATATTTTATCTGCTGAGTTATAATTACATTCACTTGTCTTAAAATACTATAATATCAATGCCTATCACCACGATGGGCTTTTCTCTTCCTATTG
The DNA here is from genome assembly GCA_013400115.1 of Rhinopomastus cyanomelas. Classification (NCBI taxonomy): domain Eukaryota; kingdom Metazoa; phylum Chordata; class Aves; order Bucerotiformes; family Rhinopomastidae; genus Rhinopomastus; species Rhinopomastus cyanomelas. The sequence goes on from VXBP01006817.1 coordinate 212,746, forward strand.
AAAAAGAATTTCCTATTCCTGGTGAAGCTTAAAAGGATATAGTAAAACCTGAAAATAGTAAGTTAATGGGTTAATAAGTAAGTTAATGAGAAATAAGTTAAAAAAATTATTTAAAAACAGAAAACAAATTCTCTACCAAAGTGTAATTACAGAGTCAGAAACTTTGCTAGGTCATGCAATGCCTTGAAAGTTTACTGTGACTGAGGTTTCCAATCTACATTTTCGTTTGCATTCTTTTCCTTCAGGCTAGCATGTGAAAAAGTCTTTAAATCAGTGACATCCACTTATATTTTATTTTTCTCAAGGTATTTCTTTCTGTTTCTGTATGTATTTTTCCTACCATTACTTTTCAGTACTAAAATGACAACATTCCAGGCTACTCAGATCTCAGAGCTGAGAGCCACCACTTGATGAAGGGTTAAAAATAGCCAGTGAGAAGTGCTTGACAAGCAAATCTGCCCAGAAAGTTATCTGAAGAGCCAGAACAAATGCCTGAAATGGAATCTGAATCCTCTTAATCCCCTTATATGCAGAACTGGACCGCAACTTTGCATTCAGGAGAATAAAAGCATTTCCTATTAGCACCTTTTGAAATGCTGTCGCTATAACTACAGTTAAGCTGAGCAAAAATTGTTTGGTACCCCTGTAGCTGAGCCTCCAGTAGAATCTTTAATTTCCCTTTGCACAGCAAATACTTGTAGTATTAGAGAATACCATAATTTCTGCAGGAAAAGGGCTGCCTCGGTTTCAGTGAGGATTGACCATTTGGCACAGCAGCGCTACTCTATATTTCTCTGTCTTAGTACTTCTATAAACAATAAATAAGAAACAGAATTGAAAGAGGGGAAGGAAAAGGAAACATGAGGAAAAATAAAATTTCACTTCTTTACCTTATCACCAGGCTCCAGTTTCTTTCCTTGCAGAAACCACTCCACTTGGATTCCCTCGTAAGAGAGTTCGCAGTCAAAGGTTGCTGATTCCCCAGCTGTCACTGTTACATCCTTGAGGGGTCTCAGCAAGCCGATTACTCGAGCTTGGTAAGCAGACATAATTTTCACATTAGTCACTTCTACCCAAAAGAGAGCTGCCGCCCTTATGTACTAATGCCCATGGTGGCTTCCCTCAAGAGAAACAGACATCGCAGTGCTGCTCTTTAAATTCCCTAAATAGAAGAGGCCACCCTGGCTTTTTAGGGGGAGGGCTGGTCACCTAAAATTTTCTATTTGCAGAATGTGTTTCTTTAAATTGAACAAGGTCAGCAGGAAAGTTGCCACGCATCTGTCTCCCTGCCAAGCCTGGCATACCTCTTTCTAGATAAGGCATGTGTTGTCCAAAATAGCAAGGGCTAGAATTGGAGTGGGAAACAAGTGGTCTTCAACTGCGTGGTCTGTCCCTGTCTGTCAAACTCTTAACACTATCCCCATTTATCACTGTGTTCCCATCCATCCACTCAGGTTAACTCGATACTTTAATGCAGTAAAGTCTTTGCTTTGATTTCGTAACAGCGTATGATGCCAGAGCATGAAGCAGTCTTCAAGGCCACCTCCGTATTTTTACTTCTCCTATACGAATAAACTGTATGCAAGGTTAAAAACCATAGAGAGTCCTTAACTAAAGAAACTAAGATAGATTGAGTAATTAATCCTTGAACTGATGCTCGAGAAAGACTGCAACATACACATCCATCTATCACAAAAAGGCAATTAGTAGCTTGTTCTCACTTAATTAATTTGAGTTTAAAGGACACTTACGTTTCACTCGAAGGTGAGCACCAGATTTGGCATTTGCTGCTTGAAAATCTACTCCACCAGCTTGATCTAAGCGCACATTGTACAGTGTAAGGAAGTGCTTTTTGCCTTCCTCCTTGATTTCACATTCCTACAGAAAGAGAAGTGAGAGAGCTTTACAGTTGCCTCATAACATGCATCTGTTGTGTCCTCCTGCATTCACAACCCTTAGGCCCACTGCCATCTGCAGTCTACCTTACACATTTTAATTCATAGGCCTTTCCTCTCAAAGCCTCTTCCTGATACTCTCTTCATCCTCTTAGAAAGCACAGGCAAGACAAAACATGCTTGTGTTGGTGAATGACATGTGCTGACTGACTAGAAAACATATCCACGTGTAGACCAGTCAGACGCCTAAGGGAACTAGAAATTACCAATTGTGTGCTGTGATCTTTCCTTGAGTAGGGTCTTTTTCTCACCCAGACACTGATTTTCACAGAAATTCTGATCTTAATGTTTCATTCATGCTTGTATTACTACATCAAAGAGCTGCCAAATTACGGCCTGCTGGGATTGCTTTGCTTCCTTATTTCCCAGAATTTTTCACCAAGGAATTTGGAATATTTTGTTCAGCCTTTACTATTTTAAAACAATTTTAGCCGTCACAGTAATAGGAGTTTGAGAATGTCATATGCATCTACTTAAACCACACATAACTAAAACAACCAATCTGAACTTTGTATTTTTAAAAACCATTATGCTAAATGAACTCCACTTGGTTTTTGCACCTTGGATACATAGAATCATAGAATCAGAGAATCATTACAGATCGGAAGGGACCTCGAAAGATCATCTAGTCCAATCCGCCTGCAACAGCAGGATCACCTAAACCAAGTCACACAGGAACCTGTCCAGTTGGGTCTTGAATATCTTCAGTGAGGGAGACTCCACAACCCCCCTGGGCAGCCTGTTCCAGTGCTCTGTCACCCTCACCGTGAAGAAGTTCCTTCTCAGGTTGATATGGAACCTCCTATGTTCCAGCTTACAACCACTGCCCCTTGTCCTATCACTACATGACACCGAGAACAGCCCAGTGCCATCCTCCTGACACCCACCCCTCAAATATTTGTAGACATTCATGAGGTCACCCCTCAGTCTCCTCTTCTCCATGGTTGTTAGAAATGAGCAATGCAGAATGGACTTACTTATGTAAAACCCCGTACCATTTAGCTTCTTTATATAGCACTTTGGATTCAGTTTATACTACATTAAAAAAATTATTAATGAAAACAACAGCATTTATATCGTGATAACCTTTATTAAAAGCAGAAAGGGATTTCACTTAGTTTCTGCATCCATCTTCTTCTCCCTTGCACCCTATCTCCCTGCAAATTGAGACATGCTTAAGAAATCTCAAATATTTGCTTACAGCTGATTCAGTCAGGGGCTCTCCTTTTAGCTTCCAATTGCCATGGACACCTTCCTCAGAGATTTCAATATCAAAACGAGCAGTCTCTGTCTCAATCACCTCCACACTGTATAGTGGACGTACAATCTCAATATCACGGTCTTAAGGGGGGAAAAAAAAGAGTGATCAAATCCTTCAGTCTCTAACAGACCTCAAAAAATCTCTAATACAGAGCAGCCCAGTAAAATAACCATACCTTCAATATTGACTTGAGCAGAGGTTTGATCAGTACCACAGTCACAAGTGTACTGTCCAATGTCTTTCTTCAAAGCTTTCTTGAGGATAAGGATTCGCTTTTTACCATCAGCCTTAATAACAACGTTCTTTGATGGAGTAATTGGTTTGCCATCCTTCATCCATTTCACCGGGGCATCTGCTTTGCTGATTTCACACTGCAAGATTACTTCGTCTTTCTCTACAGCAGTGTAATCCTGCAGCTTCCCAGTGAAGTAAGGGTCTCCCTCTGCAAGCAAAATTTAAGATATGTTTCAGTCGGAATTTCAGTCTCTCAGAAAAGACAATTAGTTCTTACCATGAAATACATGTCTTGTTTATGCCCCAAATGAAAGATTAAATATTATTCTTATGAGAGATTCTATACCATAGATTCTAAAAAATATTAAACCTTTTTATTGCAATACCCACCCATCCATCTAAGAAGAATTTCAGTGTACAACTAGCATTGTTGACAACTTTGTTTTGGTGCTCCAGGAAGTTTGGAGCACTAGTTAATTACCTATTAGTTAATTTTGCAACACTCACATGAAATGTTTAAGTTATTTTAATTACTCTTTTGGAAACAGAGAAATGTGGGAAATCAAGATACAGAGGCAAACCAAAATAATACCCAGAACATTCTGATCACTCTTCTTCACTAATAAGACTCTTCTGATAAGGTACCTCATGTAAATTATTTTAGGTATTCTTACCAAGAACAGTGAGTTTAGCTTCTGAGGACTTGCCCATAGCTTCCACTTTAATCTGAGAAGTATCATCAATAGTAAGATCTTTGATTGTGAGTGTATGGAATTTGCCATCATCTGTCATTGAAACCACTTTGCTGGTATGCAATCGCTGGTCATTCTTGAACCAGGCAACAGGGATATTTTCATGGGAGAGTTCCACAGTGAACTCTGCAGTTTCTCGCTCCTTCTTTGTTACATCCTTGAGAGGTGTGATGAATTTCAGGCGGATACCTATAGCAAAATAATATCTCGTTATCAATAACAGGATTAACAAAAACTATTCAAGGACTATGGTGCAAATCTTTCCTAGAAAGGCAAAGTCAGACAAACCTTCAATAATTAGCTTGCCACTTGTTGTCTTATCCTCAGCTTCAAACACATACTTAGCTTCGTCTTCAAATGCAACAGATTTAATAATCAGAGTATGTTTTGTTCCATCTGAAATAATTTCAAATCTTTCATCAGGAGTGATCTCTTGTGTTCCTTTCAACCATCGAAAAGACTTGGGCTCTCTGGACACCTCACATTCAAACTTGGCTTCATCCTTCTCAAAGACCTTCACGTCGCTCAGTGGAGTAATAAAGATGAGAGGCAATTCTGAAATCAAAGAATAGTGCTCACAATTGAGTCATGGGTTCACAGACAACTTTCTGCTGCTAGATGTGTTATAATGCCTTAAGATGTACATGGAAGTGTTAACAAAGTGCAGACTATACCTTTCACTTTGAGATTAGCGGCACTTTTAGCATTAGCAGCTTGGAAAGACACTTCTCCAGTCATATCAAGTTTGCAGTTATGCAAGACAAGAATGTGCTTCTTCCCATCTTCAATGATTTCACAGTCCTGGTAATAAACAAACACATGGCCCCACCCAAATGTGAATATTCTAAGAAACTGTTCCAAAATCATTATTAATTATGGAGTTTCTACTGTAAATTACAGGGGTTTTTTGAAAAAAAATAAGCCTTACAGGTGAAGGTGTTAGGGTTTCTCCTTTTAGCTTCCATATGGGATGGACATCAGGCTCAGAAATTTCAACTTCAAAACGTGCTGTTTCGCCCACAAATACTTCCACTCCATACAGCGGGCGCTCCACTTTAATTAAGCGAGCTAAAAAAAAAACAGCCCAAGAAGCCAGAAGTTGACATCTTTTTATGCACTCGTTGTACACCATAGAAGTGTTGCAGAAAAAAGGATCTCAACCCTATCCCTGCCCCTTCCTTAAGGCATTAAAATGAATTAAACTGCTTTTTCCCCGACCGTAAAAGGACATACAGAATAATTGATCATTGCTGTCCTTACAACAGCTATTTAAACATTCTAAGAAATATTGCCTTTTGTAAATACTCTTAGTAATTACAAGTCTAGATATTTTAGCTACTCATCATAACAGCACGTTTTCATAGGACCATCTTTTCTAATGGTACGAATTTTTGAGACCTCTGGCTGTCTACGTGATTTTACAAAGCGTTGCTTCCCTTAACCAAGGCGTGACAACTTACCCTCAACGCCAACATTAGCACTTGTCTTGTCGGTTCCACAGTCACACTCATAAACACCCTTGTCACTCTCTGCAGCCTTCTTGATCTTCAGGATACGGCGCAAACCCTCTGTTTTTATGGAAATTCTGTTGGAAGCTACTAGTTCTTCACCGTCTTTGTACCATTTTACTGGCACATCTTTGCTAAGTTCACACTCCAGAGTAATATCATCCTTCTCCACAGCACTGTAATCTTGCAATTTCACAGTGAAATATGGATCAGCCTCTACGAAAGGCACAGTGGATAGAAAAATGACACATTAGCAATATAAGCTTAGTTAAACATGACTATTTTGTCAATTTCTGCTTAAAATAATTGTTTATACATATTATATAGCATATCTAAACTTATTTGATTACCCAAGACTTTCAGGTTAGCTTGTGTGTTCAAGTCCTTTACTACGGCCTTTATTTCAGAGATATCATCAAGTGTTACTTCTCTCATTTCTAGTTTATGAACTTTTCCTTCTGAAGTAATAAAGACTGTTCTGCTTGTGTGGAGTCTCTTGTCATTTTTATACCACATCACTAGCATGTCTTCATGAGAAAGCTCAAACTGAAAGTGGGCTGTTTCTCCTTCTTTCACTGTTTGATCCTGTAGAGGTGAAATGAACTTCAGCCTCACACCTGTAATGCAGACACATGAATATCATCAGGAAAAGGCTTATATGGCTCTATTAGAAAGAAACATTCTTTATCCATTTTTTATCATTTATTTCATAAGCAGATGCTTGCCTTCCACAAACAATCTTGCTGTGCTCTTCTTGCCATCAACTTCTGCAGTGTATTCTCCCTCATCATCAAACTGAGAATCATTGATCACAAGAATATGCTTCTTTCCATCTGCAATGATGTCAAATTTTTCTCCTATCTTGAGTATATCAGTGCCCTTAGACCATATAACATTGGCCTCTCTGGTAAGGACGCATTCAAACCTTGCTTGGCGCTTCTCGGGGACAGTAACATCTTTCAGGGGCACAGCAAAGTCCAGCTCAATTTCTGGAAGCAAAACAGGACGTGTAATTTGTATCGTGCTTTATGTGAACTCGGTTTGAGTTGCTATCGCACTCCACGACGCACCATACCTTTCACCGTCAGGATAGCTGTGGTAACTGCATTAAGTGCCTGGTAAAGGACTTCACCGGCCTGCTCTAACTTGACTTTATGCAAGGTTAGGAAGCGTTTTCCTCCTTCAGCTTTGATTTCACATGTCTGGAGAGACAACAGACTTTGGTAAGTACACTGCTAATGCTTGGCTTCTAGGATTTTTTAATAGAGGCATTCTATAAAAGTTTTATACACAGTAAACAGTCAGCTGGAAAGACTGGAATTGCCCTTCAAGGAAAGTCAACAGTAAAAATAATAATTCAGTAACAGTCCAAATTTCTTCAGCAGTTCACCACTTCTTTAAATAGTGGTGTGGGACTTCTTCACAGAGAGGGCAACAGAGCACTGGAACAGGCTGCCCAGGGGGGTTGTGGAGTCTCCTTCTCTGGAGACCTTTAAAATCCACCTGGATGTGTTCCTGTGTGACTTGGTCTGGGTGATCTTGCTGTGTCAGGGGGATTGGCCTAGATGATCTTTTGAGGTCCCTTCTCATCCCTAATGATTCTGTGATGCTACGATCATTACTAGCAATGTATGTGGGATATTTTTGTTATTGCCTGAATAATATGCTGTAATCCTTTGAAAAAATACAGACCTTCAAAACAAGCTTTTACAGGGTCTAATTCTTAGAGAAACAGGTTTTTTAAATCACAAGTATCACTTAGCCTTTCTGTGTTCTAGACTGAGTAGCAATGACAGGCCTGCAAAGATTTTGCCATAAAGCCTCGTGAGACCCTGCTCACAGTATTTAATTTGAGTAAGTTTTCTTCTAAAATTCAAGGATGCTTACAGGTGAGGGTCTCAGGATCTCTCCTTTCAGCTTCCATTCACCAGGAATATCATCCTCAGATATTTCTGCATCAAAGTTTGCTGTTTCTTTCTCATAGACTGTAACATCCTCTAGTGGCTTCAGAAGTGCAACTTCACGCTCTAGAGTGCACAAATTAAAGCACTGATAAGTACGTGAGGTTTTGATAGATCTTTATAATAATTCAGGCTACCTTTAATAGTTGAGTGTTTAGAGGTTTTTGAAGATTGGCCTGTGAGATGATTGTAACGTAAACAAAAGCTTCCTTACCACCAAGAGTCAGTTTAGCTGGGTATCTGCGACCTTCAACTTCCACTGAATATTCCCCAACGTCAGCAGGACCAGCATTCTTGATTTTCAGGAAAATTTTATTTCCTTCTTTCAATATTTCTGTCTTGTCAGTTGGTTCAGCAGGGATTTCCTCATCTCCTTTATACCATTTAATGTTTGGTGTATCTTTGACAATGTCACAAGAGAAAGTAGCTGTTCCTTTGGGTTTCACATGCTGGTCTCTTATGGGTTTTACTAACCAGTCTCTTATCACTTCTGCATGACAAAAAGTTACATGAAAATACAGCTTAGCGACTTTTGCTACAAACAGATGAGTCGTAAAAGAACTGGAACTAACAGATTTTGTGTTACAACAAGGTTTTAATAGCTGCAAAAATCTTTTCTGTGCATTCATATTGTAATACTACAAGAAAAAGCTTTCCTAATTTTAAAACAGAACAAAAAGTCCTACCGGTGAAAAGGACATGGTTCTGATTGCTTACCTATGACCTTAACACAAGATGAGCACGACAGCTCGGTGTCTTCCACGGTAACAGTGTAAGTGCCAGAATCAGCATCATCTGAATCAGTGATTGTAAGGGAATGTGACAAGCCAATAATGCCAAGAGCAAATTTCCCAGGCTTGTCTTTGATGATTTTTCCATCCTTCCTCCAGACCACACTTCTCTCTTTATTAAGCTCACACGTCAAGTATAGTGGCTGGCCTTTAATCACAGTCACTTCTTCGTCAAGAGGTTTCACAAACCGCACTGGGAGCTCTGTGGGAAACACAACATTTTGATTTGTCTCATTTATATACAGAAGGTGTGATGAAGAAATGCCTTACACAGTAAAACAACACGTGCAGTGATTGATGGAAACAAAAGAATGCATCTACCAAACACTGTACATTCACAAAGCACCAGTACTTCTAGCTTGAGGAGTTAGGTAACCTAGCTTACAGCTAGCTAGGCTTTACATTATTGCTAAACTTGAAGCAGGGAATACCTTCAACAATGAGTTTGGCTGTAGAGGTCTTCTCTTTGTTTCCCAGTCGTAACACACAGGTGTATTCACCAGCATCTGACAGCTGTACATCAATAATATGCAGCTTCCTGTCTTTGCCGTCAGCAATAAACTTATGTTTTGGGCTCTCTCGGATATTACTTCCATCTTTCATCCAGCTGGTAATTGCAGTAGATGGTGAAATAAGGACTTCGAAGATTGCAGAAGACCCAACAGATTCAGCTTCCGTTAGAACTATATCTTTCATCTCTTTGACAAACTTCAGTGGTACAGCCTTGAGTTGGTAAGTGAACGGAGGCTCTTCAGGAGGCTTTTCACCACCGCTGCCTGGCCTGAGTTTCCTTCTTTCCGCATCGGCTGGTGAAGGTGTCTTCTTGGCTACAATGTAGATTGGGAAATCAATAAACTAATAACAATTCATTGATTTTGCTTGTAAGTATTGACTTGTAGTGTGTATCCTACCTTTGACTGGACTGATACCCTTTGGAGTTTCTTCTTTTGGTGTCTTGGCCTCTGAAGGTGAACAGCAGTATTATTAGTAATATAGTTAAATAAACATACCTACTAAAATTACGATTAAAATTTCTTCATCTTTTCTGATTTTCCCTTCCTTTAGTTATATACACATACAAGGGAAGAAAACAAAAATATATGTCTATATTTATACAACTTATATTGTCTAAATCTCAACTGTAAGTTCAATATCCTGAACCATGGCAAAGGCAGAGATTCAGGGGTGAGTACTGAAAAGCTTCCTAGGAGCTCCTAGCTCCTCAAGTTTTTGTTCTGTCCATTAGTTTGTAAAGCGCTGCCACTCCCCAACACTTTAGGCAAAATTAGACTTTTGGGCAATACTCACCTGTCAACAAAAATAGTTTAGGAATCCACCCTAAAAAAACTTTTACTAATAAAGACAACAAAAATATAAGTTGTATAAATGAAATGCGTTGTCTCAGGGCAATGTGATACTCCTACAAGTGAGCGGTGTTCTGCTAGTTACCCAGATTGTCAAAACATTTCCCATATGACACTGCTTTTCATGATTGTGTGAAGGAAATGTGGAAGATAATTTTAATGGGAGAATGATATGAATGAAATGGAGGACAAATTTGATTGCAGTGGATTTATGCAGTCATAAAAAAGCAGGACTAAACCAATGTACATTGATCACACAGATGTAGGTACAGACAGGTAAGACAAACACATCAAGAGTGGTGAATACGGCCAGATGACAGAGTACATGGAAATGTGAATGCGGTTAGAGAACAAAAGTAAACATTAAAATGGCAAATGGTATTCTCCTGAAATGAACAGTACAAGTATTTTGTGGAAGAATTCGCTGGCAGCCTTCCTCACCTCGCTTTGCCTGAGATTTCGTGGGAACATCCAGAACGTCATGTGGTTCTTCAGGTGCATCCAAATTACTCTTCTTACTCAAAAGTCTACTGACCTGCTCAGTCACATGAGGAGCTTCTGGCTTCCAGTATTCTTTCTCTCCTTCTGCTTTCTTGGGAGCTATTTTCTTACCTGCCCTTGAGGAGTAAGTAACTTCTCCATTTGCAGGGATACCTTTGCTCGATGGCATCTCTTCTGAAAGCTTCTCCTTCCCTTTATTCACAGTAACCGATAAGTGTTTTCTAATGCCCTGTTTAGCCGCTGTTTTTTCACGTGATGTGTTTTCTGCCTCTGGAAGGTCTTTTCCTGAGTGCTGCACTTCTTCCAGAGTCAAACATTTTTCTTCAGTTTTCACTTTGCTGCTTTTGAGTTCAGATCTATCAACAATTTCATCTTTGACTTCCTTTTCACGTTCTTCTACGGAAGCATCACCTTCCGTTCCTTCTTCTGTAATCACTGTATGATGTATTGGCTTAACAACAGATGGTTTAAAGATTGTGTAAGATTCTTCTTCGCTGGGAACCTCATCTTCAGTGATGTGTTCTAGGTCAACATCTTTTATCAATGCTGGTTCAGTCTCCTGAGACAGGCCTAAGGAATGTAGTTCTGCTAATGTAAAGTCCAGATTTTCAACCTCATCATCTTGAATAATTTCCATTTTCTTTACTTCTTTATTGAGAACCTTATCTATAGGAATTTCAGCTATTGTGGCACCAGATTTCTTCATCCACTGAGTTGTGTTTTGTATCCCAGGCTCTCTCATGGATTCTCCAAGAGGAACTTCAGATTTCTCCAAAGTAAAACTTCCTCTTTTGTCTTCAGTTCTAAGCAGAGGAGTTTCGGCTCTTCCTGACCCTGTGATATCCTTCACAAATGAATCTTCATCCTTTATAGGAAATTCTTCAGATTGCAAACTGATTTTTGATTTTCTCTCTTTTTCTACAAATCGTTTCTGGGCCCTGGGCTCATACTGCTCCCCTGTTACATGTTTGTGTACATCAGTAGACTCAATTTCCTCTTCCTTTTCATGTACAGGAACCTTTCCTTTGTGATGATCACTAAACTTGTTAGAGACTGTCTCTACAGCACCTTCCCTGCTGTCATCCCACATTTCTTCTCTGGAATGGCTTTCCACATGCTTGGATGCTATCGAAATGGAGTTCAATTCCTTGTTAGACTGTGGTGGTTCATCCTTTGCATAAGCTACGTGATCTGTTGCAACTTCTATTTTTTCACCTGTAAGGTTAGTCCTTCTTGAAACTACAGGTGCCATTTCTGGCTCCTCTTTTTCATGCGCCAGGATAAAATATTTAATAGCCACTTTCTCCTGCTTATCTTCCTCTGGAATCAGTATTCCACCAGTTGTTTCCAGTGTCATTTTAAACTCAAGAGGTTCTATTGTCTGAGTGTCCAGAACTGTCTCCTCAGGACTCGCACTGTCCTTTACACGCAAGGGTTTCTCACACAAAGTCTTCTTTAACACACCTGACTTGGGCTTTTCTTCTTCCACTCTATGTTTTAGTACAGATGGAACACCAGGCTTTTCTGCAGTTACAAAGGTTTCATAGGCAATTGAGAGAGTTCAAACCCATAAAAATAAACACCAAGAATGACATACTTTAAGACAAAAATTTCTAGATTTATCTGAAATAAAATTAACATAGTACATTTTTTCTCCACACAACAGAAAAGTACGGAGCAATCACAAAATGAAAGACACATGACACACATGAACGTTACAGAAGCCTGAAGTAAATGACTGTATGGAGAATGGTCCCACTAGTTTTCCAGTTTAGAGTCATAGATTCATTAAAATTAGGAGAGATCTGCAAGATCTAAAAGTCCAATGGTCAGCCCAACCATGTCCACCAAACCATGTTTCTAAACGCCACATCTACATATTTTTTTAACATCTCTAGGGACTCCACCACCTCCCTGGAGATCCTGTTCCAATACTTGACCACTCTTTCGCTGAAGAAATTTTTCCTAATGTCCAGTTTAAACCTTCCCTGACCCAGCTTGAGGCCGTTTCCTCTTGGCATAGTGCTAGTGACTTGGGAGAACAGATTGACCCCCATCTCTCTACAATGACCGTTCAGATACTTGTATTTAAACACCCTCGGTTCTCTCAGCTGCTCCTGATGTCCTCCAGGCACTTCACTAGCCTTGTTTCCCTTCTTTGGACACAGTCCAGAATCTCTTTTTTGTATTGAGGGGCCCAAAACTGAACACAGTACTCAAGATGAGGCCTCAGTAGTTCCAAGTGCATGGAGACAATAACTTGTAGTCCTGCTAGCCACATTACTTGTGATGCAAGCCAGGATGCCATTTGCCTTCTTGGCCACCTGGGCAAACTGCTGGCTCGTGTTCAGTGGCTGTCAATGAGCACATTCTTTACCGCTGGGCAGTTCTCCAGCCAATCTTCACCAAGCCTGTAGCATTGCATGGGGTTTTGATTGGCACTTGGTCTTGTTAAACCTCATACAACTGACCTCAGTCCATCGATCCAGCCTGTCCAGGACTCTCTGCAGACCCTTCCTACCTCGACACATCCGCTTAATTTGGTGCCATCTGTAAACTTGCACTCAATCCCCTCTTTCAGGTCACTGATAAAGACTGGCCCCAATAGTGAGCCCTGGGCAACTCTAAGTGCAACAGGCCATTAACTCAGCTTAACTCCATCCAACACAAGTCTCCAGGCTCAGCCATGCAGCTAGTTTTTTTATCAAACAGAGTCCACCTGTCTAAGTCACGAGCTGTAAGTTTCTCTAGGAGAATGCTGTGGGAGACTGCATCAAATGTATAAACAATATCCACAGCCTTCCCCTCATCCACTAGGCAGGTCACCTGGTCATAGAAGACCAGGCTGGTCAAGCAAGGCCTGCCTTCATAAACTCCTGCTGTCTGGCTCTGACCCCCTGGCTGTCCTGTACTTGCTGTGTGAGTGTAGTACTCCCTGGTACCAATGTCCAGCTGACAGGCCTGTAGAACTGTTTATAAACACAAGCTGCCGTTCACAAGACAGATATCAGAATACCAACAGCATCAAGGAATACACAAAGCAGAAATGTCACAGTATGACAACAAGGCACACATAACGGCACCCAGGAAGGGAAGCACAGATTCATCTCCATGGTGTACCAAAGCCAATTGTGGTTTAGATTGGGTGGACAGTACCTAAAGCAAAGAGATCTCTGAATAGGACACCAAAGTCTTCCTCTAAGAAATTATTTATGTGATCTTACAGCTCTTGATTATCTTTAAGGCATTTAGGTATCTAGGAGAGAAAAATGCTATAAATAACACAGAGTAAACATAAATACCTATTTTCTTTCCAACCACTGGGACTGTCACTGGAGTTGTAACAGCTGGTCCCGCTTCTGCTGCTGGTTTTGGAGACTTCAGAGCTGTAAGGGAAAGAAAAGAGATCTCACATATTTCTTTCAATAAAAAATTTGTTTAAGTACAATGTTCTTTAAAATGTTGAATGTATGAAAGTCCCAGTGACAATAATACAAAAACGTTTGTTTAACGCACTTTTAGCCAGAAGCAGAAAGTACTAGACACAAAAGAAAGGCTGCACTGACATTCATGACTAATGAATTCTTACCTACTGCAGGTTTAGGTTCGGGCCCAGGAACTGAGATAGTTGCTTGCTTAGGTTCTGACACTTCAAACACAACAATTACAAATAGGTTAATTTGCATTTTTAAAAATTCCATTGCACATTGAAATTATAAGCAAAAATATAGAGTGAGTTAACTGAAGATAGAATTGCTTATAGTTTATTTGGCTGGAAAGCAAGAAATTAACTCAAAACCAAGTCTTGTAAAGCAAGACACAATGGAAAAAAGATGAGTTGTTCAAGCATTGAAGAATTAAAGACAACAAAGAGTCTAGGAGAAGACAAAGCAGTTAATCATGACACAACACTCATGGGCAGACTCAATGACAGTAATGCATTGGGTTAATACAGCATGACGTTCAGCAACTAACACAGCTTAGTTGCTGCAATAAGGAAAAGAAAGCATCACACATCTGTACCTTTTGGTGCTTCAGGCACACGTTTCTCCTGAGGTACCTCAGTTTTCTTCTTAGGAACTTCTGGGACTTTAAAATATTATTTCGTAAGATATATTGAAACAACCTGAATCCCCAAATACAATTATCTCCAATGTTCTTTTTACATAAGAAGAGTTTTAGACATTTATAAGGTTTAGAGACGTGTACTTTTATGTGTGAGATTTGAATAAATCAGAAAGAAACAAAAGGAAAAATATTAGCAAAATACTTGAATCTTTGGATCAACTGTTTTGCCATGGCTGCATTTTATTCATACGATAAAATATTTGTAAAGATCTTTTCTATTCACAATGATGATTGAGAAAAACTTCAAGTTGGCGAGTTTAAACCCAAAAGTGGACGTCAAAGTTGTTGTGCTTTCAACAATTAAATTAATCCAAGACAAATTCTAAAATTTCATTTTCATTCTTGATTTTCAGAGAACACTACTTAAAAGTGGTATTTTTTTTTTAATTATGTTCTATCACATAGATTTGATGTAATGTAGTACCTTCAGGTTTCTTAATTTTTTCTACTGGTGTAGGCACTGGTTTAACTTCTGGTTTAGGTTCTTTTTCCGGTTTAGGTTCTTCCTCTTCTGGTTTCTTTTTAAGAACTTTAAAAGAAAAGGATTTTCATTTTTAAAGCACAGATAAACAAAAGAATAAGATGGTGAGCAACATAAAAGATAAAAAAAAAATCAATAATCATGAAGAAGCAGGAATGTTTGTGTTCAAGATTCTTTTAAAATTCGAAGTAATCTAGGATAAAAAATTACTTCTATTGAGAGCAGTCCATCGGAAAGAGGTCAGTGTTCACTGTGACAGAATAAACGTTCTTATCTCCTATAATTCCTATATTTCATTGATCACTCAATACACATAACTATGCATTAGTAATTGCAGCTGTGGATGATTCTCAGGGACAAACTACAGGACTGCAGATTAAATTCTTCAGAGAGAGAACAAGAAATAACTATCATCAAGCGTTGGATTCGGACCGCTCAAATGTATATAACGTCTGGTGTTCATTTTACATTACTTATTTCTGTCCTGTCAAATATTAGTCTGGCGTATGGGATCTGACTGTCATCTGAGCAACTGAATACCTAGAATTCATTATATTTTCTGAAATTAGAAGGTTCTCTGCAAGGCACATGGCATGAATCAGCCCACTGTGGTATTTCAAATAGAAGTGAAATTTGTGCTTCCATTTTCTAAGGAATAATTGAGCATTAAATGATTCAGAAGGCTCCAGGCTTTGCAGGAAAAGAAACTCATGTTCAACGATACCATGGGGTTCTGTGATGTGTGTATTACTTTTAAGAAAACCATAAAAGAGAAAACAGATGTCATATATTTTAATAATTCTTTTTATACTGCCACTGAAAAGATTTAGAAGTTGAATACACCAGAAAACTGCCAGATCCAGTATAGACATTACGTTAAAATCGCAAACTTTAGGTAGATTAAGAAAACAGAAGAGAGTTATTAGGGAGTAAGACCTTCAACATTCTGCTCTATTTTGGTCAGAGATCCTTTAGATCTGATAGATTATCAGGATATCCTGATAGATTTCATCTCTACAAGTGCAAACAATTTCCTTTAGAAAGAGACATCAGGCAGTACTTTGTACAATGTTCCACAACACACATAAAGCAATGTCACTTTTGGGGACCTAGTGAACAATTCTTTCAAAGCAAAGCCAATACTATACCTCTTTTCAACACAACCTCTTCTTTTGGTGGTGGAGTAACTTCGGGAATTTCTCTGCGAGGTTTCTTTACAAGTCCAGGCACTTAAAAGAACATTATTTCAGACTTGATTATGGGATCACAACAGCAGTGAGATCATACTAACAACATACTATTCCAAACACAGACCACATGCTAGTGCACGACTGAATATTAAAACCAAAGGTAAAACTACTGGGATTGAAGTGGATAGTTTTAATACTTCTAATGTTTTATTTTTGTACAGTTGTATTGTAGGCTCATGCATACCAGGAAATTTTCATAGACTTCAACAAAAAAGGGCAACTTATAGCTGCCTTGCAATACCTGAAGGGAACCTACAGGAAGGCTGGAGAGGGACTTTTCACAAGAGTATCTAGTGACAGGAGAAGGGAAAATGGTTTTAAACTGAAGGAAAGTAGGTTTAGACTAGATCTTAGGAAGAAGTTCTTCAGTACCAGGGTGGAGACACTGCATTAGATTGTCCAGAGAGGTTGTGGATGCTCCCTCCCTGGAGCTGTTCAAGGCCAAGTTGGA
The DNA here is from genome assembly GCA_013400115.1 of Rhinopomastus cyanomelas. Taxonomy (NCBI): domain Eukaryota; kingdom Metazoa; phylum Chordata; class Aves; order Bucerotiformes; family Rhinopomastidae; genus Rhinopomastus; species Rhinopomastus cyanomelas. Next base: position 229,383 of record VXBP01006817.1, read on the forward strand.
TGAGGTCTTAAGCAACCAAGTCTAGTTGAAAGGCATCCCTGAGAGTTTGGAGTGGATGATCTCTAAGGTTTCTTCCAACTTAAGCCATTCTAGGCTTCTATGACAAGTATAGCATGAAGGTATACATTCAAGAGTGGAAACCACTGTTGAACATAAGCTAACATGGACAGTTTTTTATACTTCTGAGCAAACTCAAGAGAAGATATCAAGAACTACACCTTCGGGCTCATGAAAAGGCTCATTTAAATAAGATTATTGTATTAGCGAGATACCTTTAGCAGGTGGGGGTTCCATTTTCACAGGCTCACCAGGTTTTGCAGTTACAACTTTCTTCTTTGATTCAGGAGCTTTAAAGAAAATTATTTCAATTTTACAATACATATCATTAGAGTTAAAAAAAACACCTTCTACAAAATCCAAACAATGATTTAATCCTGTTTTTACACAGCAGAAAAACAAGGAGCTACAAAGCTAAGACTCTGGATGATTAACTGTTTAGAAGTCAGATGGCCTGTAGGAAGCACAGCTGATTTGAAAACCCTGTAACATATGGTAACACCAGGAAACTGTTGCTGGGGATTCTTTTCATTTGTGAGAGTGTTAAAGATAGAATAACCATATTAAGGAGAAAAGAACGTGTTAACTTGCTAAGACATTAATAAGCTTCTATTTTTCTGTAACTACTGAAAAGAATCCCTGTAACCTGAGCTAGGAGTGCTAGCTTAATGCATTAAGTTTTCTTTAGGCTAGTAAAAAAACTTAATGTATTGAGCATTAATAGGGCGCGTCACTACGGTGATAGCAAGTTAGAAAAGAAAAAAGACCCAAACTGATATGTTTAAAAGCATGCTTCTCAAGATTGATCAAAGGATTATATGCTTGCGTTCTCACTGTTAATTGTGGCTTGAGATGATTATACCTTTAAGCAGTTCTTTTGCCAATTTAATATCTTCAGTTGGTTGAATAGGCTGTGGCTTTCGCTTTTCAGGGATCTTCTTTACAGGTTCCGGTGCTTTAAATAACATTAGGTAGATTTAGCATCAATTTATTAACACAGTAGTTATGTGAAGGGCAATGTACAAATGTCAAGATGGTAATTTTTCATTTCCAGTGAGGCCAGTGACAAAATCCAATTGAAATAAACTGGCATATGAAAGAGCCTTTGCTAGCACTTCGCATCATGCACACAATACAAGTGTTCAAGCTGATTTCAGAAAGCATGCTAGTAACAAGGAAAAAAGCGTGGGAAAACAAATCATGGGAAGACCCTTGTTGACAAGGAGCAAAATGAAACCATTTGAAATCATGACTATGTTTTACCTAGAATTAGGAGATGTGAACTAATTTCCAAAACACAATAACTGAGGAAGAATTATACAGACACTCAAGAAGAACTACACAGCAAGTATAAACTGTACACAAATGAAAGAAAGATGCCCGGCAGCCACAAGGTAGGCACTCTGAATACCTTCAACTGGTAAAGATTCTTCTACTGCTGGAGCTGGAATTTCATCTGCTTTTTCAGGCTCAGTCTCCTTTATGATTTCGTGTTCTTTAAAGAATATTGACAACTGTCGTAAGTTTCCAGTAAGATTGTTTGACATGAACAATAGTCAATGCTATTATGAGACACACACAGACAACCACGATCAGTAAAACCAAAGCTACACCAAGAGAT
>VXBP01006818.1:2655-15498 GCA_013400115.1 Rhinopomastus cyanomelas
GACCTCATTAATGTCTACAAATATTTGAGGGGTGGGTGTCAGGAGGATGGCACTGGGCTGTTCTCGGTGTCATGTAGTGATAGGACAAGGGGCAATGGTTGTAAGCTGGAACATAGGAGGTTCCACATCAACCTGAGAAGGAACTTCTTCCCAGTGTAGGTGACAGAGCATGGGAGTGGGCTGCCCAGAGGGGCTCTGGAGTCTCCTTCTCTGGAGATGTTTCAAACCCACCTGGATATGTTCCTGTGCAACTTGATCTTGATGATCCTGCTGTGGTGGGGGGATTGGACTGGATGATGTTTTGAGGTCCCTTCCAACCCCCAACAATCTATGATTCTGTGACTGAATCTACTCTCATTGAGCAGCACCACTGCTGGGTGGAAAGGAAGCCAAAACTTGGAATTGCAAGGAGATGGGGTTTCTCCTGATGTAAAGCAGAGTGGTTTAACAAGGAATTCCCTGGAGATGGGAAAGATTTATTCCTGCTGAGGACTTAAGGGCTCATTTATCAGCAAACAGATCACTTGGTTTTTGTTTTCTACAAACTTGAGGGAAAAGAAGGCCTGTAAGACTGATACAACTTGGCTGTTAAATCCCCAGCCCCAGAGCCATTGGTTCTTAATGCTCCCCACAGGAGTTGGTTGTGTCTAAAAGAACAACAAAGGTAGGAAGGTGGTGCTTCATATCATTGTTAATCACCACCACTTTGTGCTTTACTATCTCTACCATGAGTTTTATCTTGTGTGAGGGTGATTCTTACCTCCTTCCCCACTTCTGTGCTGCCTCCTTCCTCCCTGAACATCCAGGGAATGCAGAGCTCCTGGTTGTTTAGAGACCAGTGCTGGAGCTGTTGTGATGTCTCTGGAGTAAAAGCACAGAAAATATAGAAAATATTATGTTTGTTTTTCTGCGAGGCAGTTGCCTGCTGATAGAACTGGTTGGCTCCTTTTTGCCCTCTCCCCTTTGCATGGGTTGCGGAGGTCAGAAGAAAGGGTGTTGATTTGTGGCACGAGCTTCTGCCTGCAGTTGTGAATGAGCCTCTCCCTGCTCCCTCAGGCACAGTTTGGTGTGACCTAAAGAATCAGTAGTATGCCAGAAGCAAGAGAAATCCCAAATGTTTCTTTTTACTATTACTCGGTGTTTCTTCATTTTCTTAAAAGGACTCAGCAGTGAAGCCCTCTGGAAGTGTTTTGGGGGGTTGGACTCGATGATCTCTTGGGTCCCTTCCAACCCCTAACATCCTATGATCCTATGATCCTATGATTTGCAGTAGTTTTCTAGTTTCGTAACCGATTCTCAACAGACTGAAGACTGAGACACAGCATTTCTGGGTTTTATACACCACAGAGTGTATAAAATACAGCAGTAGCATAAAACTGGCTTGCAGCATCAGAGGCTGGAGTGAAGGATGCAAGTGTGACCTTGATGCTGTCACAGGAGAAATCTGTCTCTGCAAAAGTACTGATGGTCAAGGCTTTCTTAGCAAAATACAGAAAACTTCTCCATTACAGAGAAAGAAAATGAATTGTCATATTTTCTTGCTGAAGAGAGAGGTGTGATCCATGTATGTGCTTCTGGAGGAGAAGTCTGCTCATTTAATGAGTTCCAGATAGTTGGTGTCTGACTAAAGAGGGAGAGATACTTCTGCTCTCTTATGGTGGCTCAAAACAAGTGAAGAACAGCTCACGCTTTCAGGGCTCAAATACATTTTGTAGACTCTAGAGAGGGCAGTAGCCCACACACTGCTAAAGTACAAGGTAGGCAACAACAGGTTAGTGCTTTTCATGACAGACAGCCAATGTGGAGCCACAAACACTTTTTTTTGCACTTTCTCCTTTTTTCTACAGATTAAAATAGACTTTTGTGTGCTGTTCCAGTGCCATAATTCTTTAGAAATTCTGCATATGATAGCAAAGCATTTGAGATCTGTAGGGTTAGTAGTGCTGTTGAAGACTAATATGAAAGCATCAAGAACTTACTTACAGACTCATTCAGTCATTTAGGTTGGAAAAGAATTTCAAGATGATTAAGTCCAACCATGAACCCCACTGTCCCAAGGCCACCACTAAACCGTAGTCTGACGCTCCAAATCTATGCAACTTCTAAACACATCCAGGGGTGATGATTCAACCCCCTCCCTGGGCATAATAGCAGACAGTAGTGATACAATGACTGGGACAAACACTGCAACCACTGGAACATGCAGCAACATCCTAATTAGGAATTATATAATTGATGGAAAGGTAAATGAAATTAACTCAGGTGCCAGCTAAATGATCCTGGTTTCTGCTGTTAAGTTTTTAGCAGTAGTAACAGGCTGTAATTTAGAATGATGTACCAGGCTGAAAGGAGTAAAATACGAGGGCTTCTTTCACTCCTTCTAACATCCTTCATGCTAAGGTCAGTAAAACTAGTGGGTTTGTTATTATGGTAGGGTGAAAATATTGCAGTCATGTTGCTGTTTGGTTACTAATTAGATGAATTAGAGCTCTTTAATAAAAGAGCAGGAAATCTTTCCATGAGGATCTTAGTAGAGCAGAGGCATTAAGGCATTGTCTTCATTCCTCCTGTTCTTTTCCTCCTCTCCTCTTGTCATGCTGCCTGCCAGCTTCTTTCTTGCCTTCATGGTTTCAATCCTTTTGGGTTAGTCAACCTTTTAGAAGGGACAGGAATTAAGGTGAGGGAGTTCTTTTAACTGGACAGAGACAAAAAAAAATCAAACAAACATTTTAAAGGATTTCCAAAGCAAACTGAGCTGTTTTGCAGTTCAGAACATCTCTCACTAGATGCCTCCATGGTGTGGAGAAGAGCTCTTTCAGGGGAACACTGCCTGCTTGAGCACTGTGTGGGCTTTGGGGCTTTTAACTACAGATATGGGGTCAGGTGCTGCCCAGGCATATATAAATGTGTATGTATGAACGTACTGCTTGGAGCTGAGGGCTGTGTCCTTCACAGAATCACATAATTAGAGAAGAAGGAAAAGCCTTCTGAGTTCATCCACATCCGGCTCAGCCCATGACCAAACATCACCATAATCAGTTAGACTGTGGCACTAAGTGCCACGTCCAGCCTTTTCTTAAATGCCTTCAGGAATGGGGACTCCAGCACTGCCCTGGGCACTCCATTCCAGAGTCTGATCACCCCTTCTGTGAGGAAGGGCTTCCTAACATCCAACCTAACCCTCTCATGGCAGCTTCAGGTCTTGTCCTCTCATCCTGTCGCTAGTTGCCTGGGAGAAGGGCCAGGGTGCAGTTAATTCAAGTCAGTCCTGGCCACTTCTCATCATAAGATAAAATTCTTCTGATTCCTTGATTTAACAATCTGGGTGTTACATGCCAGTTAAATACTGTCACTCATTCAATGACTGGGAAACAAGGGAGGGAGGGGAGAAGACCAGACTGCACATGGTGTTAATTTATTGACTGGGAAGCAAACAACTTGGATTGCAGGCCTCTGCTATCAGCAGTCTGGGTCCTATCTAGTCAACAAACTCGTAAGTTAGTGAAGATGCACTTATTCTTTCAATTTTGCATTTATATAGCAGCAGAGAAATCCTAGTGCTGTCCCCTCAGAGCAGCTGCACTACAAATAATAGTAAGGCACACAGATTATTTCTCGTTTGGTTGGGTTTTTTTGGTGGAACAGTGTAGTGTCCTAATTAAAACTGCACAAGGAGAAAGAAAAACGCTGCAGTTTTGCAAATGTGTGGGAAGCTGGAAACACCAGAAGGTTTTGGAGTTGCAGTCTCTTTGAACCAACTATGTTTGTTTTGCTGAGTTTGTCAGACAGAAGGAAATGACGTTTAAAATGTTAGTGGTGTGTAAGTGCCTCTCCTTTTGGTATATTTTTGCTTTCTGTTGTGTTTTGGGGCTTTCCTGGGCTGTGTGCACTGCTTAAATAGCAGACTTGATGAATTTGATATCTGAAAAATAATGACACTGAATGCTGCAAATTGTATGCTATGCTTGAAGAATTTAATGACTCCTGAGGAGGATGTGAAGTGATGAATGAAGCATAGTTAGGTAGTCAGTTCAAAGGACTGAGTCAGGACTCCTTCGGCTCTGTCTCAGTGTGACAGTTACTTTCTCACTGATCTTGGGACACTCACTTGAGCGCATGAAATGGGACACTTGGAGACTCTACTTCTTTGGATTCATGCAGATTGACTGACTCCAGCAATCTCACAGAGGCCTGCAGATATCATTCCCATGGGATGAAGGTGCAGAAGGGTTTGTTTCACAGAATCACAGTGTGTTTGTTGTGTTTATTGGTGTGTGACACAGTGCTGTGGGTCAGCATTACCCATATCTATTACACTTCCAGTGGTGGACGGCGGTGTCACAAAGAAAGGAAACAAGGCATTAATACTGCTTGCAGTCCTAAAATGTGCACAATTAAATAAGTTTTTAATATATTTACACACATTGTGTATGTTTTGGGTTGGACTGGACATCACTAGACTCAATTTTGAAGGAAAAAATTCAACAAAATTCCTTTTATTTGCTTTGGATGGTCTCATGTAGGCTGTTTGGCAGAGAAGACACCTGTTATTGCTGTGTGTCTGATCTGGGGCTTTTGAAAACGGTTCAGTGTTCCTCTGACTTTCAGGAAGGAGATAAGAAGCCCCATATTCAAGCTAGAGTAGTTGGTACAGATGAACCAATACTAAGCTCCTCCATCCTAGTCTTATTGTTGCACCATTAACTTAAATCCTGTCTGTGTGGATGGGAATAGTAGCAGCTGCCATTCTTCGTTACGGCTAATCTGCCACCTCTGACTCAATGAGCAACATGCTTTCCAGCAGTGGATGCCCAGCTTGAGGTTACACCAGTTATTTCAGGGAGGGAAGTATCAGAAATCAGCCAGAGGTATATGCTAAGAGGACAAGTTACCTCAATACAAGAAGGACATTGAGGTGCTGGAGTAAGTACAAAGAAGAACAGTGAAGCTGATGAAGGGTCTGGAGGACAAGAGCAGCTAAGAAGAGGAAAGGTGCTTGCGGGGAGACCTTCTTGCTCTTTACAGCTCCCTGAAAGGAGGTTGTAAAGAGGTAGGGGTTGGTCTCTTCTCCCAAGTCACCAGAGATAGGGCAAGAGGAAATGGCCTCGGGTGGTGCCAGAGGAGGGTTAGGTTTGACATCAGGATTGGAACAGACTGCCCAGGGACAGGGGGAAATCACTGTCCTTACAGGTGTCAAAAAATGTGTAGATCTGTAGCTTGAAAACAAGATTTAGTGGCTCTGGTGGGGTTGAGTTGATGGTTGGACTGGATGAACGAGAGTCTCTTCCAACCTTAATGATTCTGTGATTCTGAGTTCTGGTGTAGAGAGACTTCAGACTCCCTCTGAAGTAGCAGCAAGCTGTAGGGCTGAGAGTACTGTGCTGCCCAATTCCTGGGGTGTGCTGGGGAGGTAAAAAGAAGGTGGTGACAGCAGAAACTGCTGAGACTTGCTGGTGGAGAGAAAGTGCCACATGTTGCTCCTCTTGGTGTAGGACATTTAGAAATGATGTCAAAGCCTGGCAGGTCTTGATAGCAGCTTGCAGCAGCAGCAGATTTCAGTTGTGTCTCACATGTTTTCATAGCTGCAGCTCTTCCCCAGGCATACAGAATGTGTACAATATGTGTGGAAGGCCAGCGTTTGAAAACACATACAGAGAGCTCCATAATTATCTGGAGATAAACTGCCAGGCACTGGTGGAGTGTTTGGAACAGAGTGGATTCCTGAGCTGACAGGCCTGGGTTGCTGAATCCATTTACATGAATAAAGAATCCGAATGTATCCACGTTCACGCATCCAGAACCTTCATTATTTCCGAAATGTGTTGTAAGGTCCCCTAGGAAGGAGCACAATTAAATTTGGCCTGGCATAGAACACAGAGCATTGTCATGTCCCCTTAGAAAGGTTGTGCTAATCTCTGCAGCTAAATTTAGCAAGTCTGGATGGTGGTGGAAGCAGTTCGTGGTGTCGATGACCAGTGACAAACTGTGTGTCCTCAACCATTCACTTGGGTCAGGGTTCAGCTTTCATTCTCCCCTCTGGTCAGAGGTTAGGGGACATCCTCAACTGTCTCCTTGTGGTTCCTGATGACAGCTGACAGCAGTTTCTTATATGATCTGCAGCCTTTAGTTATCTGAAGAGATGTGGAGCTGACAACATCTGATAAGCCACTTGTGATAAAAGAGGAGCTTCTCCAATGCGATGGAGCTTAAGGAGTGGCAAAATGGGAAACAGATAGCCATAATTACTATTCTGAGTGCTGTGAGGGATTTTTAAGCCTGATCTGGAGGTACATAGTGAAGGAACTAGGAAAGTGGAGACCTGTCCAGCGGCAGTGATGTTTCTATCAAGAGGGAAACTGGCTTTTCTGAACTTTGAGGCAAAAGAATTCTGCTCAAATCAAGTATTTTAAGTATTTTAGAAAATTATCTTAGAATTAACTTTGTGTGCCCAGGCTTGTGTGCATATACATACATCAGTAATGAGAACCAGCTTTTTCAGATTCTTTTATAAATGTGAACTAAATCCAGTAGCTTTGTAAAGAGAAGATTATGTGTCTGCTCTTCATTTACACCCGTGCCACCAGTATTGATTCCAAGTAGTGCCAACCACCCTATGTCCAGTCTCCTTGATAGTGCCCTTGACTTCCTCGTCCTTCTGTTTGTCCCCTGGCCAGCAAGACGCTGCACTGACTGCTCAGGAGATAAACCGAAGGTGCACAGGGCAGCAAAGAGCTCAGAGTAATGTTAACAACAGCCGTGGGCGCTCCCCGAGATACCTGACGCAAACTGGACTTTCGATTTGTCAGACCTGCCTGAGATATTTTGTCATTCATTGCTGAGTTCATAGGGCAGGTGTTGAACCAGAAGGGCATTTACTATAAAAAGAAAAAAGATTTCAGGCTTCATGGTGTTCTGGGATAATCTTGCGTAGGGGAATCCCTAAAGATCTACTTTGGGTAGGCAGGGTCATAAGGAAGAAAAGGGATAATGCTGTTCAGCCTAACTATTGCTGAGGAGTATCTCTGAGAGATTGTCAGCAGTTATTTTGTGGGTCAGGTTAGCAACAGTTAAAGCCGCATCATTACCAAAAGTGCTCCTCAGTGTGGTTCCTTTCAAAGGAGGTTTTATCATTGCCCTGGTGAAAATTCTACTGAAGAGCAGTCAAGGGAAGAGGGAGTATTTGCAACTGAAGCTGTTGAGTGGGAGTGAGATTTCTGCCTCATTACCTAGTCCTTTAGCAGTAACCAAGATCTTCATATTCCCAACTGCTGCTGTGGATACCCTATGTAGTAGTTGTTCTACAATGATTGCAGTGTGGGAAAAATAAGAGAAAAAGCCAAACATAACCCACAGGATCAAGACTAAAACTAAAATTAAAGCAACCCCCCTGGAGAACATGACCAATAAGTGTGAAGCAGTGTGATGGGCAGGTTGAGATTATGGCAATTGTTTAGCCACTTGGCAAATATTTTTAGCCAGTGTTTGAGCCTGACAGTTCCATGTTCAGTTGCCCTCATTCCCCATGCATTTGAAAACACTGCATAAAGTCAGTTATTCCTGTTTTCTACCTGAGTAAATTGGTGCCGACAGGTGAAGGCACCTCTCAGATGTCCAATGAGAAGTCTCCTGTGAGAGCGGTAGGAACCTTTCAAATGGCTTCAGACGATGTTCTTGCCCAGACCTGAGCACCAGAGCAAGTAGTCACTTGTTGCATGACTATGCAGTGGAGAGATTTGACTGAAGCTTTGCCATTCCAGCCCCCTTCTCGAGTGAGCTTCGTTCCCTTCCTAGTAATGGCAACGGATTGCCTGTATTGATCTGCAGAAGACCCTATGCTCCACTGGACTTCACAAGTGGGTAAAATGGAAGCTGCCCACGTTAAGGGAAGTCATCTGGTAGCAATTAAACCAGTCTCCCTCAGCAGAATGGCTGAATGTGCCATCGATTTAACGATCCCTTGTAGTGCCTGTTTAGCTGGATTTACAGGAAGCTTCACATGACATTTCATTAGTATCGCACTGAATTAACTTTATAGCGGTGTAGTACTTAATCTAATTTAGGCTTGCCATTATTAATGATATGAAGAGGGAAATAGTTTTTTAAGGCAATTAAACAGCAGTATGTAATGTTGCCAAGTACCACTGCTGATATCTGATGGCACCACAAAATAATACGTTTTGAAAGGGGATGGAAAACGGAAAGATGGCATTTCCCAGGGATTGCATCCTTTGCTCTTGGAAGGCCTTGTAGCCATGTAAAAATGTATCCTAGAAGATAACTTTTGAGGGTGTTTAAGTAAATAAAATCATAGAATGTGTTGGGTTAGAAGGAACCTCCAAAGGTCATCTAGTCCAACGCCCCTACAACAAGCAGGGCTATCAGTCACCAGTCCAGGTTGCTCAGAGCACCATCCAGCCTGACCTTAGATGGGTCCAGGGATGTGGCCTCTGCTGCCTCTCCGGGCAGCCTATTCCAGGGGTCCACAATCAACAGATTCAAGAGGTTTTCCCTGATGTCTGACCTAACTCTCCCCTTTTCCAGCTTCAAACCATGACCCCTTGTCCTATCATTCCCTGTCCTTGTGAACAGTCTTCCCCAGCCTTCTGACAGGTCCCTTTCAGGTTCCCCAGGAGTTGTCTCCTCTTCAAGCTGAACAACCCCAGCTCTCTCAGGTCATTCTTCTTGCTATAAGCTTGAGCCATGCGCAGTCCATGCCACAGCTCCAGCAAGTGTGGCTCAGAGTGAAAAGGGGGTGAAGACAGTGCTCTTGACTCCAGAGTCACGAGGACAAATCCAAACTCTACAAACAATGTTGTTGGTTATTAGAACCCCTTGAGTCTAGGCTGCTGGCATAGCCTGCTGCAATCTCAGAGTGTTTGTGAGGTTCTTCAAGCACCACATCTGAATCAAGAACTAAAGGCCCTAGTTTGAGCTCCCCCTGCCTCCTTGTTTTCGATTCCCATTCCTTTTTTGCTGACTGATTTAACAATTCTACCGCGTTGGAACAGCCTACTGGACAGCCCAAGCCTTGGAGTGTCATCAGCTTCCCATGTAAAATGGCTTCATAGTCTTTATTTTTCCTTTTGTCGCTCCATTTTGTCCATGTAGGTAATTCTGGAAGTCTCTTGCAAAGTAAGCAGTGACCTCAGATTTGAGGAAGGCATCTTTGGAATAAAAGACGTTGCATCTGGCAGTGTTGCTCAGCAGCAGGTGCCTGTGAAAGGGCTCAGCCCAAAACACTCTGGAACAGATTGAAAATGCTGCTGCTAATATGAATTCCTTGGGATCGGCCATGAGAATAAGTGTTTAGCTTTTGAGCAGGATTTTTTTTTGTTGTTTTATCCCTTTAAAAATAATTCTGACATAAATTTTTGTGGAGTAACACAGGACCTGAATCTCCGGGCTTTCCCTTTGATTAAAGACCTGCTCACATCAACTGTAACATTGCCTGATAGAGGACAGCACCCACATCCCCCATAACAGCAAGGAACAGTGAGTGGGACCTAGCAACATTACAAGTGCATTTTTAAGAGATGGTAGAATTCCCATTTCCTGGCATCACTGTGTTAATACCCCACAACCAACAGCCCTTATCATCATCAGCAAAAGTATTATTAATCTGAAGTTTATGAGATGGGGTAATGGAGAGATCCTGCATTTATCTGTTGTCCTGGTTCTGGTCTTTAATTTTGCTTACTGCCTCAGATTTAAGTTGCAGCAAAAACCAGGATGGGTAAACATATAATATACTTCAGTGTTAGTTTTAAGCCACAAGCTATGGGTTCTCTGGAAATGATTTCTTTTACGTTATTGCTGTGTTTAGGTGTGATTCAACTGCTCTTCTTTGTTGCTCCTTGACATCCAGGGTGCCAGGGGTGTGTTTAAGTGATTCTCCAGTTCTAAAGATGATTCTTATGCTAATCATACTGCTTGTTACTCTCCTTGGTATTTACAGGAAAGACAAAGCACCTTTCATTTGATTTTATGGCATCCAAACGTGGTAGGGAGAGGAAATAACATGGGAGAGGAAATAACATGTCTGCACCCTTTACACTGTAGTGTTTTACTGCCAAGGACATGTGCTGTGTCATATCCTTCAATTTTAATTTCATATCACGAGTGGGTGTGCCCCTCTGCCTGGTTGATTTTGTGAAGGCGACAGTTTTACCTGTGTGGTTTTGTTGTTTTTATTTATTTTTCTTAATTAAATGCATTAATTAATGTCAGTCTGCCCAAATGAATCACTTACTGTGCTGTGACTTGAATCCAATTGCTGATGCTAACAGGAACCTATAAAACCAAAGTGAATAAACTCAAACCTTTGAGTTTATTCCCATCATGGGATGTTAAGCCATGGCACTCACTGCTGAGAGATTCAGTGGCTTCAAAACACTGAGTCTCCTTTTTAAACCATGCACATTCATGAAGGAGAAATCTCTCAGGAACAACCTAATGCCAAGAAAGTGCCCCAGAGTGGAGGTTCTTTGCTGCACCAAGCACTGGGAGTGCTGGAGGATGTGTCCATCCATGGTTTTCTTCTTTCTGTGGTCTTTTAATGGCATCTGTCACCATCCCTGGAGGTGTTTAAAGGTTGTTTACATGTGGTGTTGGGGGATATAGTTTAGAGGCGAACTTTGCAGAGTAGTGTGGATGGTTGGACTCAATGATCTCAAGGGTCTTTTCCAACCTGAATGATTCTGCCATTCTACAACTCTTGTGTTTTTGGCTGATCTGTTAGCTCACATGTGCTGAACAATTTGCATGATGTAGCTAGACTGAGGAGAGAGAATGTGTGAAATGTATTTTAGGCCAAAATGAACCAAGCTTGCTGCTGGAGACTAATGAAACTGGTAATTCTTCCCCTTCCGAACTCAAAGACCTTTTAAAATCTGGTGCAGGCTTGTTACACACACCCTTGTGTAGGCAAGGGTGAGGCACACTTATCTGAAGATTGCTGTGGTCTGTGCTCACTTGCACTAAAGTAATTGATGACATAAACTCTAGACCTTAATAACGAAGCCCTGAGGTGGCTGGGGAAAGTACTTGGGAATGGAGTTTCTCTTCTGAAGTTGCATAAACGGACAGTTTGCCCCTTTCATCACTTGAGCAAAAGTCTACACAGCAAAGAATTAACCCTACGGGTAAGCAGGTTTCCACAGTAAACTCTCTGAAGTGTCTGGCTTCCCTTAGTAGCCCTAAAAACACAGCTATGGGTTGTCATAATACAAGTTGAATGCTTGAGTGAGGTTAGATAAATAATTGAAGAATCAGTGGGGCACAGCAATTATATCTGCCTTTATATTGCATAAACGCCTCTTCCCCAATTTGTACAACGCTTCCTTTCTGTGAATGGTGGAACTTGTGTGTTCAAGACTGGCTTGCTGAACCCAAACTGTGTTGTGACACCCCCACATGTGTGTGTTGACATTGCTGGAGGGATGTGGGCTGTGCCTGAGGGCTTGGGCTCGGCAAATTTGCCTCTTGTAATTTTACTACTTAGGTCCACTAATGCCCCTCCTCTTCTCAGGGAGGGCTGTGGTCTGTACTTGATTTAAGGGTTGGAAATCCGTTGCAGCCTCTGGCCAATTTGGCTGAGGAATTTACGAATCTGGAATCCCTGAACAGTCACAGAATCCTAGAAACTGCAGATGGGAAGGGACTGTGCAGTACCATTGGAACACACATGCCAAAGTGTAGGCTTGTTTTGTGTAGCTAATTCTCCAGGGTTTTGTCCAGACGTATGTTGAAAAGCTGTTGTGTGATGTTCTAAGGACTCTATTCCTTGATGCTGGGGTGTACGCTGGTGGAAACTTGTGAGGAAGCCTGCATTCACATAATGTGTGTTTGTCATGTGGGTGAGCCATTTTTTGTGTCTCTTCAGAAAAAAAGCATCACTTTTCAATCCTAAGCAGCTTTTCCCAGTTGTATGCTGGAGAAGTGAAATTATGTCTGAAACTGAGCCTTGGAATCTATTCTTGTTCTAATGATCATAGAATCATAGAATCATAAGGGATTAGAAGGGACCTCAAAAGATCATCTAGTCCAATCCCCCGGACACAGCTGGCTCACCTCACTGGAGAAGCCATGGAATCAGAGTCACTCAGGGTAGGAAGGAACCATCATCCAGTTCCAACATCCCCAGCACAGGCAGGGACACCCCACCCTAGACCAGGCTGGCCAGAGCCCCATCCAGCCCGGCCTTAAATACCACCAGGGATGGGGCCCCAACCACCTCCCTGGGCAACTCATTCCAGGCTCTAACCACTCTCACGCTGAAGAACTTCCTCCTCACATCCACTCTAAATCTACCCGTCTCCAGCTTTGGTCCATTCCTCCTAGTCCTGTCACTACGCACCATCCTAAATAGTCCCTCCCCAGCCTTTTTGTAGGCCCCCTTCAGATACTGGAAGGCCACAATAAGGTCACCTCGGAGCCTCCTCTTCTTCAGACTGAAGAGCCCCAATTTTTTCAGTCTGTCCTCATAGGAGAGGTGCTCCAGCCCTGTGATCATCCTCGTGGCCCTCCTCTGCACTCGCTCCAGCATCTCCACATCTCTCCAGAAGGGCTCCAGAAGTGGACACAGTGCTCCAGGTAGGGTCTCACCAGAGTGGAGTGGAGGGGGAGAATTACCTCCCTTGACCTTCTGGCCACACTTCTCCTGACGCAGCCCAGGATCCAGTTTGCCCTCTGGGCCGCAAGTGCACACTGGTGGCTCATGTTGAGCCTCTCGTCCGCAAGCACCCCCAAGTCCCTCTCTTCAGGGCTACTCTGTAGCCAGTCACCGCCCAGCCTATACTTGTGCCTAGGATGCCTCGACCCAGATGCAGAACCTTACACTTGGTC
>VXBP01006822.1:0-10300 GCA_013400115.1 Rhinopomastus cyanomelas
TGAAGGTGAAAACTCAAGCTGGGCTCACTGTGCAGTCAGAGACAAAAAGAGAAAGGACTGCATGGCAAGGTGGGCAGAAACATGGGGTTTATGGAAACACCACGGGAAAACGCAGTTGGCACAGTGCCTTGCATGGGGTGGGAGTCTCCTTGTGATACAGTCAGGTGTGCAGGGAGGTGACAAGTCAATCTGTCCAGTTGTGGGAAATGATGTTCCAGCAGGGAGAAAAGGTTGAGTATGGCCCCCTACATGTTGTAAGCAACTCATGGCTCAGGGAAGCAAAGGGCTCAGTGCCTTGCCAAATTTGTTGCTATGATTTGGAGGGAAGCCCCTGATGCCTTTGTCCTTAATTGCCTTAATTAGTCCATTACCCTCCTCTGGGGGAATTTTCTCCAGAAAGAGAAGACGTCATTCCTTGAAATGTTTGACTGGTAGAGCAGAAATTCCACTGTCAGCTTTTTTCTTTTCTTAATATATTCTAAATTGAAATATCATATTGACAAATTAGCATCTAATCCTATTGCTCTAATTCAATCATTTGCCTGTGCATTAGGATAAGAATAATTTGCATAATAGTCTTCAGTCTTCTGTCTAGAAACAAAATATTTTGATATTTGCTTGCACTATGTAGGATCAAACTGCAAACAGGCTGGTGAGTAATCCCAGGGTATCTGCACTGACTCTGGCACTTCCAGGCAGTGATGGCTCTTCCTATTTTCTGCAGGCCTGCTGATAAATGTCCTTCCTTGGAAAATTTGAAGAAAACAGACAAAAATCACTTGCTTGCCTGAGTCAGGAGTGGTTAGACTCCACTTGCCTGCATTTATCAGAGGCTGCACCACCAATAATGATTGTTCTAGCAAGTCAGCAGAGTGCTTTCCCTCCTCAGAGCAGAATAGGATTGTAAATGTGTTGTAAGCCTTTCACTGGACTGGCACAACTAACAGCTTGTTGTTTTTGTGGGGATGGTCACCATTCAACCACTATATCAGGTTTTCCTGGCAAGAACTGGAATCAGTTCCGTGTCCAAAGAGAGGATGGCTTGGCCCAGATCAGACTTGCAGCAGTTCTCCCATGAAGCCTGTTACTGAACTGTGGATGCCTCAACCCCAATGCCCAAACAATCCTTCTTGCCCAAACCTCATTAATCAGTAAGCTAAAGAATGTCTCTCATCCCACCTTCTATGCACGTTGCTTTGGAGTCCTACAGATGTCATTCTTCCACTTCACACACTTTTTCAGGTTTGCCCACCAAAGTTTATTTGTTCAGTAGCTGGATATTTTGTGTAGCATGTAGAACTCCAAAGACATTGTATATTTGTTTCCTGTGCCTGTCAGGTAACATTTCATCTATTGATTTGGTATCCAGACTTTCAGGAAGGTAGAGCCTCCAGGTCATATATGACTTTAGGTACCTCCAAAGTTGTGGCTCCTTGTAGCAGATCAGTAACTTGAGATCAGTAGGAAAATGACTGTTTCTCCTCCCTTTTTGTTTTACTTTTATTTTCCAGTGTCTGAATGCTTCTCAGAGAGGTGTCTTCAGAGAGCTGTTATTTCACCAATACAAACCTGTGTTATGAAAGTAATTCTGCAGTTAAACCCATGAAAATACTGAAATTAAAAGAAAGTCCAGGCATTAAATATTACTTCCTTCATACATGATGGTAGATTTCTTAAAGCTTTCTGTTTTAAAAATGTACTTCTGTACCTTGGATACAATACAGAGATAAAGGAAAGTGTTTACAAACACCCTGCTTTTAGAGCCCTTCCTCAACTCTGGTACCTCTTCTCCTGAGAAGGTCTGTGAGATCACACCATTTGCAGATGTCCACACCACGTGAGGTTTCCCATTGTATTTTGATACATGTATTTTACTAAGATGTGCTCTGTGTTTTTAATTCAAACTTATACTCTGTGAGGAAAAAGCCTCTATGGGTGTTTTAGCTTTCCAGAGGCTCTCAATAACCTACAGTTTGCTTGTTTTAAGCACGTATTACAGTTTCTTCCCTTCTCTGCTGCTATATTGTATTCAAAGGCATCTTCCCAAGTGAAGTAAACTCCATTTTTCATTGTGGAGATAGTGCCAGAGTCTGAGGCCAGGCACCCCTGGAGATGGAACCTTGCTTCAGGGGCTCCTGGACTGTCCAGTCCTCACGCAGAACTGGGCTTGGAACTTCTGCGCTTCTGAGTGAGAGCAGGAGCAGAGAAGGTGATGGGTCTTTTCTGAAGCCTTGGTTCTTTTTAACAGATACTACTGAACCTAATGCTTCTGCATCTTTTTTAATATCTTTAGGGCTTTCAGCCATAGGAATCACTATGCCCAGAGGATGTTAAATCATCTCTGCAGCAGGCTCTGGGAGTTGTTGGCACTGATCCTTCTCACTGCATAACTGCCCCTGATAGCTCTTGTTAATACACTTCACCATCCTGAGTGGAAAGCAGCCACATCACCACTATATCCCAGGTTAAGGCCTTTAGCTATGGAAGGTAAGTTAGTCCTGGTGCATGGATCATGTAGTTTTTCTTCGGCACTAGAATTTACATGGAAACACTAAGTGATGCCTCTGGCTCACAAAAGGTTAATATTTGCCAGCCAAGGCCCTTCATTTTATTCTTATAGCCTTAGTCAATACCATAAAGCCCCCAAACTGCTGGCAGTTTTTACTGAGATAACAGCACAATGAACCTATCTGCACATCAGGTAATGCCGACAGTAAATTTACAAGTACCCTGTGGGACATGGGGTCTCCTGCCTGATAACAGGCTTTGACACTGAATAGGAGCTGCACGTTTGTGCCTGCTTTATTGTGGTTTTTTTTTCCCCTGCAGATAGCAGCTCATTGTGGGAAAAGGCAGAGGCTACTGCTGTAGTGAGCTCAGTGTCCTCAAACACACATCTGTACTGTGCTTCAGCTCTCCTGCCTAGTTTATTTTGTGCTGGTGTTTGTTCCTCTCTTTGTGCCTCTTCTCCCTTGTCTCAGCTAATCTGTATGATAGCTTTTCTGTATTTTATGGGCCAGAGATAATTTCTACTGAATGTGGTCGAGTTGCACCAATTACAGGATGTTTTTCTGTGGCACTGTAGATTTAATCTCTGTTGATGTCAAGATCCTCAATCCTCCTCTCTGTGGAATGGTTGCTGGGGTGTGAAGTGTCTGCTTAACCGTTATGTCAAGAAATACATATTAAGGTGGTTAGTGTAATCACATAATCTTGACAGACATCGAGGGTGCAGACACAGTTCTATATTTGTGAAGACAGAAGGTATGTAAATAAGCAGGCAGCAGTGGGAAGGCAGGTGCATTCCTGCTGCTGGGGGAGGCGTAGTCAGGACTGTGTTGCCCAAGTTGGTTTTTGGAACATGGTCACAAAGTGTATGTTAGCTCTCAGTGAGTGTAATTATGGGAGCAGAGGGATAGTCCAGTGCTGCTCAGCTGAAGGTGTGCAAATTGGCTTTGCAGGTGATGCAGTGCCCAGGACAGGTGCAGTGCCCAGAACAGGTACAGGGCCAGGGCTGGTGAATGAAGGTGCTGAGGACCCTTTATCCTCTGGGTGGCTGGGAGGTGGTGGTGTTTGTGCATGGGGACAGGAACTATTCTGCAGCATGGTAAAAGCTGGATGGAATTTAGGTTGGAAAGCACGTAATACTCAAGACAGAGAAGGAAGGAGGGTGTTGAAGCGAGTTTAGGATCATCCTTGTCAAGATGCTTGGCTCACCCCACAGCAGAGTTGACCCCAAATGTATGCAGTTCCTGGCAAGATGAGTGCCCAGCAGGCACAAAATGGGATGAGTGCATATGAGAAGATATCTGCAGACGTGTGCTTTGCAGAAGTCTCTTCCAGAACTGCTCGCCACTGCTGACTAGTGGGGCCTGCCAGTGATCCCTTCCACAAGAGGAAATCTGAACTATTTGAACAAATTGTGCTCATTTGCCCAAAGGACAGGAGTTTCCTCAAAACCCTTCCGTGCAGAGAGCTGCCAAAGGCCACAGGCTTGTTTGTTTGCCCCAAATACATGGAGGGGCTGGGTGCTGTCACTCCCAGCTCTCTGGATTAGCTTTATCCCCAGATATGCCACTATAGTGATGGGAATTAATTGCATTTGTGGGAGAGGTACAGGCTAGAAATTGCTCTAAGCATTTTAGTCATGATAAACTGCCACGTTTGATTCTCAGAAAGCTCCTACCCCCTAACCATCTGCTCCTTGTGGCACTTTCCTCCCTGGAGACACCCAGCAAAATAATAACACGGGTTTTTACACATAAGAATGGGGATGATCAGTATCAATCCTTCCCACAGCAGTGGCACAGTATGAGAAGCACACTTTGTAACTTTAAAGTATGACAGGCTCAAGAAAGACAGGAGCAGTGACCTAAGCTACCTCCCTGCCTTGCTTGTCCTGATAAATCTCAGTGTACCAGCAACCCAGAAACCCTCATTGCTGTGCTTGCTATGTTTCCCCTGATGCAAAATGAGAGCAGAAGAGGCTGACCTACTCACCTCCTCTAAGGAAAGTGCTTACTTACGGTGACACTACAAAAGATTTTTCTTTCTGTTTCTTCTATTTCTTAATGACCTCTGTTATGCTGTCAAGGTCTGCAGTGAATTGGTCTCTGAGAGCTGGTCAGGCCAGCCAAATCTATTGACTGCTTCATTACATACCCCCAAGACGTCTTCCACCCACTAAGGGGGCAGGGAATTTGTATAATGCAAGTATAAGCAACTTCTGTAGGTCAGTTCCTTTACTTAGATATTTCTGCCTCACCTGACCTCCTAGTATACATGAATATTTCCGAGGTTTCTGTAAAAGAAAATATCAGCATTGAATAATTGCAATGAAAAGCCGGCATGTCTACATATCTTCTCTAAATTATTCAAGAACGCAGGAGTTTTTCCATGCGGCTTGGGTGAGCTGTGAATCTGTACATGTGTGAGTCTGCTGGCATGAGAATATGCTCCTATTCTCTTTAAGCTGTCACTGCTGATCATGAAAAGGCAAAAACATTTCTAATTCCTTTTTCACTTTCCTGGTAATGTAAAACAAGCCAGCCCACCAAGCCAATAGGCTTTTTCTGTGCTTCTCTGTCACAACAGAGAAATGAAACTGGAAGACCTCAAACAGTTCTATGAAATAATCGCTCTCCTGTCAGAAGGTAGTCAGAGATGGCATTCAGTTCTTCCCTTGCACACCATATTAAGCTCTTGTTGCGTTTGGAATTAATTGTGATAAGCTGACAGAGCTCCAGAGATTTCTGAAAAAAAAAATAATCAAACATATTGCCAGTTTGCACCGCAGTCTCCACACCTCTCCAGTGCATGTTGAAGCAGTCTCCTTAGCTACATTGCAGTCTAGCATCAGACATGTAACAATAGCACGTTCCATAGCATTGCACGTGAGTTGGAATTCAACTGGTACTTATTTTTGTAACTAGGCTGGTTATATATAACATTTAGGAGTATGCTATTGTGTTCATTTGTGTGGATTTATTTCCAGCAAGTAAAATCTGTGTGGTTTGAAGGATTTTTCTAGCTGTGGTGTTCAGTTTGGTGTGCCCAGATACATAGTGGGGAAGCTGTCTTCTCATTTGAAGTATTACCCTTTGGATAGGACATAATCTGCTTCATTCTGTATACAGGGTTTAAATGCATCTCAGAGTAATTCTTTGCCAGTAAAATCATCTTCACGGCACAAAACCACGTGATCAAATACTGGTGTTTTCAGTAAATTTATGTTAAAATTGGTGTTAGCATGTCTAGAATGATGTAATACTTTGGTAGTGCTGAGGTGTCACACTTCATGCCCTTATTTTCCATTTTATCACTTCCACAACCCCAAGAACGCTGTTTTAGGGAACTTCACAGGTGTGTCACAAGAGGAACTGTAGTTTTGGTTCACCTACTACGTACTGTGTAATAATATAAAAACCTGCCTATTCTTGTGGAAATTAACTTACTTTCTCTTAACAGCAATATTTGCAGCAATATGAAAACTGCAGCCGGTACTCTTGCTGCCTTTTTGATGATGGGCTTCCTGCTGCCCCCAGATTCCGATCTCTAGCACTTTCTGTTCTGGCCTCCAAATTTTATCCAGTGGTCCAGCAAGAAGGAAGCTTTCCGGCTCTTTGAGCCTTGCACATGTTTATGCTATGGAGGCACAAATGTTCATTCGTCCTCTTGCCTTGATTTGTCTCAAAGGAAGCTGCTGTGGGAGAGTAAGCTCACACTGCTGAGTGGTTTATTACAGCTGTGGCTGGCTGCGAGCCAGCATTGTGCTGTGCACTTCCATCCTGTTCGGATATTGACGTTTGAGTGCATTTGCGGACATATGGACTAGTTTCAAATTTAAGGTGCAAGTGCAGAGAGATGCCTCAAGCTGAGCAGTGACTATGTTGGGGGCTGGGGGTTGCCCCCTACTTTTCTTACAGGAGTAGCTGATTAACTGGCCAAGTCCAGTCTCCGAGGAGATGAACGTTTGTTTTGATTAGAAGGTGGAAGAATGGTCTCAGGAAGAGGAGATTAGACCTCCATGGAAGAAATTAACTGTAGGAGCTCACATATTCTCACAAGGTTGGCTGCTCTCCAGCCAGCTCTGGAGAAAGGCCAAAAAAGAGGGAGAAACATTTATTATTTTACTAGCTGCATGTTGAACACATTTTCCCTCTCTTTATTTACCTTTGTCTTAAAAAAATAGAAAAGCTGCCACGTCTACTTTGAAGGCAATTATGAAATGCTTCTGTATTAATGCAGGTTGGTTTACAGGTGATTTTAGAGTAATTGGTCAACAACGTATTTTCCACCAAAAGTTTGAAAGATCCACACTGGGACACAGTACCGAGTGTTCATCTCCCCAGTATGTGGCTTTCAATTGGCAGCCTTCATGTTAGCAAGGCTCAGGAGAAAGTCCTTCCCTGAGTGGGTACCCAGGAATTCTTTTTGGTACCCCTCCAGCTCCTTGTGTGTGCAGGGATCCATGGCCCTTCATGGTATCACTAGACCATAGGGGTTCTCCTGAAGAGAGAAACATTTTCCTGAGCTATCAGCCCCCAAAGCAGAAATCTCAGTTTATGGCTAGATGTCATGCCAGTGCTTTGTACCAACTGCTGGAAATACACGTGAGTCCTTGCTGTGGAAAAGCCTGCTGTCTTATTTGACTACCCCTGAGAATGCACACAAGCCCTTTTTGAGACTCCAGTCACCTTGCAGGGAGCTGAAGGACAGATTTTGCTCATCACAGAGTTAAAGAGAAAACTGAATTGGCTTCAGTAGAGCAGGGCTCATAGTTTGGTCTGAGGAATGTATCTGGTTCATTTTCCTCTCACAAGCATATCTCAGTGTATATAGTATTGGCTATGTCACCCAGCAGTTGTCACTGGCAATCCTGCTGTGGCAGGGGGATTGGACTAGATGATCTTTCGAGGTCCATTCCAATCCCTAATGATTCTATGATTCCAAGATTGGCAAGCTAAAATCATGCTCTACTATGAAGCAGATGAAAAGATAGCCAGAAAAGCATCTGCCAAGCACTGAGCCCAGGGTGCAGGGTAAATCCCAGTGGAGTGGGTAGGAGAGGTTCCTTGCAGCACTCAGCAGCCTCAGGGGTTGCTGCTGAGTGGCAATGTGATGCTAAGGAAGAGTGTCAGGGAACTGTGCAATACTTGCTATGGGTTGTTTGTAGGCTGGCTGTGTGGATGTGCAAGCCTTGTGACTGGGAAATGACTAGCTATAGAGGAAAAAAGGGATCAAGAAGGAACAAGAATGGGAGAACAGAGAAGGGATAAAAGAGGCCACATGTGTGTTAGCAGAACATGTGAATGCACTTTTCCCAGGTGATGGACTCTGTTCTGCATGCATATACATGCATAGAATCATAGAATCATTAGGGATTGGAAGGGACCTTGAAAGATTATCTAGTCCAATCCCCCTGACACAGCAGGACCACATAGACCAAGTNGTCAGCGACACCACCCAGTTTTGTGTCATCAGCAAACTTGCTGAGATAGCACCCTAATCCCTCATCCATGTAATTAATAGATTGAATAGGACTGGTCCCAGCACTGACCACTTTGGAGACTCAGCTTGATACGGGCCTCCAACTACACTCTGTCTCATTGACCACTACTCTATCCTGGAGCCAGTTAACGATCCACCTCACCACGCCATCATCCAGTTCACACTGCCTCAATTGGAATTCGAGTATGCTGTAGGGGACTGTGTCAAATGCCTTACTTGAGTCAGGACAGACCACAAACACTGCTCTGCCATCATCTATCTACCTGGTTATGTCNGTTCAAATATTTATAGACATCAATGAGGTCAGCCCTCAGTTTCTACTTCTCCAAGCTAAAGAGAACCAGCTCCCTCAGCCTCTCCTCAGAACGGAGGTGCTCCACCTCCTTCATCATCCTTGTTGNCTGCTCTGCCATCATCTATCTACCTGGTTATGTCCTCATCAAAGGCTATCAGGTTGGTCAAGCACGACTTCCCCTTTTGAGAAGCCATGCTGACTTGCCCCAATTACTCTCCTGTCCTTGATGTGCCTGGAGACAGCCTCTAGAACAAATTGTTCCATCACCTTTCCTGGGATGGAGGTGAGGCTGACCACTTTATAGTAACCTGGGTACTCGTTCTTACCCTTTTTAAAGATTGGAGTGACATGTGCTATCTTCCAGTCCCCAGGCACCTCTCTTGATCCCCATGACTTAGTATAGGGATGGGGATGGAGAGTGGCTTCCACTGTCTCCCTTAGCACACGCTGGTGCATCCCATCAGGGCCCGTGAATTTCTGTACATCCAACTTGCTCAACTTATGCCTAACCCTGTCCTCATCAATCAAGGCAGGCTGCTCTCTTGGCTCAACTTCCTCTGGACCCTAAGCAGTCTGGGGTTTGATACCAAGACAGCTCCCAGAAGTGTAGACAGAGGCAAAGAAGGTGTTGAGTATCTCTACTTTCTCTGTATCCTCTGTCTCCAAAGCACCTACCTCATTCAGCAGGGGGCCTACATTTCCTCTAGGTTTAGTTTTACCTGCTATGTATTTGAAGAAGCCCTTTTTGTTGCCCTTGACCTCTGTTGCAAGGATTAATTCCAAGGAGGCCTTGGCTTTCCTAGTTGCATCCCTACATTTTCTCAACAGAGCCTTATAATCACCCTGAGTGGCCATCTCCTCCTTCCATCACCTATAGACTTTCTTCTTCCTCTTCAGTTTGCCCAGCAGTTCCTTGTTTAACCACACAGGTCTTTTGGCTCCACTTCCTTGACTTCCTTCCTGTTGGAACGCTCTTGTGTTGTGCTTCAAAGAAGTGGTCTTTGAATGTTAACCAGCTGTCTTGGGCCCCTTTACCTGCGAGTACCCTGTCCCATGGGATTTCCCCTAGAAATTGGTTGAAAAGGCCAAAGTTGACTCTCCTGAAGTCCAGGGTTGTGATTCTGCTAGCTGTTCTGTTCCTATCACATGAGACCCTGAACTCCACTATCTCATGGTCACTCCAACCAAGGCTGTTTCAGTCACTGCTTCATCCAGTTACCTTGTTGGTAGGTATAAGATCCAGCAGCATTCCTCTCCCAGTGGTCTCCTCCACCATTTTCATCAGGAAGTTGTCACCAATGAACTGGAGAAACCTTTTGGAGTGTGGCTGGCTGGCTGGCTGAATAGGTTTTCCAGGAAATAACAGAGTAGTTAAAATCCCCCAGGAGAACCAAGGCTTGTAGCTTTGAGGCTGCTCTCAGCTGCCTGTATAAGACCTTATCAACTTCCTCAATCTGATCTGGTGGCCTGTAATAGACACCCACAACNTCTGAAGCCCAGGGTTCTGCTAGCTGTTCTGTTTCTACCACTCGAGACCCTGCAACCATGGCATGTCAACCTTCACTGCTTCAGCCATACACACCTTGTTGTGAGTACAAGATCCAGTGGGCTCTTCCACCATTTGCATCAGGAAAATTTAAGCAATGCACTGAAGGAACTTCCTGGACTGTAAGTGGCTCACTGAGTAGGTCTTCCAGCAGATATATGTGTAGTTAAAATCCCCCATGAGAACCAAGATCTGTAGCTGTGAGGCTGCTGCCAGCTGNAGCAACTCCACCACCCCACCTTTCTGACCTGTCACTCCTAAAAAGGTCATAGTGACTATGACCACATTCCAGTCATGCGAGCTGTCCCACCAGGTCTCCATAATTGTCACCAGCTCATAATCGCCTGACTGGACACAGATTTCTAACTCCTCCTGCTTGTTCCCCACGCTGTGTGCATTGGTGTACAGGCATTTCAGGGAGCAAGCTGAGCACTCCAATTTCACCCTAG
>VXBP01006822.1:10343-35643 GCA_013400115.1 Rhinopomastus cyanomelas
AAAGAACCCAAAGCCCTGCCTGTAACACCAGTCTTGTAGCCAGGCGTTAATGGCCTGAGTCTTTCTATTGTGGCCTGTGTCCTCACCCCAAAATGGAAGTAATGAACAGAATACAATTTCTGCCCCAGAGTCTTTTACCAAACATCCTAATGCCTTAAGGTCTTTCTTCATTCCCCTCAGGCTATGAAATACAGCTTCCTCCCCACTTGTCTGGACAATCAGCAGTGGGTTATAGTCAGCTGATCTCACCAGGTTAGGGAGCAACCTAGTGATGTCCCTGATTCGGGCTCCTGGTAAATTGCATACTTCCCTATGATGGGGGTCAGCTCTGCATATTGGGCCCTCAGTCACTTTCAGGAGCGAGTCTCCAATAACTAGGGCCCTTCTCTTCTTTGTAGAGGAAGTCATCATAGTACTAGAAGCCTTCCTGGATTTATGAGACCTTGCCAGGACCTTCAGTGTGGGTTCCCTATCCTCTATATCCTTATCAGATTGGCTGTCTTCCAATAGGGGCTCATATCTCTTACTTAGTGGCAACTGGGGAGGTGTGCCAGGCAAAGGTGTAACCTGCCTTTCTGCCATGGCCCTGCACTTGGCTCCACTCACCCATTCTACTTGGGCTTCTGTCCTCCACCTGAGAACTATGGGATACAGGCCCCCCCTGAATCTGGCTCTTATTTAGCTATTGTCCAGACTGCTGAGCCTGACTCCACCTGTCTATGTCTATTTCAGCCTCTCTAGTTCTCCTGAGCCTTTCTAGTTCATCTTGCAGCCTTTCAACCTCATCTTGCCATTGTGCTGTCGGGTCAAGCAGATAATCTACCTGTTCACACCGTACACAGCCAGGAAGATGAGAAAAAAAAGTTGCATTCTTGACAGCCTTTTACCTGCACAACCTCATCTTGTTGGGGGACCTCTGTTTGGGTTCCCACCTCCATGTGCAGTTATGACTGAAGCCTAGTCCTCCTCTGCTACCACGTTGTTACCACATATTATTTTATTTTTTTTACCCCTGCATGTAAAGTGGCTAGCACTCTTGCTACTGCCTGCGGTCTGAGGGTGACTTCTGGTTTCGCCTCCCTCAAAGGCTCTGGCTCTGCACCCCCCCGGGTGCTTGCCCAGCTTCCCCCACGAGAGTGTTCAACCCCAGCAGCTTGCTCCCTGCTTCTGGCAAGCTTTCCCAGTCAGGGAACCCCCCCAGATCACCCAAAAACCTCGATAAAATAGCGTTCCGGGATGGGCACTCTCGCTGCTGCCTGCAGTCTGAGTGCAACTTGTGGTAACCAAATGAGGGTATAAGCGCTAGCTGTGGGATCCAAACCATGGTCGAAGGGTCAACTGCCAATTTGAGATGGTGGCACCTAGTTAAACCAAACTGTGTACACCTTTCTTTGGGTGTGTCTGTGCAAGAGGGGCTATGAATACCAAGACCTGCAGTGGGTCCATGGCTTCTGATGCTTCCAGGAACATTGCAGATACTGGACAAGCCACTGCAGAGATTGCTTGTCTAAGACAACTTATTGGAAGGCGCAAAGAACTACAATCAGGCCATCTGCAAGCTTCCCATTTGTATGACTGCCCTGAGCCTACTGGGAATACACACTCAGCCTTGCTGCTGGGTGGATCCGGCAACAGCAGCAGCAGCCTTACCTGTGTTGAGCTAATTGTTCAGCAGCTCTGAACACTGGGATGATTCAGTAATTCATTGATTACCGAATTTGAAGTAGTGATCATTCTTATCAGTACTGCTGCAAGGAGGTTCTAAATCTGAATTAGAATTTCTTGTGATGTTGACAGATTAGAGATACAGACCAAAACACAATAGGATGTGACTCAGTAAGGATGTATCTAAGGCATAACACATAGGGAATAAACCAGCTGCACAAACAACAGTGGGGTAAAAAAAGCTTTCAGTGGAGACAAAACGTAGGATGCAGACACGACATTAAATGACAACTCACTTGCCTACTGTGCATGAACATGACTGTAAGGAGCCAATGCACATTGATTGAGGGGTGGGTGTCAGGAGGATGGCACTGGGCTCTTCTCGGTGTCATGTAGTGATAGGACGAGGGGCAATGGTTGTAAGCTGGAACATAGAAGGTTCCACATCAACCTGAGAAGGAACTTCTTCATGGTGAGGGTGACGGAGCACTGGAACAGGCTGCCCAGGGGGGTTGTGGAGTCTCCCTCACTGGAGATGTTCAAGACCCGCCTGGAAGTGTTCCTGTGTGACTTGGTCTAGGTGATCCTGCTGTTGCCGGCGGATTGGACTAGATGATCTTTCGAGGTCCCTTCCAATCCCTAATGATTCTGTGATTCTATAAAAGCACATCTTCTGCTTTATACAGAAAATAGTTACTTGGACTACTGGATCAAATTCTGAACACCATGCCTCAAAATCAGGGTCCCTTACTTGACTCAAGCCAAAAGGACATTGGGAGTAGTACAGGAGACAAAAAAAACATGACAAAATTGGACAAACTCTGTTTCTTGAGCCAGAGAAGTCCAGCTGAAGGTCAGATAGCCTTGAGTCCAAACTGGGTTGTGGTGAAGGTGCTGTTTGTCCTTGACGTTTTTGGACAGTCAGAGAGAACTTGATTTTCACAAGACTAAAACTTACGGGGAACAGAAACAGAAGGATGAGTGAGGAGATGGGGCAGGCTGCCAGCCCATGGGACTGATGGACTCTCCAGTGCCCCAGAATAAGTACCACCAGGCAGGCATCTCCTAGCAGTGGCCCTGGCCCACAACATCTTGCAGTCTATCACCCTCTGTGGACATCTTGAGGAGGTTACATCCCTCAGTCAACACACACCTTTGCTGGAAACACAGGCCAGGTGGCCCAACCTTCATTTACACATATGTACAGATCACAGGGAGACTAGTGAAAGAAAGCAGCAGACCTCCCAGGCTTGTCCAGATCTTGTCAGCCAAAAGTCATACCTTCCCTCTAAAATTTGATGACCTGATGCCTTGTGGGAGAGAAAGGGCTATTCAAAACACCTACTAGCAAGAGATAACTGACTAAAAGTATTTGTCACCTCCAGGCTTAGTAGATATGTCAGGTACAAAGTACAGAGTTACTAACCCTTTGTAAATAAGTGATTAGGGCACTTAATGTAATTGAATAGCATAATAAATGCTATAGTAGAAATGAATTGCAAAATATTTCTGTCATTCAGAGAAATGCACAGGTATGCAAAAAGCTTTTTTTGGTGTGTGTTACCACATTTGTGAGGGAGAACAGTTATCAGAGAGACATAAAGAAACCTTAGGTTTTCTGCTCCAGGGTCCTGCTGGGGCAGATTTGGTTCCAGCAATGCACTTTACAGTATTTTGTTACAAGAACTATGAAAGGTTGATGAAATATATACTCCTTAGATGTAAGACCAAGATCCTTGGCTGACAGAGTGCCACTGAAGCCAGCAGAGGTGTGCCAACTAATGCTGGCTGAATTAGCTAATGCTCACACAGGTCAGATCCCGCTGTATTGCCCACGTCTGCAAGCTCAGCAGTTTTTGTAGGAAAAACTGGTGGCAAGCTAGGGCTGTGTCCTGTCTCTGCTTCCCCCTCTGACACAGTCCTTCCTTTGGATTGCTCCCTGCCTTGCTCCCTTGGATGTGTATTGGGGTAGCATTTCATAAAGATGTTGTTAAGGATCAGTCTAGGATGAGAGGGAACAGCCTCAAGTTGCACCAGGGGATGATTAGATTAGGTATTAGGAAAAACTTTTTCTCCAAAAGGGTTATCAAATATTGGACAGGTTGTCCAAGGAGGTGGTGGAGTGATCATCCCCAGAGGTACTTGAAAGATGTCTAGATGTGGAGCTGAGGAAAATGATTCAGTGATGACCTGGCAGTGATGGGTTTATGGTTGGGCTTCAAGATCTTAAAGGTTTCTTCCAGTCAAATCCATTCTGTCATTTGGTGTTTCTTGGCATGTAATTAATGTCTGTATAGGTTTCATACACTTAATTCTCAAGTTGCCTTAGGAGCCAGGTGTTTATGAAGTATAACCTTAAGCAAAGCAGTGCTGTCTAATACACCTTTTCCTTTAATTTAAAATTAACCTTTTCCTCATTAATATTTTATCTCTTGGGCTTGTTAATTCAGCTGCTCTTCCGCTGTACAGCACCCTGTTCAATCTCGACCATAATCAGTTCAGTGTTAAGGAGGCATGGGGAATTTGGCCTTAAAGTTTTCTTTCTGGTGGAAAATCAGAAGATGGTACTCTTGCCTGTCACAGACAAAGTTGCCTCTCAAGTTTGGGCCCAGCTTTTTATAGCCCCTGATCTTCTCACCAATTGTATGTATACACTTGAAACTCAGGATAGTGCTCCTCACCAGGACCAAGAAAAATGGCAGTGAGTTGGCTCTGTAGTTTATGGGGAATTATATTTCACGTGTTTATCTTTAACAAAGTTCCTTAGGGTAACATGTATAATACTGGTTTATTTTACATATAGTCTGTGCAAATTAAAAATACAAATTTCTATGGAGTTAAATAATGCAGTTGTAAAGCAGAACAATAAATAATATCAGTGTGAGTGAGCAATGTGAAGGTACAGGTGAAGGAGGAAATGTATGTTTTCAGGTGAGACTTGAAATGACATGGGGAGTTAATAAGGCATGTAAATGGATTCTTTAATCTTCATAAAGGAACTAGTGCTCCAGAAGGATTTTACTAGTTACTAGTGTTTCTGCTTTAGGCTACAGAGGATTGAAACCACCTGGTATCCTGGGCTGCAGCCAGGCTGCAAGCAGTCATACCACAGTGCCATACATTCCAGGATTGCATAGAACCAGAAGCAACTTATGAGTTTTCAAAACAGAGTAGGATATCAAAGAGATTCCTTGAACGGACTTAGATGACCTTTTGAGGTCCCTTCCAATCCGTAACATTCTGTGATTCTGTAATAAGAGGTGCAATTTAGGGCAGGAAGCCTTCTCCTGCAGTCTCTCCCCCAAGGTGCAGTCTCATTGCTGGGAGTGGTCCCCAGATGGGACATCACTTGCTCTGATCTCTTTGCTCTGGTCTCTTAACACTTTAGAAGTGGACACAGTAGCTCAAGTTGCAAAGATGTTGAGAACATGCATATGTGCACCTAAGTCATGCGGAGAAGTGCTGAAGCATGTCTTGAACTGCAAAAGAATTAAGAGTTAATTCCTTCAATTCAAATAATGACCAACTAGTTTACCAGAGGTTTATTTGGGTGTAGATTAACATCAAAAATACTACGATGAAATCGAATTAAGATTGCCAGTATGACAGTATTTGGCAAATATTTGAAAGGGTGGATAATTTCTATCTGACCTGTAATTTTGGCTTAGCAGGAAAGACTCCACTGATTTAACAAACAGCTAAATCACAGTCATTGTGAAATGTGCCAAACTAGGAATAAAATAGGTCTATTTCATAGCAGTTTTCAAATGAATTAGAATTTATTTCTTCCTTCTCTTTAGCTCTGATCTGAGTGTTGGTTGAAGTATTTCAGGATTAGGTTAACTATTGCTTCAAACGTCCTTTGTTAAATCTATCAATCTCTAGATTTTTACTGTCATGTCTTGGAATTAATGTAGTTTATGCTTCTAACTAAATGAGATGCCTTTGAACTGCTCTTGTTGTGTGGTGTATCTGTGTGCTTTTATAGGTTAAAAGCTGTCTGCTTTCACTTCTAACTGTCCTGGAAATGTATTATTTTCCCTGAAATAATATAAGACAAGTGCTTTATGTCCTCCCAAGCATGGAGTCTCTCAGGTATTTTATCCTTTAAATAATCCTTCCCAGTGGATGAAAAACGGCTTGTATCTTCCCAGACAAGGATGAGGTGGTGAGATCATCTGGTGGGACCCAGGAACAGGAGCTGCCCTGTGACCTGCTCTTGGTTTTTGCCACTTTTGGATCCCCAAGAACATGGGAGGACTGCATCCTGGCACTTTGTAAAATGCTGATGTCATTGGGCTTTGAACATCACATGTGTTTAGGCATCCTCTTCCTGCTTGGCTTCTGCTTTACTTTTTTCCTTAAACCATGGGATTGGATTAGATGATCTTTTGAGGTCCCTTTGAATCCCTAATTTTCTGTGACAAATTTTCTCATGACCCTGACTGCATGGGACAATGTTCCCCATGTGCTTTGCAGCCCCTATCTTCTCTTGTCCCTCTAGCATTCACAGCAAGCAACAATACAAAACATTTCCCTCTGGTGGAGCCTGCAATCAGAGGGCTGGCTGCAAGACTGTCCAGGCAGGTGGCAAAACACACCTCACACAATACATTGTGCTGTCATTCAGCAAGATCTGGACAGGCTGGAGAGCTGGGCTAAGAAAAATCTAATGAGGTATAACAAGGGTAAGTGTAGAGTCTTGCATCTAGGCAAGAACAACCTCAGGTACCTGTATAGGCTGGGGACTGACCTGTTGGAGAGTAGTGTAAGAGAAAGGGACCTGGGGGTCCTGGTGGACAGCAGGATGACTATGAGCCAGCAGTGTGCTCTTGTGGCCTAGAGGGACAACAGCATCCTGGGGTGGATCAGAAGGGAGGTGGTTAGCAGATCAAGAGAGGTTCTTCTCCCCCTCTACTCTGCCCTGCTGAGACCACACCTGGAGTATTGTGTCAAGTTCTGGGCTCCTCAGTTCAAGAGGGATGTGGAGANATGAAGCCCTCTGGGGACCAGATATCTGGTTACAAGAGCTCCATACATCCCCAGTTTTTCTTATCAGAAGTCTGGCTGCAGCTGTGTATGCCTGCTCTTGCTGTTTCCCCCTCCCTGTGAAACATGAGGAAGTGGTGATGTGAAGTGGGGTGGTTGGAGACTGGGGTCCTGTGTGTACTCTATGCATATGTCATGGTGGAGAGCATAGATGCTCTGTGGAGGGCTTTATTTTTCTAGTGATTTGGCCCAGACAGTGTGGTATGACACAGATTTTTTGCCTCACCTAGCTGATGCTTTATCAGGCACTTTCCCAGACTGGCTTTGTATGGTTAAACAGACACTGAACCCTATTACATGACCTCTCAGGTTCTTGCCTGTCAATTCAGTTGCTTCCCACATGCTGATCTCCCCATTTACAGCAAGTACCAGACCTTGCCCTCTTTGAAAAGCAGTGTGTGAATGTGACCTACTACTATTTTAAGTGAAACTCAGCTGTTATCAGCTATTCCTACCAGCTATTCCTACCCATACCCGTCATTCATGGAGAAAATAGAGAAAACCAGATGTGACCTGAAGCTGTGTTTTCCTTTGCTGTCCCAAAATGCACTGAAACCCAAACCTTGGATTTAC
This sequence comes from Rhinopomastus cyanomelas, assembly GCA_013400115.1. Taxonomy (NCBI): domain Eukaryota; kingdom Metazoa; phylum Chordata; class Aves; order Bucerotiformes; family Rhinopomastidae; genus Rhinopomastus; species Rhinopomastus cyanomelas. The sequence continues at coordinate 17,631 of VXBP01006822.1, forward strand.
TTCCTCACCTACATACAGAGAGGTTATTATTTCCAAATTGTCCTACCTTGCTCAGATTGTCTTGCACCTACTGGTTATGCGTCAGTCTGTCAAATACTGTCTAAATTCACCATCATTTATGTAGGCTGCCTGGGAGAGAAAAGCTGTAGGGAAACCTCTCCCTTTTGCTTGTCTCAGATATTCAGGCCAAAGGTGTTGTACTCCTAATGTGCAAGGGCATGCAAAGAAGAATGGAACTGGCTAGGAGGCAGCTGGGGACCAATCCTCCTGTTATTGGGTAGTCCCCACATTGATGTGTCTGTCTCCAGTGTCCCTGTGCAGTGAATCACACAATGATTTATGCTTCGCATGTCTGAAAGTCCTTTGCAAGGTCCTTCATGCCCTACTTCAATTTACATATTAAATAATAATAAGATAATGAATTAATGATGGTTATTCTATTTATTACATGCAATACAATCACTCAGGAAACCTAAGCATATACAACCCTTTAATGTGAGAAAATTATAATTACATCAGTGTTTGAAATGCATTGTGCTCTTTAGTGAGTCTGGAAAATGATTCTAAGAACGGTTTAGGTGTGTACAGGATTTGCCTCTGAAAGGTAAATTGAACAAGCCCCACAGTCAAGTTTATTGATGGTTTTTTGCATAGATGCAAGATGCTCACGGTAAGTGAAAAACACTTCAGGAGCATTTTTTTTCTGTTCTGATAACTGGTTCATTTGAGATGCACAAAATTGCCAAAAGAAAGTAATCTTTCATCAGTAACACTCCTGTTGACGGATCTGCAGTATCTAATCTTTTGACCACAATCTCTACTTGTACTCGTGCATGATATGAATAAAGTTGAATACACGTTTGCTTGCTGCTCTAACATACAGCATTGCTTGTCCGCTTCACAAAATGTTTGGTTTGTTGGAAGGATGCTACTGTCCCACTATGGAACATCCTTGGTGTTGTTAGCTGTGGAGAAAAGCCTGCATTTAAAGAACAGGAGAGATTGCTGTTTGCTTTGCTCTGCAATTTATTGCCTTATGCCCATGTGATGAAACAAAGTCCACGGTTAACCTGTATGTCAGCACTGTCAAAAATATCTCATAAAGGATGGCGTTTTTTTCTTAACCCCATCTCCAGCCTCGCCCTGTTTTCTCCTCTTTTGTTTTTCAGCTACATGTTTTTCTAAGGAGGAACACAAGTAACATGATTCCTTTGTCTGTGAAATGCCACGGTGCACTCCTAGCCCTTTTGGTGGACAACACTGCCGCAACAAGGGACTGGAGCTGCAGCTTTCTGTGTGTGAAGAAGGTACTCCTGTGTAAAGCAAAAGGCTGTGTCTCCATCTTATTTTAAATGGCATAGTAGAATATATTTGCCAAAGAAACTGCAATTTAAAGCTTTTTTTATTGAAAAAATAGGAGAATAACAACAGCTATTCTAATAGCAAAAGTAATCTTGTCCAGTAAATGAAGAATTATGTTACAAGTTGCTGAAAACGACCATTGTATACCCACCGGGTTGCACAAACTTCATTAAAAGCTGATTTTCTGTTCCAGTGCTGCTGTCGCTACAAGGTCAAAGGCCCAGCATGGGTGCAATGCTGGGGGTGGGGGTAGTCCCTTCATCTCTGCTTCCCTTCCACCTCCTCAGATGTCTGGTCTTGGTGGGTGCAGCTTTGATATAAGAAAAAGGATCTTACCAGAGCTGCACAGTTTGAGTAAGTAATGAGTATTAAGTGATTGCAGCCTGACCCAGGTAAAACACAGGCTAGTAAGTTGCCTTGTGCCCCTCCTGTACATGATGCATGCAGGGGTTTTATCTGGGCTTATCCATCTCTGACCCCAAAGGCAACATTCCAGCAGCCAAACAGCACACAGGCCATGTTTCAAATGATGCAGAGGTGTTGGGTTGCAGCTGAACCATGCAAGAGTGGGCAAGACCAAAAAATCACCCTGTTCCCTCCACCATATGCACTGACTGTGAACACTGCTGTTTTCCTATAGACACATCTACTATCTCTCCTCATGGTACTTGGCACATTGAGTTCACATAGCACACAGGTTCAGCCTTTCCTTGTGCCCCATATGAATAACCTGTTTTGGGCAATTCTTGCCTTCCGATAAAAGAATCATTGCAATGCAGCATTCAGCTCAACTCAGAGAGCAGCCATAACCCATACTATTCGCTGCTCAGTGATGGGCAACCAGTAGCATCTGCAGACACTGCCATTGAACATTTTGTATTATCTTTTGGAATACTGATTAAAAATAAATAGCATAATTTTTGTTCTGTGAGAACCCTGCTGCATCTAGACCCATTAGTAACCATACTCTAGAGTTATCTATCAGAGAGGCAGTTTGTAATTTATCTTCATGCACAACTAAAACAATCTTGTTTTGGAAGAGAAAAACCTATGTATAGATTTTACTGGTGTTTGAAAGTCACAGAATCACAGATGGAAAAGACCTCTAATATGATCAAGTCCAGCCAAATCCTGGAGGACAACATCTGCAGATGGGAACTTTAACATAAATGACAACTTAGTCTCAAGGCAAGACCTCCTCACATGGTCCTAACATTCCCACAAAGACAACAAATGTAAATACACCGTATCAGTTTGGCTAACAGTCACAATGGTCCACTCTGTGGCTAAATGAAGGCTACCTAACCAAGAGAAAAGATCACTGCTTCTAAGATTATCTTGCAAACAATCACTTTCTGTAAGGCCATCTTTGATATCTTGTTGTGACTAAGAATGCTGAAGGCTTGAATGATATTCATGTAAGCGCTGCTAGGGACAGTCAAAGCATGAAATGTGTTGCCTGTGTCTGTGGACAGGGTAATCAAGGCAGCACAGCAACTGTGTTGGCCAACAGGAGCTGTGCAGGCCAACAGGGTGCTGGGGGAGCTTGTCTAGTGTGAGAGGGACACGTGGTGCAGCAGAGACAATGTGAAAGCATTGCACAAAGAAGATGGTGAGCCTCCCCAGCCTGTCTTGCACTTACAGTGTAATTAGGATCACATGAAAGCCAGTGCTGTTAACAACCACGGTGATGACTGTTGTATCAGAACACTTCCCCTCCCCGCACCATCCTCTTCTCAGGTGTTTGTGCTTACATATCACTTCCCATTAAAATGGTCTGCAGCAAGAGCGAGGGGTGTCAGACCTGGGTGATGGAATTGAATACGTTTGAATAATGGAATAAGCTTTAGATCTTAGACTGACAGCTTGTTCATATACATTTTAAATGCCCAGCAGAAGCTGCATAATTTGCTTTACCTAGGCACGGCTGCTCATAGCAGCACAGACAGTGGTTTGGCTGCTCCTTACACTTAATCTCACTGACCTCAGCAAACCTGCCTTGCAGGAATGCTCTGAAACACACGTATTCAAATGGTGTAGCTGCAAACATTCAGCTCAAACACTGATTTTGTTTTCATTGTTATTAATTTGAGAGAACTGAGAGACCTGTAGTTTTCCAGGCACAGAAATACTTCAGCCACCCGGGAAGTGTCCTCACTGCACCTTGCAGAAAATGGCTTATATTCTGATTTATCCTGTCTCACCCTGCACAGCACAGATATGATAGTGAGGAAGGGAAAGTTTCATAAAGGCCTTTTGTGTATCTTGCACTGAAATCTGGTATCAGTAGATGAAACGAAGACCATGCAAGCAGATTTTGAATAAACTTTTAATAATTCATTATGTACTTGGCACTTGCATAGTACCTTTCATCCATGGTTCTTAAAAGACTTCAGAGATGCCAATAAATGATATAAACATAATAACGCCTTATTATAATAAAGCCATTTTACATGTCCATAAACAGGAAGAAAATGCATTCCTTAGGCAGATGAGTCGTTTTATCTATAACAAAAAACCTGAGTCTGTAGAAACTGGGACATGAAAGCAGAAATCTTTGCTTCAATCTCTTCCTTGTAAACTTTTTGTGGAAATTCATAGCTTTAGGCAGAAGACTTATTTCGTACTTTAATGAAAACACCTGCTTGACCAGCACATCCCACACATGGCAAATGTTTGCCCTCTTGCTTGGCACCATGCCAGCAGAAAGTGTTTTACCTCTGTGTTAAAGCAATAATATGGAGCTCATCTGATAATGTTGTATTTTATATGTTACCAATAAATAAGATACTGTCCGTGAACTCTTTTTCTTCCAAATGCAAAGCAGGTAATCCGTGTCCATTAAATCATAGCCACTGTAACCTCGCTGTCCCCCAGAGTTTCAGTTCGTCCCAAAGATTGCTTGATTTCCCTCCATGATCCAATGTGTATATGGCTTTCAAAGCCAAAATTTCCAACAGTATTTCCAAGTTGCTGGCAGGAGTTTAGACTTCAGTAAGCATAAGGCAGCAGAGAGGGAGGAAGGCTGAGGTTCAGTGCATGTCTCATTCACTTAGTGCTTTTCGGCCCCGTAGAAATGTTCTTTGACTGATGGCGAGTACGACGGCAGTTCATCAAGTGGCAATGTGGTGGGTGCAGCTGTGGAGCTGGGTTCAGAAAAGATCTGAAAAATTCTGTGTGGCCTTCAGTGAGGTTGTGAGACTGTTTTAATCTAATCCTTTACCCTAAGTAGAGGATAATAGGAACATCTGCCTCTGGTTTCTGTGTATTTCTACAGCACATTGAATTAAATGAAGAAATTAAATGGGACTATTGAGAAGGAAAATTCCATAATGCACAAAGGTCTTCAAGTGAGAATGTTACATGCAGTACTCACCATTAAAAACATTCTAATTTGCCAGTGCTTACCACATAGTCATATTGGAGATGTTATTCTGATAAGCTGTTCTAAATAGATGGGTTAACTGTGGTTTCTTGGAAAATGTATGGGTTTTAATTGCAGTAACATTACCTGTGTTAATGGACACGGTAGGATGTGGGTGGATGTGCACTTGTGCTTACGGCTGGCCAATATTTTCCTCTGCAAGAAGTTGTTTGCTCCTGTGGTACACCAGGCTTTTTCAGGAGGAATGCAGGAGGCCTCGCTAAGGTGACTGTTTCAAACTGATGCGGCTTTTGATATGCCAAGACCACTGGTTTGTACAGCTACAGTGAAGCAGCTTCTCGTGTCCCATATGAAAACCTCAACCACTCTCTCATTCTGCAGTTTTACATGAGATTTGCAGTAGCAAATTTTTTGAATTGTAGCAGGGTATGAGGGTGGTGTTTGCCCAGAGAAAATCCTTTTTGCTTTGACTGAAACGCTTACTTGAGGAGATACGTAAATCTGAGGAAGTTTGTTAGCATCTGATGACAAATCTTCATGGTCTCCTATGCATTCAGGCAAGCTAACTATGTATTTTACTGTGTGGTTTTGCATTCTACTTTAGCCTTCCTGGCAGTTTACCTCCCTTTCTTTATGTGTTATTTGTCTCAATTTTTGCCTCAGTTACAAAGTTTTTATTTTTCTGTTAATCATAGGATATTAAAAATCCCCATGTAAATACACAAACATCTGTTGGGAGGGAGCCATGAGCTTGTCAGTGGTGTGTATTAACAGGACACACAGTAATGGGCACATATTGAACTACTCTTTTAAACATAAGAAAAAACTATTTTTTATTGTGGAGGTTATCTAATGCTGGAGAAAGCTGCTGAGAGAATCTGCACTGTCTTTATCCATGGAGATTCTTGAAACCTGGGAGGCCTGCTTTAGATGAGCTTGATCAGGGAGGCTGGGTGGCAAATACCTGTCAGCTTCAGCAGTTCTATGAGCCCATTCTGTGAATACATCTGGATTCTGTAACATGTACAAATATACATTAAAAAATGATGACTACGTGATATGGTCCAGTGATCTGGTCTTATCTCCACCAGTCCATACCACTGCCAATGGAGTTTGCCCAGCCTGATTGGGGGTGTTAGGGCTTTCCAGCACTTCCTCTCTGGCACAGCCAGGGTCACAGTGGGGACCAAAAACATCCTGAGATGACAGGAAGAAGGAAAAGGATGTGGTCTAGCTCCAAGTTGCTTGGAATAAAAATCTTCCAGGCCTTCTTGGCAGAGCTGCCATTCGGGAGTGGCAGGCAGCCTTATCCCCTGCCCTGGAGCCAAGGTATGAGGCTCACTGCCACTCACAGGAGCAAAGGAGAACAGGACAAGAAAGGTGTTTCTTGCTGGTCAGGCAGGCAGATGCCTGGCACTTCATCTGTGGGACCTTCCTAGCCTTTTCTAGCAGGGAGTTCAAAATGTTCCCTGGAGAGGAAAGGCAGATGAACTAGCTGTCTATGGTAGGTAGCTCTTCCATTCTGACACTAGCTTCTACTTAAAAATAAACCCATACAAACTCTCCATAAGTAAACAGAGAAAAATGCAAAGTGAAGACTTTGACAGCAGCAGTACAGCTGATGACTGATTGGAAAGGTAGCGCACTGAAACCCAATTATAATCTAGTGTTTAATTGCTCCTGGCCAGCACCAGCCCCCTGGGCAGGAGACAGCTGGCTGCCTGCAGTCTTCATACCCCAGAGGACAGGGGAAAAAACTGCTGGCTCTGTGAGTGCTTTTAGTTTTGAAAAAAATCAGTAACCATTTCTGTTGCTGTAAAGTCTACACTTCTTTTTTCCTATATGAGAGGCAAAATTTAATTAGTTGCATGAAGAAGACCACACCATCTCTCTTAAATTCCATCCTCACAAGGTTATTTATTTTGTCAGAAGACAGAAGGTTCTTCAGCTTGATCTACTCCTATCCTCCCTAGAAATAGCCTGCTGCTGTGGATCCCCTTTCCTTCCTGACATTTCTTTCTTCTGTGACCGTGACATTCACACTTCTTTTCTAAGGCAAATGAAGTCCAGGAGTTTCAGAGATGAAGTCTCTGAAACCCCTGGACATGTTGCTGTACCTTGCCCAATCTGCAGTGCTGCTTTCTGCTGAGTAACCCTTGGCTTTCCTGATAAAGCCACGTGGAGCTACAATAGGTGCAAACAGCTGCTTTTGGACTTGTTTTCTACAGCTATCAAACCTCACTTTTTAGGAACTGGGAGAGAGCATTGGCAATCATCACCTCTTGAAAAATAAAATTCACTAACTACCACTGCTGTGAACAAGAACAGAATATAAGCTATTAATTTGTTGCACACTATGGAAGCTGAGTTTTTTAAAAGAAAATGGAAAAGACATGTAAAATACTTGTAATATTTGTAAATTGTGTAAATATTTATATCTTTTTGTATCTGTAAAGATGAAGTTTTATAGTCAAACATCTGCAGAACAGTTTCTGAGAGCAGAAATCCCCTGATGCTGGAGGCATCCCAATTGCATGCCTGTCCCTCAGCAGCTGAGCATCAGGGCAGCACCAAGGGAAGGGGAGGGCAGCAATCAAGTGACACAAGAGTCTGTTGTCAGCTGGTGGTTCAGTTGCTGCCCAGCCCAGCATCAGAGTGTGGACACAAACCTCTCCAGGCAGGGTGCTCTGTGAGGACCACCACCCTGAGCAATTATTGGCCCTCTCCTCCAGGGGCAACACAGGACTTGCCTTCCCTGCTCTCATCCAGCAGTTCCCCTTTGTATTCGTCTCCCACCCCATGCATAAAGGACTTTTTTTGTTCTTGGCTCCTTTTGTTTGGAACAGGAGTTATGCATGCCTTCCCTATTTGGAAACTCTTGACAAAAGAGAAATTTTTTCCTTTCAGACCCCTTTCTTTTTTTCGCTCTTTCTGCCACCTGACACTGCAGGCTCTGGATCTGTGCCTTTCCTCAAACTGCAAGTTAAAGCAGGTAATTTGGAGAACATGGATCAGAAGGAAGGACCTTGTGGCTTCCCCTCATCCCTCCTGTGGGTTTGCAGGTAGTCTGGAACAAACCGGCTTCAGTACCCACTTTGCCTGCACATAAAAGGGGTCATCCATCTTATTCTGTGTCAAAGCAGTCTCTATACCAGAGTACCCTGTACCCAGGCAGGTGGCAAAATAAGGGAGAAAGCAGAGAAAAGGAACAGCCTGATTCAACCCCCTTTTGAATTAAATGAATATTCCTTACATTCTCCATATCACATTTCCAGGTTGTAAGGGAGCAAGAGAATAGGTGCTTTGTTGCAAACACTGAAGAGGACTGCAAGCATCCTTGCTGGTGACTGGCCCTTGACCCCTTGCATCTTGCCCCCTGCTATGGTCTGTTTTGCAAAGCAGTGGTGACTCAAACCCTCCTGATCCCACAGACATGCCAACTCCTATAGGTCATGACTGCCATACCAACATTGAGTAGAAGTCATAGAAGACATGACACTGGTGCACTGTTGATGTGCTTGTTGCCAACGGCAGAGCTTTCATTTCAATTTTTAAACAATGGGGAAGGGCCCTGCACATCTTTATCTGGACTGAGTCGGGGGGGGGGAGTTTTTTATTTCTATGCCATGATGTAGTTACAGAATATGAAGAGGTTAATATGTTTTTGTTGCTGTTAGGCAAACGTAACAGCTAGTTGTTCAGTCTGCAGACAGACTTGGTTTTGCACTGTCACTGGAAAACTAAGATGAACAAAAAGCCAACCAGGTCGCATTTACCACACAAATGAACATGTTATGTTCATTTCAAAGCAAATACTCCAGAGACTGTTTATTTTTCAGCCACCCCACCTAATGCTTTTCATGTTCTGTATCTGAGTTTCGGAGATCTTGTATCTTCTGTGATTATGGGGGAGATTGGCTTCTGGACAGTCTAAATAAACTGTGTGCTGAGCTGGTTACACCGGGAGACAAAACCCAATGTTCCAGTAACACAGGCTGACTGATTTATGACTTTTCCCCATCTCATAAAGCCCCTACCTGAAAGTCAGGTTTCCCTACATTAACTAATATTTAGTGTGACTCGATCATATCTGTAAATGTGTTTGTCTCTAAATACAGAAGTACTGCAGTTAGGAGACACTGTTTAACAGGCAAGTTATACTAAGGGAGAGCTGTTTGAATGAAGCCATACATACATTAAATTTTTTATGTCTGCTGACCCTAAATAAACAGTATGAATTGGTGGGGAAGTGGAATGTAGTTCTACTCAGTGTTTATATAAGCATAGCACATCTCTGTGGGATTGATTACTTGCTGATCTTATGATGAAAGTATAATTTAAATTAATTTTAATCCTATCATTATAGTGGAGCCATGAACTAAACAGTGCTGCAAGATGGAACATCCAAGCCCTGCCTCTCTGTCCTTGGTATGTCGGTGTGTCCAATGTGTGCGGAAGGACAGCCAGTGGGTGCCACTCAGGATAATCAATACATCTAATACAATTAGCATGCACTGCCAGCAAGTTTGCTGAAGACACAAAGCTGGGTGGTGTTGCCAACACCCCAGCAGGCTGTGCTGCCATTCAGCAAGACCTGGACAGGCTGGATAGCTGGGCAGAGAGAAATTTAATGAAGTATAACAAGAGCAAATGTAGAGTCTTGCATGTGGGCAAGAACAACCCTAGGTACCAGTATAGGTTGGGGACTGAGTTATTGGAGAGCAGTGTAGGAAAAAGGGACCTGGGGGTCCTGGTGGACAGCAGGATGACCATGAGCCAGCAATGTACCCTTGTGACCAAGAGGGCCAACAATATCCTGGGGTGGATCAGAAGTGGGGTGGTTAGCAGATTGAGAGAGGTTCTTCTCCCCCTCTGCTCTGCCCTGGTGAGACCACATCAGGAGTATTGTGTCCAGTTGTGGGCCCATCAGTTCAAGAAGGGCACAGAACTGCTGGAGAGAGCCCAGCACAGAGTGACAAAGATGATGAAGGAAGAACTTTTGAGGAGTTCTCCCTTACGAGGAGAAGTTAAGGGAGCTGGGTCTCTTTAGCTTGGAGAAGCGAAGACTGAGGGGACACCTCATTAATGTCTATAAATATTTGAAGGGTGGATTTCATGAGGATGGAGCCAGGCTCTTCTCAGTGTCATCTAGTGACAGGACAAGGGGCAATTGTCGTAAACTGGAACATAGGAGGTTCCACATAAATATCAGAAGGAACTTCTTTACAGTGAGGAGCACTGGAACAAGTTGCCCAAGGAGGTTGTGGAGTCTCCTTCTCTGGAAATGTTTAAAACCTGCCTGGATGTGTTCCTGTGCCAGATGTGTTCCTGTGTGGTCTAGATGATCCTGCTGTGGCAGAAGGATTGGACTAGATGATCTTTCGCAGTGCCTTGCAATCCCCAATGTTCTGTGATTCTGTGATCTGCACACAGTTAGTGGAACATGAGCAAGGATTGTGGAAGAAGTTCTGAGTCTGTAATTACCTTCACTAGCATGGCCCCTGTTTGGCTTTGTGAGGTGATTCCTTGAGGTTTCCTGGCTTGAAAGGCAATTGTTCTTATTGCAGAGGCATGTCTATCTCCTCTGGTTTGGAAGAAGCTCAGCACTGTTCTTAATGTGGTTAATGGATCTTCTTCAGAAAATATCCTTGGGCCTGCCCAGAAAAGTGATCATTTGAGCCCNATAAATATTTGAAGGGTGGATTTCATGAGGATGGAGCCAGGCTCTTCTCAGTGTCATCTAGTGACAGGACAAGGGGCAATTGTCGTAAACTGGAACATAGGAGGTTCCACATAAATATCAGAAGGAACTTCTTTACAGTGAGGAGCACTGGAACAAGTTGCCCAAGGAGGTTGTGGAGTCTCCTTCTCTGGAAATGTTTAAAACCTGCCTGGATGTGTTCCTGTGCCAGATGTGTTCCTGTGTGGTCTAGATGATCCTGCTGTGGCAGAAGGATTGGACTAGATGATCTTTCGCAGTGCCTTGCAATCCCCAATGTTCTGTGATTCTGTGATCTGCACACAGTTAGTGGAACATGAGCAAGGATTGTGGAAGAAGTTCTGAGTCTGTAATTACCTTCACTAGCATGGCCCCTGTTTGGCTTTGTGAGGTGATTCCTTGAGGTTTCCTGGCTTGAAAGGCAATTGTTCTTATTGCAGAGGCATGTCTATCTCCTCTGGTTTGGAAGAAGCTCAGCACTGTTCTTAATGTGGTTAATGGATCTTCTTCAGAAAATATCCTTGGGCCTGCCCAGAAAAGTGATCATTTGAGCCCAGTTCTATAACAGGAGTTCAGTGGAAGTGATCATACTTACAGTTAAGCCTTCGCCTGGGTCAGCACCAATGTTTGCAGGCAGGAACACATTCCAGATACTCTGGAGTGCAGCTCAGTAGTTCCTCAAAATTCACTCTTCTATGCTGACAGTAAATATCAACCTTCATCCACCTACTGCTTGGGCTATGCTTTGCTTATAAAGATGAGCCAACATCTCACGACTTTATTCTGTGATGTTTTCTCTCTGTTTGCCACCATACATGTTCTGGCTTACTAGTGTGCCAGCCTGAGATGTGAAACAAGGTGCTAATGCTTAGCAGTCGAGGTGAGAAGGCAGCACTGATGTTCATTGCATTGGATGTGTGCTTCTCAAAGAGACAGTCTATCTAACTGAAGAATGTTTGTAGACTGAGGCTGCTGGTGCTGCCTTTGTCCTTCTACGTATGACATTGCTCAAAATAATTGCTTTTATTTTTGAAATTCTGGCTGGCCTTTCTCCAAACCAGACAAAGGTAATCCAAAGACCAGTTACAATCCCTTTGCCTGTCCGCATATTTCATCCAATGACGATCTGTTGCAAAGCCACTTGTAAAATAGCTTACAAGACATTAGACGTGCTTTCACCAATAGCCATGCTGAGGCTTGGGTCCTGCCAGTTTTACTCTGTCACCTTGTATGCACTGTTGTAGTGCTTCTGTAGATGGGCCAGCATGCCTAATGGACATAAAGCTGGGCACAACTGCATGAGTCTTGGTGTCCAGATCACAGCTGGAAGGATGAAGGACCTGTTAGCAGCACTGCATAAGGTCATGAAACTAAGTACTTCATAGAATCATAGAATCATAGAATCATTAAAGATTGGAAGGGACATCGAAAGATCATCTAGTCCAATCCGCCTGCAACAGCAGGATCACCTAGACCAAGTCACACAGGAACACATCCAGGCGGGTCTTGAACATCTCCAGTGAGGGAGACTCCAAAACCACCCTGGGCAGCCTGTTCCAGTGCTCCGTCACCCTCACCATGAAGAAGTTCCTTCTCAGGTTGATGTGGAACCTCCTATGTTCCAGCTTACAACCATTGCCCCTCGTCCTATCACTACATGACACCGAGAACAGCCCAGTGCCATCCTCCTGACACCCACCCCTCAAATATTTATAGACATTAATGAGGCCACCCCTCAGTCTCCTCTTCTCCAAGATAAAGAGACCCAGATCCCTCAGCCTCTCCTCAGAAGGGAGGTGCCCCACCTCCTTTATCATCTTCGTTGCCCTACACTGAACTCTCTCCAGAAGCTCCACATCCCTCTTGAACTGAGGAGCCCAGAACTGGACACAGTACTCCAGATGTGGTCTCACCAGGGCAGAGTAGAGGGGGAGAAGAACCTCTCTTGATCTGCTAACCACCCCTCTTCTAATCCACCCCAGGATGCTGTTGGCCCTCTTGGCCACAAGAGCACATTGCTGGCTCATAGTCATCTTGTTGTCCACCAGGACCCCCAAGTCCCTTTCCCCTACACTACACTCTAACAGGTCAGTCCCCAGCCTATACTGGTACCTGGGGTTGTTCTTGCCCAGATGCAAGACTCTGCACTTACTCTTGTTATAGCTCATTAGATTTTTCTCAGCCCAGCTCTCCAGCCTGTCCAGATCTCGCTGAATGGCAGCACAGTCTGCAGGGGTGTCGGCGACACCACCCAGCTTTGTGTCATCAGCAAACTTGCTGACAGTGCATGCCAATCCCTCATCCAAGTCATCAATGAATAGATTGAACAGGACCGGTCCCAGCACCGATCCCTGGGGCACTCCACTGGATACAGGCCTCCAAGTAGACTCTGTCCCATTGACCACCACTCTCTGGCTTCTACCCTGTAGCCAGTTTACAGTCCACCTCACTACCTGAAAATCCAGGCCACACTGCCTCAGTTTGGCTGCAAGGATGCTGTCAGAGACTGTGTCAAATGCCTTACTTAAGTCAAGATAGATGACATCCACGGCTCTGCCATCATCCATCCACCTGGTTATGCCCTCATCAAAGGCCATCAGGTTGGTCAAGCATGACTTTCCCTTTGTGAAGCCATGCTGACTGTCCCTAATGACCCTCCTGTCCTTGATGTGCCTGGAAACAGCCTCTAGTACAAATTGTTCCATCACCTTTCCTGGGATGGAGGTGAGGCTGACCGCCGTATAGTTACCTGGGTCTTCCTTCTTTCCCTTTTTGAAGACTGGGGTAACATTTGCTATTTTCCAGTCCCTAGGCACCTCTCCCTATACTTTCATATATTGCGGTGTTGAAAATAGTCAGAGCTGGGGAAATGCCTTTTTACATCAATATTTCTGCATGGAATATTCCTTCCTTGCAGGCACAGGAAATGCACCGAATGCTAGCCATTATTACACCCTATGAGAGCAGTACAACTGATGAGAGAGACCTGCAGTCAGGTTTGCTCGGGCATAGTTACATCTTGTTTGAATAAACAGTTGAATTTTCCCACTTAGAAACTCCATTTCTAGGGACACACTGCACGTAGGGAAAAGTGCTTGTTTCAGATGGGTAGATCATTAAGCTTTAATTAAAAGGAAGATCTGGATATATGTGTGATGTTTCTGTGACACACAGGTCCAGATCTCCGATTAACATTGCAGGGTGTTGGTTTATGCTTTACTTCCACCAATTTCTGTAGTGCACTCTAGGCTCCATACAGACATAAGAACTGAAACCCGAAATACAGCTCTGAGAATTTACAGACATTTTTTCCATATTCTGAAACCATGGTGCTACAGACGAAAAGACTCAGTCTTGATCAAAATTTTTCTTTTCTGTTTAAAAGGCATTTGATTATCAAAGAGAAAATTGTCCTTCATATTGTGGGTTGCTGTGGTACAGGCTTGTTTTGTTGTGATGCCATCAAAAGGTAGAATTGGCCAGCAATACCATGCACCACACCACAAAGAAAATAAAAAAGGGGTCAGGAGAAACACACTCTTGCACACACAAGTCCTTGAACTTCCACAAAGAGATATCACGTTACATTTTGCAGTGTTTCCTAGGAAACCATTTTAGTGTGAAAGGAACTCTTTGTCTCCTGCTCTTCGCAAAATTGTTTGAACCACATATCTCATAAAAGGTTGCTTCACAGGCAATTTATGCAGCATTAAAAATAAGCTCAATCTGCAGTTTGCTGCACCATCAGAGGCAATACTTTTATCAGCAGCATAAATACCTTAGATTGTGTTTGCTGAGAAATGATAAGATTATGTCATAATTTCCAAAAGTCAGAGAAATAAAATCTTGTGTTGTTTTTCATTCCTTTTCCATCATGGAGTGCCATTCTCTACACAGCCAGGCAGTGTTAGGAGAAAAAAAGAGTAAAAGCAGGAGTTGTTTTAGGAAGCTCTTATCAGCAAATTTTTACTAGTGTGTTGACTGAAAGAAAGGTACATTTTTGGGTTTTTTTCTCTTTGATGACAGAAAAGGCTGGGACAGCATATCTGCAAGCATGGCATTTGCTCCCCAGTATTAGCTACTGTATGGCTGTGCCCACTTGCTGATACATACCATCTGCAACCCAAATCCAACTCACACAGGCAAAGCTCCTGGCTATGCAGGGTACCACCCCAAAATGGGACATCTTCTCAGCTAGTGCCATGGTGGCAGTTATGCTGCACAACGGGCAATATGGACTGGCAGCCTGACTGGCCTGGGGGGTGTACCCAGTGCAGTCCTGAGCTGCAAATGGGGAAGGTCCTTGGTGGTGTTGAATATTAAGGCAGACCTTGCAGGAGAAAGATCTGGACTTCCACCAAGATCTTTGCCTCTCACCTTCTGCTATTTATTATTTTCCTGTAAATCCAGCACTAGTTGTCTGCTATTTCAGCTTAAGAAGGATGTGATAAATATGCCTCCACTGCTGCTGGCAGGCTGGCCTGTGCTTCCCCTGCACTTTGCTTAAAGAGCTGACCTAATGAGTTTTGTTCCCTCTCGCAGTCCCTGTCATTTATAGTTGTTATAATTTCCTGTCATAGCTACTTTTTCCCTCCCCCATCTTCTTCTGATATTGCAGGGTTCAGCTATATAGCTGATGTGTTCTGACTGCAGCCTGCTAGATTTGTCTTCATCTTAATATATTATTTATGATGCTATTATTCCTTGCAGTGGACTGCCAGCCACGCTGTGCCTACAGTTGCTGGTCCTCCAAATGCATCATGGCCAGTAAAAGAAAACACTGATCTAATTGAATTAACAGTGGTGCTCTTAGCCTTAATAGAGTTTGTCATAAAACACTAAACAGATGTGACAATGATCTTGGTTAGTCGTATTTTTGTCCCTGCTCCCTGACACAGTAACTGCTAGCCAGATCAGTGGGAAGGATAATTCTCCTTTGCTGATCAGTGATTGTGCTTTCCTAGATACGTGGCAGTTGCTTTGGGCTGGTGTTTGAAATAAACTGAGGACCTGAATAGAAGAAAGTTTTTTTATTCTGATTATAAACTTGGCTAATTAAAACAAGATGCAGATGGTACCTACACCTAGCAATTTTCACCTCACTTACTCTGATTCCAATTATAGCCTTTCTCTACGGACTTACACTGTTTAAATTACAAACTTAGAGGATGGATGACTACCTGTTTCTATTCATACAAAGGCGTCTAACACATCATTGTTCTCCTTCACAAGGCATGTGATAATGGTGTCAGTACTTCTTCTGAAAAGCATTTCCACTCTTTTTAAAAAAGGGAAAAAAGTAGTAAAAATACTATCTAGAGACTCATTAGCAAACACAAGCATCAGCAGGAGTGTACGCATGCTACAGACACAACGTGCTTCGCTAACACTTGTTGATTGGAGCAGATGAGATACTTCTGGGAAATTAACTTTAATTGGATAAATAGAAAACTGGACTTAGCTAAGACACTTTCTTAGCTTATTGTTTTCTTTAGACACTGTGATGTTGATGCCTTGGGTGATGTTCATTTCACTCCAAGTAAAACACATTTACAAGGTTAGACAATCAGTCATCAAGAATAGCATAGGTCTGTGTGATTCTGCCTCAGTGTGGTGGGGTAGAAAAGACTACCACTTCTGGTCTTCCACATTCCTCTACACAAGTTTTATAAGCAAGCTTTATTGAGAAAGTATCCACATCCAGCCCTGGGAAAGAGTACAAAGTAATGCTTCTAATGCTGTGACAGAATAACAACTTGGAACTGGATCCCAAAATTTAGTCTGGCAACTGGGCTACTGTGTTTCTCCTGGTGCTGACGCATTGCTGTTCTGGCAATTTTTTCTTTCAATCCCTTTCATGCAAAATCATTCCTGTGTATAGCCATCCTGATGGCAGTAAAGTGCACTGAGCTGCTACTTTTTTCCTAATTGCCAGCATTTTTTTCATGTGAGGAGTTTTCAACTGCAAAATATTCCCTACTGTAGAAACTACAGATGGGCAGGAATTTCATTTATCTTTGAAAGGACACTGTTGCATACTTTGTAAAGGTAGAGCTATTGGAAGGGGAGGAGAGGAACAGGGCAGTGGACCAGAATTTATTTACAGAGATCTATCGTTTTGAGTCATTCATCTGGGTTCCATTTGATGCAAAAATATGTGTGCAAATTAATGCTGATTGGAAATGAACTTCCATGCATCCTCAATGACATGCTAAATGAAGTCAACATGAGTACCATTAATACGATGAATAACATGACACTAACTTGACTAATGTGCTCAAAGCACTCTGCTTTTTTTCTGGGTATCTTCTTTGCCCTGTTCAACCCAGTGAGTTTCTGCAATGTGGCACCAGTAGTCCCTCTAGGGTATGGAATTCATGATTCAAACAGACAGCTGGTAGCTCAGAGGTCTCCCCTGTCAACACCCACCATACTGTAGATTTAGGGCACTGCTTCTTCTCAGGGAGGGGAAGCTGTAGGTGGTGTGAAGCTTTCTTTGTTAGGGTGCTGTTGTGGGTGCCTGTACTGTGCTTGGCTGGCCAAGACCCTGCCGGCAGAGTGGGGTCTGAGGCACCATTTCCTTCAGCTTCTCTCCTAGTCATTTCTGCATGGCAAGATGGGTGTCTCTCAGAGCCAATGCTTGTGCCAGAGCACAGGTTCACTTTTGAGGAGGTGGTATGATGGAAAATTGTTTTAAAGTGTTTGTGGTCACACAAATAGAGCAGTTACAGACTCCATATGGCTCACGTAGTGAGGTATTCCCCTTTGAGTCCTTTCACCTGCATGTCCGTGCTTCAAATTGGACACTCCTTTTCAATAGCCACAGATGGAGGAGCTCTGCAAAGAAGGCACTGCTACACGACCCTTTGTCCCTGTCCTCCACGCAACAGCGTGCAACAGCATGCAATTGTTCACTGAGGAATATTAATGTTAAATTAGAGGTCTGTTTATCTTGGATTACCTTCCCTAAGTCAGCTTACATGAAGCACTTTAAGCTGGAAAAGTAACTTCACCAAGAACTGACTGCACACTCAAAACTGTACACATCTCTAAGGCCTGGAGAGCTTCAGCTTTCACATTCGCTGCAGCTCTGGGAGCACATGCAGCAGTGTGGAGCACTGTGTGACTGTATAGAGTCCATGTTCTCCAGGCTGGGCGTCACTTAACATCACTGACGGTAGCCTGCCAGGTCATGGCCATGGCAGGCATCTCCCTCTGTGGCAGGGGAGTACACTGAGAGGAATAGCAGAACCCTTGCCTTCAACAACTGGCTCAAGGGATGGTGCCAGCGGTGGCACTTCAGGTTCTTTGACCATGGGGAAACTTTTACCGTGCCAGACCTGCTAGGCCCTGATGGGGTACAGTTCTCTAGTAGGGGCAGGAGAGCCCTGGCACTGGAGTTGGCAGGGCTCATTAGGGGGGGCTTTAAATTAGGTCGGAGCGGGGTGGGTGAGGCAATCAGTCTCTCTGAGAAGGAGAGAGTGAAAGGGAACCCAGGGTCATTTGAGTAATGCTGAAGTGCACGTACACCAATGCACGCAGCGTGG
>VXBP01006824.1:0-24703 GCA_013400115.1 Rhinopomastus cyanomelas
GTGCTGTGCAGGGCAGGACTGTGCTTTACAGTTACATAAGTGGATGGAAAGGTGAGTCAGAATTTTAGAATCACAGAAACACAGAATCACAGAACAACAAGGACCAGAAGGGACCTAGAAAGATCATCTAGTCCAATCCTCTTGCAACAATAGGATCACTTAGACCAAGTTGCACAGGAACACATCCAGGCAGGCTTTAAATGTCTCCAGTGAAGGAGACTACACAACTACCCTGGGCAGTCCATTACAGTGCTCTGTCACCCTCACTGGGAAGAAGTTCCTTCTGATATTTATGTCAAACCCACTATGTTCCAGCTTACACCCCTTGTCCTATCATTAGATGACACTGAGAAGAGCCTGGCACCATCCTCCTGACACCCACCATTCACATATTTATTAACATTAATAAGGTCACCCCGCAGTCACCTCTTCTCCAAGCTAAAGACACCCAACTCCCTCAGCCTCTCCTCATAAGGGAGACATTCCACTCCCTTCATCATCTTTGTGGCTCTGCACTGGACTGTCTCCAGCAGTTCTGTGTCCTTCTTGGACTCATGGGCCCAAAACTGGACACAATATTCCAGATGCACTCTCACTAGGGCAGAGTAGGGGGAAAGAAGAACGTCCCTCGATCTGCTAACCACCCCTCTTCTGATCCACCCCACAATGCTGTTGGCCTCCCTGGCCACAAGGGCACATTGCTGGTCCCCAGGTCCCTTTCTCCTACACTGCTCTCTAACAGGTCAGTCCCCAGACTATACTGGTACCTGGGGTTGTTCTTGCAAAGATGCAAGACTCTACATTTACCCTTGCTTTGTTTCATTAAATTTCTCCCCACCCAGCTCTCCAGCCTGTCCAGGTCCTATTGAACAGTACAGCAGAGCCTGCTGGCGTGTCAGCCACTCCTCCCAGCTTTGTGTCATCAGCAAACTTGCTGACAGTGCACCCTAATCCTTCATCCAAGACATCAATGAATTGATTGAACAGGTCTGGTCCCAGCACCAACCCCTGGGGCACTCCACTAGATACAGGCCTCCCACCAAACTCTGTCCCATTGACCACTACACTCCAGCTTCTGTCTTGCAGCCAGTTCACGATCCAACTCACTACCCAATCATCTAGACCACACTGCCTCAGTTTCGCTGTGAGGATGCTGTGGGAGACTCTGTCAAATGCTTTCCTGAAGCCAAGATAGGCCATATCCACTGCTCTGCCATCTTCTATCCACCTGGTTATGCCCTCATAAAAGGCTATCAGGTTAGTCAAGCATGACTTCCCTTTGCTGAAGCCACGCTGACTGTCCCTAATGACTCTCTTGTCCCTGCTGTGCCTAGAGATAGCATCAAGGATAAACTGTTCCATCACCTTTCCTGGGACGGAGGTGAGGATGACCAATCTATAGCAACTTTGATCTTCTTTCTTACCCTTTTTGAAGACTCGAGTGAAATTTCCTATCCTCCAATTCCCCAGCACCTCTCCTGATGCCAATGACTTAGAAAAGATGGAGAGTGGCATCCATGACGGAGATGGAGAGAGCAATAACTTCCACCATCTCCCTTAGCACACCTGGGTGCATCCCATCTGGGCCCATGGATTTGTGTACATCCAGTTTGCTCAACTTATCCCCAACTCATCAACCAGGGCAAACTTCTCTCTTGTCTCACCTTCCTCTGGGGCCTCAGCAGACTTGGGCTTGAGATCAGGACAGCCCCCAGAGGTACAGACAGAGGCAAAGAAGGTATTCAGTAGCTCTGCTTTCTCTCTATCCTCTGTCTTCAGGGCAAGCTCATCATTCAGTACCAACTTAGGGGGCCTACATTGCCTCCAGTTTTAGTTTTACCTAAAACCTATTTGCAGAAGCCCTTTCTGTTGCCCTTGACCTTGCAAGGTTTAATTCCAAGGAGGCCTTGGCTTTCCTAATTGCATCCCTACATTCTCTCGCTACAACCTTATAATTATCCCAAGTGGCCATCCTCTCCTTCTACCACCTATAGACTTTCTTCTTTCTCTTGAATTAAGAAGACAGAGACACAAGACACAGACACTGCAGCCTGTACATGGTTAATATATATTTCTAAGTAGTAGAAACACAGTACCAAAATTACAATAATTAGCTGCAAATGCATTAGCAAGTCTTGTAGGAATAACACAGAGGCATTCGGGTGAAGTAGCATAATTAATGAGGAATTTCAATGCTGCATCTTTGTATTACAGCCGTTGTTGGATGTTACTTTAGTTACATGGCAGGTGTTAGTACGGTAAGTCAATGGAGAAAGAGCTCTGACAAGGAACTGGAGAGGTGATCCAAAGACATAAATTCCTCACAGTAGTGGTTTCTGGTATGAAAAAGTTTGACGACACCTTACAGGCATTGTAGATGCCTTTCATGGCAAGATTCATTGCACGCAAAAAGCCTAGTAAATTTTAACTCACCTCTTCTCATTAATATTTTCTGCTTCCTAAGCACTCCACTGATACTCAGAAGGACAGAGACTGTGCTCTTGTGGATGCAGCACTACCTCAGACACATACCACACAATGCAGGTGTCAGGGTGAAGTTCCTACCCCAGAACCATGGAATGAGCAGCCTTCTGTTTGAGCTACTCTTGAACTGTCACCATCACCTCTATAAGTATGTTCTCTCAGCTGCCCCCATTATCTTCAACAGAAAATGGTCTTTTGACTAGCTGGGCTCTTCAGACCCAAAATCCTGAAAGAAAGCCAGTAAAAGAAACACTCAGAGTATCAGTAAAATTAAAGTGGTCACTTCTTCACTCTGAATTAAATATGCAAGTTACAGTAGCCTGATGATTTCTCTCTGGCAGCATCCCTCTGCAGCCACTTCATCATGCTCCATTGGACTATGCGATGAGAAGGTCAGTAAAGCTTATTTTTAGGTTTTTTCTTTAGTTTCTTGTTTTCCAGTCTTTACAGCAATGACCATGTAAGCGTAGTACAACCACATGACACATTAAAACGCTAGAAAGCATTCCAAAGGGTGCACATGCAGAGAACTGGCTGATGTGTTTCATAAGTCCTGATAAGTCTGACAGTAAAGAATTTTTGAGAGAATATTTATCCTCATCTTAAATTATGAGTGCTCAGCAAAACCCTACTAAGATCAGATGCTTTATCCATGATGCAACACCAACACTCTTTTTTACTGCAAAAACACAAAAACTTTGCCTATCAGCAGCGCTTCCTTTCTACAGAGTGCACTGACTCACTTCAAGGTGCTTTCTTGATAACCAGTCCTGCAGGGATTTTTATTGTAAGCCAATGAGCAGCCTAAGTTTTTGTTGAATTGATGCATTTTTTATTTATATTCATTCAATGTATTTCAAAAGTTGCTGTGGCTGGAATAGAAAGGAGTTTGTCACACTATCAAGTATTTCTCCTGTAGGCTGACAAAAGAAGCTGTCGCTGAACCTGATGGCAATGAAAGACAGTGAATTAATCATTGCTTGAGGAAACCAATTTATTTAGTCACTCTGTGTCACTGCTATTTATTACTGCTCAGCACACGCTGTTAGTTCATTTAAATATAAAACACTGAAGTACCCTTACGCCCACCAAAATGTTTAAAAACAGACAACAAACAAGAAAAATTATGTGAATCTGCAGTGCTAAAGCAGAATCCTTTGAGTTTATTGCACTTCTTTTGTTTTAATTAAGCTCTTTGTGTACTAAACTTCTGCAACTAAGGTATGGGGATTATTAATCTTCTTCAGTAGCCTAAAATAAAAATTACTAGAGAGAAAGGACATTATAAAAGCAAATATTTTCTCCTTTCTGCATGCTAAATAATAAGTAATGAAAACTCCTAATGGGTATATGTGTCATACATGATATTAATAGTAAACACACATGTTGTCTCACAACATAATCACAGAGGGACAAAAAAAACCCTCACATTTCAGCACTGCCATTCCTCCTGCATCCACATTCTTTGTTTAAGACAAAATGATGGCAGAAAACAGAATTTTTGTTCATTGTGAGAAGATCCACCATTCTTTGCCTAACAGTAAAATTAAGTGGAATGCCTTCCTTATAAATATAAATCACCAAATAAATAATACAAATATAAAATCTACAGGAACACACAAATGTGGGCATTTGGAGATTTGTTTGCTATCTACCATTGCTAAAGTCATTATAAATTTAATTACTCTACCCGAGACACTCTTCCAACATTAAAGCAATGGTCTGCATTACAAGTCTCACCAGAATTATGCATCAAGCAACGTCTGGTGCTTCCTGATCTCAAATACAATTTTCAATTATGAGCATGTATTATGCTATATATTTGCATATATTATATATTATTAATATATGCAATGCATTACATATGTGTATGCACCAATAGTTGTATTGAAACATCCCAACATAGCAAAAGTGAAAGGAGTAGGATTTATCAGACTGGACTGGCTATAGCCTGCAAACAGACATAGATGCCTTTGGAGCCCTATTATTCTTGCTACAGAACAAAGATTTATCAATTACAGACTTAATAAACCATAATACACCAATTTCTCTATCAGTTTATGTCACCAAATATTAATTTACTGATTATGAACAGCACCATACCAAAACTAATAGACTCATAAAGCAAACACAGAAAAAAAATCTCCTGCAAAGCAGGAACGGTGTTCATTTTTAACAGAATATGCAGATTAGTTAGTGAAACAGTTGATGAAGAGACCGCACCGTGAGTACTGTGTCCAGTTTTGGTCACCACAGTACAGGAAGGACACTGAGGTGCTGGAACGAGTCCAAAGAAGGGCAATCAAGCTGGTGAAGGGGCTGGAGGACATGCCCTATGAGGAGAGGCTGAGGGAGCTGGGGTTGTTTAGTCTGGAGAAGAGAAGACTGAGAGGGGACCCTATTGCCATCTACAACTACCTTAAAGGAGGTTATAGCAAGGCTGGCGTTGGTCTCTTCTCTCTGATTTGTGATGATAAGACGAGAGGAAATGGCCTCAAGTTGCATCAGGGGAGGTTTAGATTGGATGTTAGAAGGAAATTCTTTACTGAGGGGGTGATTAGATGCTGGAATGGATAACCCAGGGAGGTGGTGGTGTCACCATCCCTGGAGGTGTTTAAGGAACGAGTGGATGCAGCGCTTAGGGTTATGGTCTAGCGGTTGGACACTAGGAGAAAAGGTTGGACTCGATGACCCTGGAGGTCCTTTCCAGCCATTATGATTCTATGATTCTATGAACCTCTAGTATTATAGTGGCCTGACACCATTATTGGGCAAGAAGAGATGTATGTGAATGGTCTAAACTCCACCCAATATCTGTAAGTGGGTTCTTCAGAGGTAACAACACAATATGAAAGGACAGGTTCAGGCATTTAAGGAGAACTTAGACTGTCTAAAAAGGGCTCTACTGTGGTAGATGCTACCTATTTTTATTTCCTGGGCACAACATCAATAGCTCTATGGCATTTCAGTAGAATGATAAATTCCATACGAAATTAGTATCTTTAAAGTATCTTTTTCTACACAGTTGAACAAGATGGAGATCTACTAACAGAGTTGCTTACATCTACTGAGTATTGAGAAGGGTTAGCTAAAACTGAAGGTAGAAGAGACATTGCCTGACTTTACAAAGACAAGTAATTACTTTCACGTAATGTTCCAGTACCGCATCCATGGAAGTTTCAGCATACCTCAACATCCAGATGAGGCCTGGAAAGCAGGTTGGGGAAGACACCTAACAAGGTTGATTGGAATATAGAGATGACTTTCTAAAAAGACAAGTGAAGGAGTGCCTTCATTTGTACCACAGCAATCCCACTGCCTGTAGTGATACAGGAACCTGTGCAACCAAAGAAACAGGCTATTAAAACAGAAGCACTGCGATATGCAGTATAGATGTTTCCTTTTATAGAGAAGAAAACGCTCTAATTGCTGAGAGCAACCCACCTCTTCCCAGTTCCAGCAAAGAGGGTTATGCATCCAGTATCTGAAGTGCCACACTAGGACTAAAGTAACCAGGGTGCTGGTCTCAGCCTTTCCACTCATCTCAAGGTAATGAGTGTCAGTTCATCCTTCAGCCTCAACATTTCATCTAAGTTTGCACCTAACAAAACTTCCCTGCTCCTACTCTTTTGTCTAAATCGCACCTTCTTATTTAGCTAAATTTCAAGTCATTCCCCCTCACTGTTCTGCTCCTGTCCCCCATTTTACGTAGAGAAAAGCAGTGCTTGCAAGTTGTTTATAGTTTTGGTTCAGCTCTTACTAGTAGCTCTTTGAAATGGACATTGTTAAAGCAACACAGCCCCCTAGTGTGGATGAAATTCCAAAGTCTAATTTCCATACAATCATGAGACACTAACTTTAACCACACTACACATAGCAATAATTACACTGACTTACACAATCATCAGAAGTATGTAGATTAACAAATATAATAACTAAAATATTTTACACTTGGAGCAGCTCAGCTACTATTTGAAAGTAAATATCTGTACCACTTCAGCAAGACAGAATTTAACCGCAGATCTTAATTCTGATTCATCGTATCTCAAGCACTGCAAGAACCTGGGGTATTACTTACACAAAATAATACAGTATCATTTTCAGCAGCTGGATTTTAGCTACTCGTACTGCAAAATCCATCATGAATCCAATCCAGGTTGAGAGGAGCAAACAGTGGTTCTCTACAAACCTATATAAACAAGAGCTGCACATTTGTGGTAGGGAAGGAGGAGACAAGGAGGCAGTCTAGGAACAAGTGATCTAACCAAAACACAGGCATAATTCCTCACAAGTATTCACATTCAACTTAAACATCTTTGCAGGGACACTACTTTTACCTGCCTTCAGAGGAAAGTTACAACATACTTCGAATAAACAAGCTTTTCTAGTCAAGTATCATGTCTTGTTTGTCTCTGGTGACCTTAGAAGTCTGCACTTAATCCACTCCCAATAGATGTCTTTGATACAGACATGCAGAACTGCACACCATTTTCCAGTGAAGGTTTCGTTAGTAAGATCGATTGCCATATGAAAATGGAAGATGGGATGCAAGACCATAGATTCAATGACTCATGGTGTCAGATACTCATCTGGAACAACCTTGCAGAACCATTAGATACAAAACACAAAAATCCACTGACATTTTCCCATGTGCTTAAAAGAGCAGTGCTGCACTGAATGAACATAATGAACATGCTAATGTGCCTTTTTTTCAAATTAGATGATTATTCATGCTCAACAAATTAATATCCATGCAGAGTTTACATTTATGCTTTTGGGGTCTTCTTCCATCTGACTACAGTCCATTTGATTAATTGGTATGTGACTGAATCTTTTTAGAAGCTTCAGATTTTTCTTGATCTTTTGTGTATTCTGTTTATGTATTTTATTAATAACAAGAAGAAAGGCCCATGAAACATGAGATTTGACAAAAAAACTCAAAACATCCCCTCACTATTGTAACATTTTTGAATTTGGCCATAAATAAGGCAAACAAGTTTTTTTTTCTCCCCATACATTGAAGTTTAACTTAGCAATAGACATGAAAGTATATATTACTGGGTCTAAATAGAAGAAACTCATAATATGTTTTTTATTTGTTGCCTATGCTCCTAAAGTTACATGTTTCTGTTTGATGCAGAAATGTATGTTTCTGCATCAATTAACCACCTCTAATCTCTCTTCCCAACTAAAGGGTCTATTTCACAAATAATCTTCAACAACCTTCTGTGAAAAGGCCACGTTTACCATGTGTCAATGATCTCTGAAAGCTAAATCAGTGCTTAAAAGATGGAAATGTAAAATACCATAAACAACTTATTGTGAATCTGAGTACACAAAACTTCTGTCAGTTGATGTTTTCTGGAAAACCATAAGCATGCTTTTTCCACATTAAAAAGTAAATGAATCCAGTTAAAACCACCGCTTCTTTAAATGAGCTTGTTAAAAATAATAGTAATAACCAATAAAAATAACCATCTTTAAAGCTTTGAGCAGGTTAGGAATCAGCTGGTGATGAGAGAGCTATTTAGCCCCATTACATGGTTCCCCCCCACAGCTAGTATCTGCTGGTTGTGGAACCATGCTCCCCTAAACACAGATGAGGAAGCAGGAGCATGTACTGTCCAGCTGCCTTGTCTGGTGAAATTCATAACACCATGCGGTACTGCTCGTGTTTAGTGTTTCAACAGCATCTAATCACAACAGCATTTTAAATCATTTACACAGATTATCTCACCTTTGTGTTTACTTAGAAGCAAGGCAAAACCAATGACCAAAACTTTAATTCACTGCAATTTGTTCAGCAAGTTTGCTAATGACACAAAGCTGGGACAAGCAGCTGACACCCCAGCAGGCTGTGCTGCCATTCACTAGGACCTGGACAGCCTGGAGATCTGGGCAGGGAGAAATTTAATGAAACATAACAAGGGTAAGTGTAGAGTCTTGCATCTGGGCAAGAACAACCCCAGGTACCAATACTGGTTGGGGACTAACCTGTTGGAAAGCAATGTAGCAGAGAGGGACATGGGATCCTGGTGGACAGCAGGGTGACCATGAGCCAGCAGTGTGCCCTTGTGGCCAAGGAGGTCTACAGCATCTTGAGGTGGATCAGAAGTGGGGTGCTTAGCAGATGGGGAGATGGTCTCCTTCTCCTCTACTCTGCCCTGGTGAGATTGCATCTGGAATATTGTGTCCAGTTCTGGGCCCATCAGTTCAAGGACACAGAACTGCTGGAGACAGTCCAGTGCAGAGCCACAAAGATGATGAAGGGAGTGGAACATCTCGCTTATGAGGAAATGTTGAGGGAGCTGGGTCTCTTGAGCTTGGAGGACTGAGGGGTGACCTCATTAATGTTAATAAAAATGTGAAGGGTGGGTGTCACGAAGATGGAGCCAGGTTCTTCTAGTGATAGGACGTAGGAAAATGGGTGTAAGCTGGAACATAGTGGGTTTGACATAAATATGAGAAGGAACTTCCTCATAGTGAGGGTGACAGAGCACTGGAATGGGCTACCCAGGAGTGTTGTGGAGTTGCCTTCTCTGGAGACATTTAAAACCTGTCTGGATGTGTTCCTGTGCAACTTATTCTAGGTGATCCTGCTGTGGCAGGGGGATTCACAGAATCACGGAACATCAAGGATTGGAAGGGATCTCGAAAGATTATCTAGTCCCATCTCCCTACTGGATCTTTTGAGGTCCTTTCCAATCCCTGATGTACTGTGATGCTGTGAATTTTAAACAGCAAATGCCTTATTTAATGACCTGGCATAAAAACAAAGCTACACAAGGCACTAAGTCTCTTAGACAAAATAGATTTGAGAGCAAAACCTGTAAGAAAAAGAGTGTTGCAAAGAGAACTAATTCTTTTTGCCAGGTATGCCTCTAAAAAGTGGCATCATGTTTAATTATCAGTGTCTACAAAATGAAATACAAACTTTGTCTCTCTGGAGAGTCTTACCCTTTTTTTACCCAATACAGACACTAAAAGCTGCAGGAGCGTCGGCAGGAGGAACAACGCGGACAATCAACAACAAAAAGCCTAGCTCCTCAAAAAAGAGGCAGCCAAAGTTCGTAACAAAATACTTCTGTTGCAGTCACAACAACCCCAGCAACGCTACAGGTTTGCAGAAGAGTGGCTGGAGAGCTGCCTGGCAGAGAAGGACCTGTGGGTGTTGATCGACAGCCAGCTGAACATGAGCCAGCAGTGTGCTCAGGTGGCCAAGAAGGCCAATGGCATCCTGGCCTGTATCAGAAACGGCGTGACCAGTAGGAGCAGGAAGGTGATTGTGCCCCTGTACTCAGCACTTGTGAGACCGCACCTCGAGTAATGTGTCCAGTTTTGGTCACCACAGTACAGGAAGGACACTGAGGTGCTGGAACGAGTTCAAAGAAGGGCTACCAAGCTGGTGAAGGGGCTGAGGACATGCCCTATGAGGAGAGGCTGAGGGAGCTGGGGTTGTTTAGTCTGGAGAAGAGAAGACTGAGAGGGGACCTTATTGCCCTCTACAACTACCTTAAAGGAGGTTGTAGCAAGGCTGGTGTTGGTCTCTTCTCTCTGATTTGTGATGATAGGACGAGAGGAAATGGCCTCAAGTTGCATCAGGGGAGGTTTATATTGGATGTTAGAAGGAAATTCTTCACTGAGAGGGTGTTTAGGTACTGGAATGGATTGCCCAGGGAGGTGGTGATGTCACCAACCCTGGAGGTGTTTAAGGAACGAGTGGAGGCAGTGCTTAGGGATATGGTCTAGCGGTTAGACACTAGGAGAAAAGGTTGGACTCGATGATCCTGGAGGTCCTTTCCAGCCATGATGATTCTGTGATTCTGTGATAATCAGGATCTTGTGCCTCATGTTGACCAACACTCAGCATATAATATTTTTTGCCAACAAAGCAATTGATCAAAACCCAGTAAAATTAAGTTTGAATGAATAATTCATGACTGCATATTACATATAAATTGCCTCTTCCTCCAGGCAAAATATTAAATTTATTTTGCAAGAAAAAAAAAAAATCAAAGGATATTTAAAAGCAAACAACAAAACAGCTGTACAGTAAATATTTTAAATGCATTGTAGGTTTTTTTTAACTGTGCAGGAACCTGCATAATTAATTAATGCAGGAACCTGTATAATTTACACTGTGAGTTTTTAACATAAGCAGCAGTAGTACAGTATCCTGAAAATGAATTAGCACTTGTGTAATCAATCACATGAAATCTAATGATTTTTCTAAAATATTTGCAAACAGTTTAATTTAATTTTCTTGGAATCCTTCTCCTCTTTTAATTTGGTCTTTAATTAGGCCATAATTACAAATCTTCTCTGTCGTATGCATAGTAAAGCTGTTCCATTGCTGTCATACTGCGTATTAAAAGTCAGCATTTGCAACTTCTTGATACAGATCTTGAAATAACAAACATTGACACTCCTATACACTAGAAAATGAATTTTTAATGGTGATCCACAAAACCAACAGGAATTTGAAGCTTAGTTCTGAAATAAACATCATATAAGCAGTAGAGGAGAACGACATTCTAATTTATCAGTCGTTTAAGCAGTATGTCCTTGTTGTCAAATCACTGCCAATGTATCATGCTACATCATCACTAAATGGACTTGGTACACTTGACTGTATTGGTTCTTTTGGTGGCAAGTGAAACATATTTTGAATTAAACCAAGGCATGGTTTCTGAATGAAGCCTGCATGAAGCAACCTTTAGCCGCTCAGTAGTTGGCAGAAATACATGAGATATTCATGGGTGCAAACAGTCTGCAAGGAATCACCTCAGCAGATGATAAAACTGCAAGTGTTGATAGTGCCAGTAAAAAAGGAAATCTTTGTCCTATCAATCATTATTCTATTTTCCACTCTTCTTCAATATTAATGAATGGCTTTTGTTTATTTCACATGGAATTTT
Organism: Rhinopomastus cyanomelas; assembly: GCA_013400115.1. NCBI lineage: Eukaryota > Metazoa > Chordata > Aves > Bucerotiformes > Rhinopomastidae > Rhinopomastus > Rhinopomastus cyanomelas. The sequence continues at coordinate 11,403 of VXBP01006824.1, forward strand.
GCAAGCCTCATCAATGGTGCAGCAGATTGTTGAATCAAGACATGAACTTGACGTGAATGACCAGAGGCAAAAAATAACAAATAAGTTTTGCTGTTGGTTGATACACAAGGTTACACAGCAGGTCTAGGAAGCAATGTCCTTGCAGGTAAGCTTTCTGGTTTCTTCAGCAGGCAAAGTGAAGTGCTAAGAGCCTTAAGGCTCTTAATACAGCAGCAGCTAAGCTTATTGTCACAGTCTAAAACAGGTCCACTAACCTACAACTTTACAACAAGATAGCACATCTAGGTTTTGCCAGTTGCCTTTCTCTCACTGCCTGCTTTTGTTTATCTGTTCTCAGACAAATCACAAGTTCACCAAACAGACAAATTAAATTAACTAAATACAATACACACATACTGTGAGAAAGTTAACTTCTGAAATACATATACATATATATATAGTGTGCATGTGTGTGTGTATGCGTGTGTGTGTGTGTGTATATATATATAGAGAGAGAGAGTCTAACCTACATTCTCCAGTTGCTACAAACTAACAGAAACTTGTTGCTATGGTTAACTGGTTACAGTCAGCTGGAATTTAATCAGGTCACTGCCGACACTTAGTGAACACATACTTAATTGTCTAGTTGTATTTAATGAAGGTTTCCGTTTCTAATCAAGTTTATGCTGCAGTATTTTGCTACTGCTTTGCTTACAATACTTTTGATTCTAAAGAAAATAATCAAACATAAGAAGTTTACTACTGAAGAAAGCACTTGACTACCAGTAAAGAAAGCAGAAAGGATAGAAAAGACACGAAAAAAATGACAAGAACAAAAGGGAAAAAAGAATAAAAAAGGAGAAAATTATAAACCTTGCAATAGAAATCATTATATTTGACTAGAACAAGTAGTTCTAGTAATAATATGAAATTACAATAAAATTCCCTATGCCACTGTTGCAAAGTATCTAATTTGCTTTACAATTATTTTACTTAACAAGGACATTTGTAAATATTGTGCCTTAAAAAAATTCATCTCTGTATGTGCATGTAAACAAACACTCACAAATATTCCAATACTCATTCGATTAGCTGCCAAGTATAAAACCAGCACTGATTCTAAAGACTTAATCAGAATTACTTCAATCATTGTAAGAAACCATAGCAAGCGTATGCTTTCCGTAATGCAATTTACTTACAAAGAAACATCCTTGAAATTGATAAAAAATAGAATTATCATTTCAAAACCTTACATAATAAATGCATTTTTAAAAACTGAAATTAGGTGGATTTTCCTGTATTTACAGGGACAAAAAATGACTGTATCAGTTAAATGTTAAAGACTTTAGAAAACCTTAAAGAGGTTTTCTAAATAGCCTGATTGGCTGCATTGCCCTAAATATTATGCCAAATCTTCACAGTCAAGGAAAACTCTCTTTTGTTTATTTCAGTTATGACACAGAAGAGAAAAAGGAGAGAACAGTGACAAGATTGCATGACAAACAGTATAGAAACTCCGGTATTTGTCCCTTTCAAGCATGTGGTGGGTTCAGGACCACAATTTAAAATAAAAGAAAGGAAAGCAAAGCAGTGAGGTCTCAATGACATCTTGGATAAATTTGCCAGACAATGGATGGCTTAGGGAAACTGCAGAAAGGTTTATTAACACTCTAACTATATAGAGAATGGGAGAAAAGGTTACGCAAGTTGGTGCACACAAACTAAAAACTGTGTCATAAATACCATCACATAATCTGAGAAAAATACAATGGGAGATCACTATAGTTTGGGCCTTGGATCTTCTTTCAGTTTAGAGACCTGAGAAAGAGAGCACGTCAGTCCAGGATGGCCTGACTTTCTCAGCGCCCACACCTGCATCCCTTGGTGCAGCAGCAAGCAACCTAGTCTCTGTCTTTCGGATCCAAGGTTTAAGGACTCCCGAGTCCTTCTGCTTTCCTCAGCTAAGCATGAAGGACCTCTCCCCCAAAACTTAAGCGCTGCCAGTCTTTTCTCAGCGGCAGAAATGACAAACAGCCTCTCCTCCTGCTGATCAGTCTTTCCAAAATGGCGGTGGGCCCAGCCCACGTGCAGGATCCAAGATGAAGACTGATCGCATGGCTGCGTCAGCAGGGCCACAACCCCCACTCTCCACACGTGGCCAAGAGGGTCTTCCAAAGATCCTCTCCTCTCCGTCTCCTGTCTCTGCTCCAGAGGGAAGCGGAGTAGCCCAGCTCACCGATGCTGAAGGCTGTCCATGGTGGAGGGGTCGTGATGGCAAATCTGCACCAGTCTTGCTTCTCCAGTCCAAGCGCGGTGCAGTGGCAAGCAGCGGCGGCACTGCGCTGCCAGTGGGGGGAGCCGCTTCGGGTCCGGGGCACCTCTTCGGGTCCAGGGACAGGTCCCCCAGGACAGACCTGTCTGGGGAAGGCTCCAGGGCACCTCCCCCAGGATAGGCAACTGAGGGAAGGGTTCCCCCTGAAAACAACACAACTTTTCTTCTTCATGAAAGCACCTCTGAAAATTCAGCAGTTCTCAAACTGCAACAAAGCACTACCCTAACCTGAATATAACACGGTTCAGCTGTTTACTTGAAAAAAATCCCTCCTTTTACAAGTTCGACTTTCCAAAAATTAAGTACACTTTTAAGTGATTCATCAGTCATTTTAACAAGAATAGCTACATTATGATGAGCTGGGCCCCAACGAGAAATAAGCAATCACAAAAAAAACCACCAAGGACATAATAATAGACCTCTCAAAAACGGTATTTTTAATAAAGTTCACATAAATCAAGTTTCTCAAGTAGTTTAACAAGTTGCTAATAACTAAAAGAGCTGATATTTTCTAACCATGGTTATAAAAACTTATTCCTTCTAATCCTTCTGAAAGGCACCCAGTTCCTATCATAGCTCTATGCATTGTGTCACTACTTCAGGAGATAACCCAGCAGAGACACCACATCTCAGTGCAGCATCAAACAGCTGTGTATGTTGCGAAGAAAGCACAAAAAAGGTAGTAAAATCAGCTATCAGTGGCTTAAGCCACTTGTCAGGATACACAGTAGGGTTTGAATAAGGAATGTCATACACAGTCCAAATATATTTTAGCACTGAAAGAGAACAGACACCATATCCTTCAAAACAAATTCTGAAAATTTCACCTAAACAATCTCAGGGCTGTTTTTTCACATCACCAGCTTTCATCAGAGCTTTAATAGCCCTGGCTCTCATCTCCAGCTCCAGAAGCTCCAGCTGCTGTGCTGATGGCTGAATATCTTCTGACAAAGGAACAGCTAATTTTGATGCTTTGGGCTCCTTTGGACTGGAATCTGCCAGCCCTAGTATTTCATTCACACTTTTCTCAATGTCCTTCTGAAGATCATCTATCTGACCAGTTCCACTTCTGCCAGTGTTTTCTTGCAGATCTGGGCCATCTTCTTCATTGCATGGGCCTTCTATGTCACTATCATATGCATCTGCATTTATGCTGAGTACATCACTATCTTCTCCCTTGCCTGTAACATAAATTTAACAGTCATACAGCTACCCAACAGAAACATTTTCCTTCAATCTACAACATCTCATCTCCTTGAAGTATTTATGTGCAAAGTATAAGAGCAGCAAAAAAAGGTATGAATTTAAGACAATTAAGCCCTCTTCTTTTCTCCTCCAATTTTAAAGGCTGATCTAATTTAGACAAGTGTTAATGCATTTTTATGCCAATTTATAAGAACATACAGTATAGCAAAGCAGCAGTACCAGGAAAACTTACTCCATTCCATGTAGTCACATGACCTATTTTCCTAATGAATATATCAGGAGGTTTGATAACACAAGGAAGCCTCTGCAGTGCAAAATTGATTACTGTTTATTATTTTTAAAGTAAACTTAGCTTTCACAAAAAAAATTTTAGACTGGCACTTATAACTGTCAGTTGTATGTACTTTTAAAAGAGTGGGACACTATAGTTCTAAATATTAATAGAAACTCCACTTACAGAGTAACTGTTGAGAATCTACCACAAGTATTTCAGACTTTTAACCCAGTAAAATCAAGGAGATAGATATGGCATTGGCTTTTTTAAAGCTGGCTAGAAGTTGTTTACTTTGAAAAACTGACTAGAAAAGACGATACAATAAAATTAAAGCAAAATTCTAACAGAACCAGAGCAACTATTCTCACAACTTTGCTCCACAGAGACTATTGTTTTTGACACACTGGCTACAGAAACTATTAGTCCTTCAACAATCTTTGCCAAAGTTGTGGTGTGAACCCATGGAAACTTACAGTAGGATTGGTTCCTGCTTAAAATACACCATTTACAGTCAAATGACGAAGTTACTGATTCGAAAGGCTTTATAATCGCTTATGGTACTACTGCTATGCAAAGGTAAAAGATACGGATGTGTTCCTTGTTAATTAATAATGAAGATTCAGAGCTAAAAAAATGCAGTTTTAAAATAAATGTAATTTCATACCCTAAAGAGTCAAATTACTTACATTTCTATTTAAGTTACTTTAATCTGTAATACTCTTCTATATATAAAAAATCATTATTTAATATATATGCACAGTATCACAAACCTGGGTTGTTTTTATTTTTAATTTTCTTTCATTCTCCTTTTAATATATGGGAAAGTATGAAGAAGGGATCCAAACTCTTCGCAGAATGACAGGATTAGTGACAACAGGCAGAAGTTCAAACCTCAACAGCACATGGTCCTGACCAACCTGCTCTAGCTGACCTGTTGGAGCAGGAGCATTGGGTTCGACGATCTCAAAGCAGTACTTCTAACCTAAACAGTACTGTGACAACTCTCTGATTCTTAAAATTCATATGTCAACAGCTGGATTTAAAAAGTTCCATGTTAGTGAACTAGTTTTGGGGTTTTTCTTTTTTTTCTAGTTTCATCCACCCATATCTTTAGTTCCTGAACCTCAAATCTGCAGAGCTAAGAGTACTGATTTCCAAGGATTGCTCATCGACAACAAAACAATCAAGAGACTGGAAAACCAGGCAAGTACTTTCTCTATTAATTCTCTTTTTTACTAACAGGTCATCAAATGACATTCAAACTATAAAGAACAGATCTTTGATAATGCAGTCTAATACAGTAGAGACCTATGATTTTAATAAGTTTAACTGATTATCTTCCTACCATTGGCTTTTTCATCAAGATGCACACATTTTACTGTTGAAAAACTTCTGGAAATGTTATTTTAACAATTCTTTTCAATATGAACCAATCCCTTGACATGGGTTTCAGATCCCAAACAAACAATTCTCTCTCTTTACGAAAGAATAGAGCATCTCTGAAAAGGCGTTTTTAGAAATCTGGTTTATATCATTATTATTTCAATAAATTTACTAAACATGAAATTATATACTTCATTATACACTTTATTATTGTGCTTCTATAACATACACAGGTGTGAAGTGTACAAAACTGCTCATTGACATAGTGATGTGTATTTTCTTCTTGAGTTTTTGTGTAAACCCCTCACAGTAGGTGGAAAATGTGTACAAAAATTAGCAATAGAATATGGATTAGAAAAATTAAATTGCTCCTTGTTTAAAATCTGTTTAATCAATCAACCCTAAAAAAAATCTCTTCTACTTTTTAAAGGGGAAAAAAATACAAGACCTTATTAATTTATCTTTTTTTTAATGCTTAAAAACACTTTCTGGTACATGCATTCATTTGGTTTTCATTTAAAAGCAGAAGATCTCTTTTTGTTGAGGTTTATGATGCCATCTTGATGGTGCGAAAAAGAATCAATGTTAACTACTAAGAAAGCTCTAACCATATTTTCTCTGCTATAAAGGAAAAAAAAGATAGGGAAAGATTTTATTCTTCTAGTCAAAAACCCCTCAAATCTGTTTTATAATTAATAGTAACACTTTCAAATTTGTTTTATAATCAATAGTAACACTTTAAAACATAACTCCAAGGCTTTTGCTGACACAGGATTAAAGATTTCTTTTTTACCACATACTTAAAAAAAATATACTAGCTCACTCCTGATCACAGCTATGATTTGTCACAGCATTTATGTCCTCATACAGGGATACTACCTGTTAACCTGACTGAATACACACTCATGATTTAAAGAGCTTACATACTTATCAATCCAGTACATTGTAACACTAGTTTACTGGATTGCAGAACCAAGACATTCTATTGGTAAATACATCACATATGGAAATGTATACAGCTAATACACATTGTACCTCCAATTTCTAGTCAAAGAAAGCAAACTTAACTCTGAAAAATTTACAAGAAGCCATATAGCTGATATGTACAGAGAACTCAAAGCCAGAACAGGAATTATACTGAAACTGTAAAAAATCCTCCTTTCAGCAGTGTATTAAAATGTACTCATAAGAGATTAACACACTTTCCTCAATAATAAGTAGTTTTGTCCTGTTCCCACTGTGACGGAAACATCAAGATTACTATTGTAGTTTCAGATGTAGTTTTACTACATGAGCACTAGTTGATGAGCAATATCAACTCTACCTTACAAGACACAAAGTATCTGAAAGATCAAAATAAATATGAGTCACACAATCACAGAATCGCTTGGGTTAGAAGGGACCTCACAGATTATCCAGTCCCAATTCCCCTGCTGTAGGCAGAGACACCTCTTAACATGATCAGGTTGCCCAGACCCCATCCAAGCATCTTCCGCTTTATTTCAGTGCTCAGCTCCTGCTTCACTGATTACACTGTCTTTTTCTTAACCCGTAAAGTTTTCTAACTTTTGCTGTTCTGATCATCTCTCCAACCCCACCTTGAGAAGCTGATGGCTGAGGTCAAAACACAACATGATTTTTGTTGGTACTGGTCACATATTAAGCAGAAATAAAATATTAATAGTGATTCAGGTCTGATCCAGAAATTGGATGAACCAGGAAGCTGGGCAAAGTTGTCCTAGGTTCCATCGAGAATATGGAGCCTCCATAACTGGGTAATGGTGCTCATACAAGTGACAGATGTTGAAGTAACAAATGGGCTTTACTACCCTCTTTTGCAGGCAAGGGGTTTTTTGCAGCTATTTTTACCAAGTAGAGCACAGCTGGCATTTCTCACTACCTTTCCATTCTTATAATGTTTACTTTTTCCTTCAACTGCAATTGTGAAATTCATTTTTGCAGACTTAAGCCTTTTTAATTTAATATGATTTTAACTACTTGTGTTTATCCTCTCATTCTATTTTTTCCATAGCATCACAGCTTACTGCTCAATAAACGATGAGAGTTACATTTTTTAATTTATGCTGCTATTTTCAAAACCTCCTTAAAGCTAACACCTTGAATGGTGTTGAATGTGATAACCCAAAATCTTCATGATAGTCTGGTTGATTAAACCATAAAGAAAACAAAAACTAAGCTACCACCTGCAACAGTCAATTCCCTTGGAAAATGCAGAGTGGAAGAGATTTTGAATTGAATCTGTCAGTTCTAAGGTCACTCCACAGAGTTCAACAACCTACATTTAAAACATTCCTTTTATTATGATTCCCTCTTTCATTTCATTCCCTTCACATTTATCCTTCAAGAAAATAAACACATTTTATGAAGTTATTTCTAATAGACATCTTTTAGACAATAGTCTCAACAGTGAAATAGGAGTTGTGGGCAACAAACGTTAGATCTTTGCAGAACAGAAATATAGCTTAGAAGGCCTTGAAACATTCTTTGATTGAAAAAAAATATTTCTGATGCTACAGCCAGCCCATACTGCATATATGAAAATAGACATTACAGTTGGAATTAGGGCCAAGGGAGAGGTGGAACCCTCCGTCAGCTGATTTCTAAGAGGATGCTTCTCTAATGGCAGGTACAGTTCAAAAGAAAGCTTAGTAGTTACCAGGAATTAGTCATTGCCCAACAGCAGTAAAAGAAAATTTCAGTTTTCTCCACTACCTACCTTGTTTTGATTCCTGACCTTCTAGCTTGTTGTCTTCTCTGCAAGAAGTAGAGTCTATACTGTTGTCCTGTCTGGAAACAAATAAGACTACGTTTAATCTAAGTCTTTTCTAAGAATTGTTTACTTTAACTAAAGAAATTATGGGATGGTGGGAGGCCAGTAAGCCTGCTACATTATTAACAAACACAAAGGATCATAGAACATTAATCTGAGCAGATAAAAGGGAGCTTTTTTGTTCTGTGTGGCAAAACACAAAAATAATTATTTCCATTATTTCCTAGCCCTTCAGAATAGCAATTGTCACTTCTAACTCTTCCCTAATATTAGGAGCTCTTCTCTAAAACTCAGAGTAAATTGTCAAACAATTAAATAATTTGAAAAAAAACTTCAGTTGTATTAGTATACTATTTAGTGTTTTATTTTGATATTAGAGGCTGTTTTCAGAATGTTACTATAACCCCACCACCATCCACCTCCTCTACATCACTATCACAGCATCACAGAATTATTGAGGCTAGGAAAGTCCTCTAATAATAACATGAAGCCCAGGCTATGACCCAATATCACCGTATCAGCCAGACCATGGCCCTAAGTGCCATGTCCAGTCTCTTCTTAAACATCTCCAGGGCTGGTGACTCCACCACCTCCCTGGGCAGTCCATTCCAGTATCTGATCAAACTTTCCACAAGGAAGTGCTTCCTAACGTCCAACCTAAACTTCCCCTGGTACAGCTTCAGGCCCTGCCTTCCTGCCCTATCATTAGTTGCCTGGGAGAAGAGTCTGACCCCTACGTGTCTACAACTTCCTTCAGGCAGCTGTAGAGAGCGATAAGGTCCCTCCTGAGTGTCCTCTTCTCCAGGCCAAACAAACCCAGCTCTCTCAGCCTCTTCTCATCAGACTTTCCCTCTAGTCCCTTCGCCAGCTTCACTGGTCTCCTCTGGACCCACTCCAGTACCTCAACATCATTCTTGAAGCAAGGGGCCCACACCTACACACCACACTCGAGGTGAGGCCTCACCAGTGCCTAGTATAGGGGGATAACTGTGTCCCTAGTCCTGCTGGCCTCACTATTCTTTATACAAGCCAGCAAGCCATTGGCCATCTGGGCCACCTGGGCACACTGCTGGCTCCTGTTCAACCAGTTGTCAACCAGTCCTCCCAGGTCCATCTCTGCCAGGCTGCTCTCCAGCCACTCATCCCCCAGTCTGCAGCGGGTTATTGTGGCCAAAATATAGGGTTCTGCACTTAGCCTTGTTAAACCTCATACCATTGGCCCATCAACCCATCCTATCCAGATCTCTCTGCAGCATCTTCCTCCCCCCCAGCAGACTGACACGGCCCTCCACCTTGGTGTCATCCACAAATTTACTAAGGGTAGATTTGATCCCCTCATCCAATTTATCAATAAAGATGCTGAATAGAACTGGGCTCAGTACTGATCTCTGAGGGACACCACTGGTCACTGGACATCAGCTGGATGTGGCACCATTCACAACCACTCTGTGCTCAGTCATCCGGCCAGTTTTGAACCCAGCATACGGTGTAATCATTTAAGTCATGGGCTGCCAGCTTTTCCGGGAGGATGCTCTGGGAGTCTGAGTCGCAGGCTTTGCTGATGTCTAGGCAGACCACATCCACAGACTTCCCCTCATCCACTAGATAGGTTACCCAGTCACAGAATGAGATCATATTGGTCAAAAAGATCAGATCGATCAGGTAGAAACTCTCTCATAGTTTCACAAAGGGACATTTTGAAAATTAAATGCAACTCAACTGTTAAACTGTATTTGGTGTCTGCACTTAAGAGTTCTAATTCTTCTGTTTAAAGATTTCTACCCTTGTCCTTTCTGGAGTGATCACTGGAAGCAACGCAGAAATTAAATTTACATTAAAGCTATGGTATGGTTCACACTTTAAGGAAAGGTGTAATATTGTAGGAACATCTAGGTCAATGTGCAGCTGACATGCAAGAAAGGTGGTTCCCTGAGCAACACAATCTGCAACTATAGAAACCGCACAGTGGGTGAATTTGAGACACTATAGCTAGGTTCTACGTGATATCACTGCAGAAACAGGAACTTGATGGTACAATGGAGCTGGTAAACTGTATATTTGCAACCCTGGGCAAACAGTGTGTCATGTTTTGACAAAATGCTCTCCTCTATGCAAACTTTGCCTATTACAGCTTTATTATAACACCAAAACACACATCCATCCCAAAGGAAGCTCCCCAAGTCTGTGCTGTGAATTTTTGTTAAAGAAGTGAAAGAATTTTACACCAATTATAATAAAGGTACATATGACTAGAGTCACTCAAGCTCCACCTGAAAGGTAAAAAATAGTATAAATATTACTGAAGAGATAGGAAAAGTTAGGGAGAATACCATCACAGAAAGTCAAAGACTATCATCACTGACTGCTGTGACTAGTCAATGGACCAAGCCACTCATCCCCCTCACAGGAACACCCTTGGGTAAGATCTAAGAGATGATTACAAGTGATTCTTTGGAGGAACTTAGAAATCTCTGCAGAGCTGTTTTCTGATTCCATGCATTTATAGCAAGTCTGTCTTATTCACAACTTCGGTACCTGCACGTTTTCTGCAGACAGCATGTTGTCATTGGTTAGACATAAGAATTTGTATTTCAGTTGCTTTAATACTGTTCATTAAACTGCACTGTTCATTAAACCATCTGCCAAAGTTTCTCATGGGGCACCACTAAACGCTTTTAAGTCCAGTCGTGTGAGTCCATGGAGTGAGACTAGACTAAAGGTGCAGTGTACTCCTTTTGTTTCTGTAATCGTGGTAGTTCAATATACTGAAGGTGACTGGACTCATAGCGCTAAACTAAGCATCACTCAGAATTTAAACCTAGCCGCTCCCAGTTCCTCAGATGTCTGAGGACAAGCTGGAACATAATGGGGTTTACTTTCTGCCAAGTTAACATTTTTACAGAACCACCTTTAAGGTTTCAACTGCTTTATACAAGGAGTAAGGAAGAGATACTTCTGTGAAACATTCATGCACTTTGCACATTTGCACATCCTAGTTTTACATACCAAGAAAATACTGCGAAAGGAGGTAGAAGGACCTCAAGTCACAAGAAAAGTTCAATTCCCAAGTTTAATGAGCATTTTGACAGCAGAATTGTCAATTTCCTACACTGAACATTGGTGTGGCATTGATTTAATACATATTAATATAGAATGAATGCAACCACCCTACTTGTGAGAGCTGAACAGCACTATAAAAAGGACAGCAGTATTCTAGTATTACAGATGTAAGTATGACTTTAACAACTTTTTTTTTTTTTTTTCAGTAATAGCCTGGAGGTTTTTCCTAAAATAGTTTTCCATTTTCCCTGTGCACACATCTTTTTTTATTAATGTCTAATGGCTGTGTTGGGATAGAAAATACTAATACTTCTACCTATCTTGGCTGAGACATTTATTCTGATTACTACTTCCTCTTCTGCATCAGTAACTTTTGTTTCTTTCACTTTTTGTACCCATTACAACACAAATGTGTATGGTATCAAGTAATAACTAATTAAGTAGAAGGCAAAACTCTCTTCATAAGCACAGCACCTGAAAAAACTATTTTAAGGTTCTGCACTTTAAGTAAGGAAAGATAAATCACAGAATCACCCTGGTTGGAAAAGACCCCTGGCATCATTGAGTCAAACCATCCACCCTACCTCACAAGTTCACCCCTAAAACATGTCCTCAACACCTCGTCCAAATGATCTTTAAATGCAACCAGAGGTGACTACTTAACCACCTCCCTGGGAAGCCCATTCCAGTGCCTGACCACCCTTTCTGTGAAAACATTCTTCCTAATATCCAAACTAAACCTACCCTGTTGCAACTTGAACCCACTCTCTCTTGTTCTATCACTAACTGCTTGTGAGAATAGACCAGCACCAACCTCTCCACAATGTCCTTTCAGGTAGTTGTAGAGAGTGATGACGTGTCCTCTCAGCTTCCTCTTCCTCAGACTAAAGAGCCCCAGCTCTTTCAGTCTTACCTCATATGACTTATTCTCCAGGCCCTTCACCAGTGTAGTTGCCCTCCTCTGCACCTGCTCCAGCATCTCCACATCTCTCTTTTATTGAGGTGCCCAAAACTGGACACAATACTCAAGATGCGGCCTCACCAGTGCCGAATACAGGAAGACGCTAACCTCCTTCCTCCTACTGGTCATACTATTTCTAATACAAGTCAGGATGCCATTGGCCTTCTTGTATGTGAAGTGCCATGGCTCTTCAGATGACGTGTTCCATGACCTTCCCTGGCACCAAGGTCAGACTGACAGGTCTATAATTTCCTGGATACTCCTTTCTGCCTTTCTTGCAGATGGGTGCTACATTTGCCACCTTCCAGTCCACTGGAACCTCCCCAGCTAGCCAGGATTTTTAGTAAATAATGGAAACTTTGAGTAAATAATGGAAACAAGATGTGCTTGCTGAGCACATCTGCCAACTCTTCAGCACCCTTGAAACCCATCCAGCTCAATAGATTTGTTTATGTCTAAGTGGTATAGCAGGTTGCTGACCACTTCCTTTCCAGCTGTGAAGACTCATTCTGCTTCCTCTCTCTGTTTCCGAGCTCTTGAGGTCTGTTGTCTAGGGAACAGCTTGTTCCACTGCTAAAGACTGAAGCAAAGCAGGCATTGAGCACCTCAGCCTTTTCCACATCACCCATTACTAGATTTCCGTCTGAATCCAAAATAGGACGGAGATTTTCCCTGGTCCTCCGTTTGTTATTAATGTATTTATAGAATTTTTTTTAATTATCTTTAACAGCTGTAGCTAAGTTCTTTGGCCTTTCTGACTTTCTTGCTTCAGAGTTTGATTACTTCCTTAAATTATTCATGAGAGGCCTGCCCCCTCTTTCAGAGGTCATGGACTTTTTTTGTTCTCCAGATGCAGCCAAAGATCCCTGCTTAGCCAAGTTGGTCTCTTTCCCCACCTACTCATCTTTTGTCTCATGGGGACAGCCTGCTCCTGTGCCCTTAAGTCTTCCCTCTTGAAATATGTCCAGCCTCTTTGGACTCCTGTATCTTTTAGGGCAGTCTCCCAAAGAACTTTGTCAATAAGTCTCCTGAATAGGCCAAAGTTCACCCTCCGGAATTCTAAGGTAACAGTTTCACTTTTCCCCCTCTGGGACAGGTGCATCCCACCTCCTGCCTACAGGCCAGGCATCTCATATAGCAGCCCAAAACTCTGTCTGTACACCAGTCCTGGAGCCAGGAGTTCACCAGATGGCTCTTTCTGTTCATGTCCTCATTCTTGATTGCCACTAAAGGGACAGATGAGAAAATAACTTGTACTGTCTAATGCCATTATAATAAACTGGGAATAAACTATTAACTATGATGCATTTTTTTC
>VXBP01006824.1:24734-34971 GCA_013400115.1 Rhinopomastus cyanomelas
CAGAACTTGGAGTCTCACCTTGCCTTCCTACTTGATCAGCTCAATAACTATTCCCCTAGTCTTTTCATTTCTGTTGAAAACCAGCATAAACTGTGAAAATTATTCCAATGAAATAAATTTAAGAAAAACAACAAAGAAATAAAGAAAAGGGAAATTTAGAGAGGGAGTTGTTTGGGAGAGATATCGGTTTTTCTGGGTCCTAAAACCTAACCCATCACACAACTGCACCTGTTATACGTAAAATAAACCCAAGAATTCAACAAATACAATTAGGCTTGGACAAATACAAGTAGGTTTGGACATATTAACCAGAGTTCCTGCTGTTGTGGGGGAAAATGAACATAGGACAACACATCATTACCATATTCTACTTGTTAAGTGGACTGAGCAAGGAATAGACTGTGAGGAAGTTCTGCACTGATACACACACCCCTACAGCTGGAGTTAGCTGAGACTCCCCAAAGTTACTACTCCTGTGAGCTGGCAAATCTTAGCCCAAAGAAATTCTCTCAATGCTTTCACCACCACGTTCCAGCTTAGGACCAAATCTGAAAAGGTCCTCTGCTCCAAGACAGCACTACACTACTGGATGGCAATACTTTCCCTCCTACCCCCACTACTGGAGCTAAAACACTGGCCAGCACAGACCACCAGCTAAATTTGTCCATGATGCTGTCACAGCATACACACTCAGAAATTTCACTCTGCTGTCCTTTGCCAAGACTTACCACACCCAGTTCTCTGTTGTATTGCCCTGTCCATTATGTTAAGCATTTAACTGGTGAGTCACCATAAGCACAAAGGCCCAGTGAGGAGCACAGGAAAACAGCAAGCAAAATAGCCCTAGTAACTTCATCAGTGCAGAGATATTGCCCTGCCCAAGTTGCCCAAGTTTCATTTGCAAAATGAAAGCAACCAGCCCACTTACTGGGAATTAAGAAGAGCAGTTAACCAGATAAATCGTCTTATAGATTGAAGTGTGTTACTGTCTGTGGGAGCAAGGCAGTCTGTACAGGATGCTAGGGAAGATCATTTCAGGACTGTATAAAATGTAATTGTGGATCTTTTTAACAGGAATGGAAATGTCCAAGATAATGTAGAAGGTTTAGAGGATGAACCAAAGTCTGAAAACAAAATGGTAGTTGTGAAAACAGAGAGGCGGGACAGATTGAGAAAGAGCAAGCATCTAGGGGGGGAGGAAAAAAAATTATAGAGGGTCAACAGAGCATAAGCAACTACATGCATGTGGCCAAGCCCTGGACCTGATTACCAATAAGCCTGGCCTTGTTATTGAACTCTATTGCTATGCCATTTTTCCAAATTAGAGGATACTAATCTTTGTGCCCATATGTGTGTGGGGCAGTACTGCCAGAAGCTAGACAATGAAACAAGTACACAAATTCCTCGGGGAGCTTCAATGTCGTGTGTAATACAATGTTTGTAATTCACCAGCAAACCTCAGGCTAGTCTAGCCTGCAAGTAGGTCAAGAGGTCTTCAGTCAGGTATTAAACAGGGCCTCTCCTGGCTCACACATAAGTTTCATCGTTTTGAACTGAGCAGCCCTCTCAGCACTGGACCGCAATGTGTACCTTTGTGGGAAAGTCTGATCTTGGACAAGTAGTATCCAGGCAAGAACCTTCACATCTCTGGTACCACCCCAAGGTCCCACACCAACTTTTACTAAGCAATTAGAATTAGAATTTTTGACAGAAAACTCACTACGGTTCGAACATTGGCTGTAATGGATACATAAAAACAAGTTACCAACTGAAAAAGTGCCAGAATCAGTTGTAAGCTTTCTTCCTATTGCCTTGACAACATCCCTGAATACAGCAAAACCACATACCTTTAAAGACTACCTACTGTCAAAAGAAAGAAGAGCACATGTACTTTCAAGCCATATCTTAATGTTCCAGAAAGAATTGCATTGGGCACTATTGCTGGTGAACCTTCACTACTTCATTTTGCTGGCCAGCAGTCCGCACCACCCTGTGGCCAAGCAGAAGCATTTCAGTTCACTGTCAAGTTTGGTTATCAACTTGTTAATCTTGTTTAATTTGTTCATTATCAAGAAATATTTTTCCTAAATATCTATACTGCAAAATCAACGTAACATAAAGTCTCCAAACACTGGGATTAATTACATTAATCTAAAATTAAGGCATAGTACATAGAAAAAGCTCTTCTTTAAATACATGTCTTTGAGGGACTACCATCACTTGGTGCTCCCTCTTTTTATCAGTCTTTAAAGATATTTCTCCCTCAATATGACAGCTCAAAGTCTTCCAAGAGATAAACTCAGCTGTTCCTTTTTTCAGTAGAACATCACTTGCACAGTATGTCTGACAGTATGAGATACAACTATGCCAATACTTTGGGTTTTAATAGTCATTAAAAACCATTCACCCAAATGTTGGGAGTGAGTATTGAGATCAGTACCTCTGCTGCACTTGACATAATGATGATGTGCCTTCCTAAATTAAAATTTTACTTTGCAGTGCCAACTGTAAAAAATACTTCTACAAGTCTCAAGTCCTCATAAGCTTGCTGTAAGTTTTTGTTCCAAGCATTCCATTACAAATGAGCTGCAATAACTCAATTACAAGCAATTACATTTTTAAAAAAGATCAAAAACAAGGGTTGTGGGTGTAAAGTCAGTCCTTACAAAGCAGTGGTCCCCAAGAATGGTGTTTCGAATGACAGATGCTAATCAAGTAATTTTGTGAGCTATGAAAGATCCATCAGTCCAATTACAAGTGAAGTCTGAGGGCACCACAAGAACAAGACAGTGAACAGATGTCAAATGGTCACTTATTATTCCAGTGACTCATGTAGTCTATTCTTCCAGTGATTCCAAATGGTGAACATAGTAAATTGTCCTAGAGGGGTCTCAGTACCCACGAACATTTTAAAACAAGGTGAGACTTTAAACTGCTGACTTCTCCAAAACAGAAAGCAGTAAAAAGCCTGTAAATGCTTGAAAGAGTGAATAATAAACTGCAAATTTTCAGAGTGAAAAAAAAAAGCACATTAGATTTTTAAAGCAAAAGATCATGAGCATACATTCACTATAACGATATTGACATGCTTGTTCTTCTAATACATGTTTAATTACTACAGCAAATAATTTTGCCCTTTTTTTAAAGGGTATTTGAAGAGTCACCTTAGGAATCAGGAAAGAAATACCTCATAAACATGCTTTTGAATTAGATGAGAAGAATGCCTACTTGCTTTTACAGGACATTAATTGGCTAAGCCCTTTCAACTACATATTCATCAATTAGCTGGGCAGTTGGTATACAGCAGTTTTCACCATTTAACTGTATTCTACTGCCAACAGTGACACAGAAGCAATAAAAATCTAAGAACTGCATAGCTACAGACCTAAACAGAGCTTACAATAGATATTCTTCATTGCTCATAACAGTAATTTTCATGTATTGGCAAACATAGGCACTTGCTTCTTCATTTTTCCTGCAAGCTTGCTCCATGCTTGCTCCAGTGTTTCTCAAAAGCAACTGGTGACAAAAGAACATGCTAAAGGAAGCTTGTGAAGCTTTCACAGAACTGACATTTAGAAAAAGCCTATGTGCTTCAGAAAAAAGGGAAGTTTACAAATGCAAAATCATTCAAAAGCTTCAGATAAAGATGGAACTTTGCAAACTTCCCTAAACACAGAGACATTTCTCTAAATCCCCAATACTTTTAAACTGCAGAGACAGGAAGCAGGTCTTTTGGGAAAAAAGTACTAACTCTCCTGTACTAAGGAAGCCCGTATATTTTGAAATGCTTGTAATTTCTTTAGTTGTCTTTTCAGCTTCCTGCATTTCTACTGACATGTAAGTATTGCTAATGGTGTACATTTGGTAATTTAATTTTTTTAAAGAAAAAGGATGAAAGAAAAACTGATACTTCCAAACAATTAACAAATTGTTAACTAGAGTAAGACTTGTTATTCACATTTTCTTTTCACATGTTTACATGTCAATAAAAGTAACTACAAGTTGGATCTAAATCACAAGAGCTTTAGTGTTGCATCATTAATAGAATGCAGAAAAAGGATGATACCACCCTCTTCTCAACGGTGCCCACAGACAGCATAAGGAGCAAAAAAGACACTGGGTACAAACTGGAACATATGAGATTCACACAGCGGTTTGTGTTGGACCCTAAATATCAACCTAGTTTCAACACCCCTGTCACGGGCAGGGACCTCCCACTAGAGCATGTTGCCCAGAGTCTCTTCCAACCTGGCCTTGAACACTTCCAGGGAGGGGGCATCCACAACTGCTCTGGACAACTTGTTCCAGTGCCGCACCACTGTAAGAAATTTATTCCTAATATCTAACATAATTTTCCCTCTTTTAGCTGTGTTCTATTATTAGTGGCAGTTAATGCCACTGTCCATGTTACCAGCAATGATGCCCAGAGGATACCTTTATTTCTCTGCCATCAAAAGAGCTTTCCTGTTATGATTTTGGTTAGAAGTTGCACATAGCTGAACTTAAGAGCTACGGTTCTACAATGGCTCCCAGTGTGTGTAGTATTTCATTTTTTAACTCGCTGCATAGAAAAGCCCTAACTCCTATGTGAACGTAACCTTCCTGCAGAGTTTTCAGAGGTCTGAAATATTAAATCATCAGGATGGAGACAGAGACACACAGGCATATCAACCATTCCAATTGCCAAAGGAAGCCACTTGCTTTTAAGTTTGATCAACATACTTCAGTTTTTTACTGTATTTTTAAATACAATCTCTTCTTGATTTTGCTGTTAGCTACTGCTCATGTGTTTCTCATCAGCGACACAGGGTGTAATTTTTTGGTTCCTGCAGCAAAGGTTACAGAACTTGGTCAGTTTTAATCCTGCTGTACTTCAGAACAGCTATGAGAAAAGACAGACAATAACCAGTTGTGGTTTTCTCACTGAAAACTGCCTGAATTTTACTCGTACAGTGTAAAAGCAGTGTGTAAAAAACTACAGACTCCCAACCTGTCATTTAGTCCTGAAACCTTCCTGCTTGCAATGAGCAAACGAGTCACTGTTTCCAGAAAACTGCTAGTTAAAAAAGGTAAATTGTGCCAGCTTTCCATACTTTGTTTTATTCATTTACTGACAACGATAGTTTTTCCTTTTTAGGTTTTTACCAGGACAAATAACTACGTTATTTGCATATAAGCAAGACTACTCAATCTAATCCAGCTAAAGCTCATAAACACGTCTCAACAGCAGCTCTGAAACACAGAACTGCTACCTTCCTGAAAGGTAGAAGCACTAATCGTGAAATACCTCTTTCAGATTAAGAGTATTTAACGCATTTCATACATATCATCCAGAAATCAAAATCCTGGGCTTTCCCATTGTTTCCTTGGGCAAGTATCCTTGTTTGTCTTCTCTCTCTATTTAGAAGTTCATTGGAAAAACAATCATTTAATAGACCCTTCTTTATGTAAAGAGAGCTGAAACTTGGGATATTTTGTAGGTTTTTAATTTATTTTGCTTTCTTATATTTAAAAAGTGGTAGAGGGCAATGTCCAGAACAAGCTAGCCCACATAACTGGGTGTGATGACAACATTCATACAGGCAACTAGCAAAGTGGGGACACAGTTACAAGTAAGCCCCAAAGGGAACTCTAGAAGAAACAGTGGCAGAGGGTATTAAATAAAATGAAAATGAAACAACTTAGTATCTCCATTTTCCAGTATGTTTATATGATACAAGACAAGATGTGATGAAATAAAACTATAATTCAATGCTACAAAGTGCTAAAGCCATGTTTTCTAACAGTCACAGCTCATGGTTATTCAAGTAAAGCAATCACAACATTACAGATACAGTGACTGGGTCTTTCAACATTACATTCAATTGTTACGCAGGAAAACCTCTGCATTGTCCAATACTCTTAAATAAAGTGTTTAAGCGTTTTGTCTTTTACTCACTGACTGACAGATTCAGCTCCTGTCTTGTCTCTTCCATCTGCCTCCTCGTCAGTATCAGAATCAGTCCCAATCTTGCCTAAATAAACAGTTTCAAAAATGAACATTCAGGCAGAGAATATAATTACTGTTACATAGCTAGGCTTACTCTTAATAATTAACTCTACTGCAATCCACAGAAGAGGGTAGGGGTTTCTTTACCAGCTAAAGCAGATATTCTAAAATTAAAACTTAATCAAAACCAGAAGTTTGTTTATGAGCTTTCTGATACCACAATTGTCATTTTTAATCACAAGTATTATAAAGAAAAAACAGAACAGACATTGCTAATATAAATACTGTAGGCACTAAAATTAAAGCATGTGAGACAGAAGATAAAGCACTACAGAACACTGAAGAGTTGAAGAGTTCCACTTAATTGAGAAGACAGTAACATGCTTGCAAGTAAATTGTACAACTCTTAAATATCAAGTGGAAGTTCAGTAAGAAACAGAATAGCTGAAACACCATAGCCTCAAAGTATATGAGCCGCATGTCTCAGGATCATCTAACTACACTGAATGCTCTAATCCAATTGCTAATACAATTGAGCTGCTATTGCGGTCCATCAGATTTTTCCAGCAGAGAAACAGGATGCAACTTAATGTCTGCTTACCTGAAGTAAGTTTTCAAATAATTTTACACTCCTAGCTTTGTTTTATCCACCAAGCCAAATGCTTTGTACTTACTCTGGATAATAAGAAAAGAACCTTATGAAAGCATCTGAATGTGCCTTTAATAGCTTCTAAATCAATGCTCAATTTCATTCAAGATTAAAAGATCATACCCAACGTATATACATATATGCACCCACACACACATACATACAGACTATATATCTGTTGCTAGTGTGTGTGATGTAATACATATAAGCTTATGCACTACACACTAATATAGATGTACACTTACATACACATTAGTATATACTGTTAGTGTGCCTGCAGATATAAACAGATAGTGGCAAGAAATTAAATGAAAATCTAGTTTAGAGGCAGAGTATTTTCCAGTGTACAGTGGCACTTATAAGTTTACTCATACCTTCAAGAATCTTCAACAGTTTTTTTTCAGATAACAGCTCCAACTGCTCCAAGCAAAGTCTTTTGATTTCATCCATGGAACAGCTCTAAAAAGACAGGTAAAACAGACTGAAAGCTACTAAAAATCTCAGATGACACCGTAATGAAGAACTCTAAGTACTACTCCCAGCTGTACTGCAAAGAGCTAACTCAGATTGCAAGTCCCTTCCCTATTCCAACCTGCACATACACAAGTTGTGAAGACCAGGTAGGCATTTGAGTTTTGAAAACTACTAGGAACAGCATTTGTGTGTGTTTTTTCTGAACAATTAAACATTATGCACCAGCGGTTACTTGACTTATGGCTTGGAGTTTTCACAATAGCTGCAACATTGAGATGTGGAAATATTAGGCCATGTGAAGCACGGAAAGCGAACAACTGCAGCCCTGATTACTCTTAATTCCATGACTCAGCAACATAGTTAAGCCTGCAAACACCAGAGCAAAGTCTTGACTCCCAGTTCACAAACAAGCAAACACTGCTCAAAACAATACATCAACCAGAAGTACATTTTGAATGTTTTCTTTATTATTCTAAGTGACCTGTCATCCATTTCTCATGCTTGATCCACACCACATACCACCAGATTTTATAGGTATTCCAGTTACCTTCACATATTTCATATTATTTGGTGTCTTCTTGCTGAGACAAAATGGTAATTTTTTCCATCCTTTCAAATGAACTATGATACCACGTGCAAGCTCCCAAATTAGGAATACTGTATAGGCATATTGTAACATTCACAACCCTCAGCAAGTTCACCACCAAACAACTTTCTTACGTCCTTTCAAACTCAGTAATGCACTTACCTTCAGCTGCTCCAGGCCTGTTTTCTTTTCATGTAAATAAATTAATGAGAATATATCACAGAATCACTCTGGCTGGAAAAGACCCCTGCAATCATCGAGTCCAACCATCTACCCTACCCTACAAGTGCCCCCCTAAACCATATCCCTCAACATCTCATCTAAACCATTCTTCTCAATATCAAATCTAAACATACGCTGTTGTAACTTGAACCCACTCCCTCCTGTTCTACCACTAATTGCTTGTGAAATGATCAGCACCAACCTCTTCTCAACATCCTTTCAGCCTCCTTCAAACTATAGAGTCCTAGCTCCTCAATCTTTCCTGACTGAAATAATAAATAAGATTTATTCTCCAGGCCCTTCACCAGCTTAGTTGCCTTCCTCTGCTCCTGGCTCCAGCACCTCCACATCTCTCTTGTATTGAGGTTCCCAAACCTGGACACAACACTCAAGATGCGGCCTCACCAGTGCTGAATACAGAGGGATGATAACCTCCCTGTTGCTGCTGGCCAAACCATTTCTAAAGCCAGGATGCTATTTGCCTTCTTGACCACCTGCTGGTTCATACTCATCTTCCAGTCAATTAGAACCCCCAGGTTCCTCTCTGCCACACAGATCTCTAGCCACACCTCCCCTAGCCCGTAAAGTTACACAGGGTTGTTGTGGCCAATATATGTAGCTCACCCTGTGTTTAAAGTGCTGAAGTCACTTATATTAGTTATATGACTCTTTTAAACTATTATCAAGCATCACACAAATATCTGTAAAGGCTGATAGCCCAACTTATTTTTAGTACATCCTGCAGTTCACAAGACTCAAAAAGCTTGTTTTATGGCAGTGATACTCCAGCAATACTACCACAAAAGTCCTCAGAAGTTACAACTTTGGAAGCTATGAATCGAGAAGAGGGTCTTTTGCCTTTTCTCAGACATTAAATTAATACCATACAAAGAAATTCATCTGACACAAAATCAATTATAACTAAAAAAACCCACTATATTAGTGAAAAAAAAAAAACCAAACACTTCTGAATTTCCTCCATGGAATTATAAAAGATCTTTTGTATTTAACTAATCAGAACAGACAGACAACACAAAAAACAGCAGTCTGCAGTTTAGCAATGGCTGATAGCGGAGAGGAGCAAGCTGGAATAATTCTATCAAATCTTTAAAAAGTTTACATTTCAAAGACTTGACATAGTCTTCATTTCAGAAACATACATACTACTTCTAAGCTATAAACATACTAAATTGAGAGATAAATGGGCTTTGTTACACATTAATTCAAGCCTGAAAATGTATATAAATGGTTAAGTGTATTAACATACCTTTAAAATATCAGGGAGCATCTTCTGTAGTTTTTTCTCTCCAATTACACAAAAACACTGTTGAAGCATTTCTTTCTTGTTTGTAATATAGAAGCTGACAGGATTGAGTGACACACTGAGATCTAATCCTCCTTCTTCTATATCACTGGGCTGTTCAGCTTCTTCCACTTTCTCTATGGACAGCACATTGCATTTTGCTTCCTAAAATCAAAGAGAGCAAGAATAATTTTCATATTTTTCTCGTCAAGGAAACTACCAGCTTGATTCCTGATTGCAATTTCCCCTTTCACAATCGCAAAGAACATCTTCAGGTGAACTTCGGAGCTTCCAGTGTTATAGTTTGCAAGGTAACCGAATTACAGAGCCTACACTTGTTGTTAGCTAAACCAGTATTATGCTAATCAAAACTGATAAGCTTCAAAAGTCAAAAAGTACTTCTACATATTAAATGGAAACTACTACTAGCAACTACCTCGCAGATGTTTATATGATAGAATGCTTTAAGCCAGAAGAAACTTGTCTCACTCATTTGCTGCACCATGAAATTACTACTCTCACCATTTACAGCTATACTGCTACAACAGATTGGTATAGAATTCCCTGCATGGCACAGTCTTTTAACATCAATGGAAGACCCCTATCACTACAAAAAAAAACCCCCAAAAATCCTAGAAACATGTTTCTACAGATCCACAGTTCACTCAAGCGTACACGTCAGGCAAATTTTTGCATTCTTGCACTGACAACTCCTAGAACAGATTATCAGTTCTGCAAGCAGGAGCAGGGTGCGTGCTAGGAAAGCTGCACGTTGGAAAAGGACCTCAGGACTTTGGTTGACAGTCAACTCAACACGAGGCAGTAACGTGCTCAGGAGGACAAGAAGACCAATGCATCCTTGCTCGGATTAGAAATTGTGTGACCAGCAGGAGTAGGGAAGTGATCATCTCTGTACTCACAGAACTACTTAAGCTGGAAAAGAGCTCTAAGATCATCAAGTCCAGCCCATGCCCTGACATCACTCAGCACTGGTGAGGCTGCACCTCAAAT
>VXBP01006826.1:32571-56946 GCA_013400115.1 Rhinopomastus cyanomelas
TGCGGCTTCGCCGGGGGGGGGGGGGGGGCTTGGGGAACCCCCCGGGTCTGGGGGGGGGTGGAGGAGCCTGGGGGGACCCCAAGGATTTGCAGGTTTCATGGGCCTTGAGGACCCTCAAAAATCAGGGGGTCTTGGGGGAACCCAAAGGTGGGGGGGGTCAAGGGGTTTTGGGGATCCTGAAAGCCCTGGAAGACCCCAAAGGTCTAGAGGACACCAAAGCTCTGAAAGTCCCCAACACCCTGGAGAACCCCAGAACCTTGAAGGACCCTGAAGCCCTGGAGAACCCCAAAGTCCTGGTGAACCCCAACACCCTGGAGAACCTCAGAACCTTGAATGAC
Source organism: Rhinopomastus cyanomelas (assembly GCA_013400115.1). NCBI lineage: Eukaryota > Metazoa > Chordata > Aves > Bucerotiformes > Rhinopomastidae > Rhinopomastus > Rhinopomastus cyanomelas. Next base: position 32,910 of record VXBP01006826.1, read on the forward strand.
TCCAAAGCCCTGGAGAACCCTGAAGCCCTGGAAGACACTGACGTTCTAGAAGACCCCAAAACTCTGGAGAACCCCAAAACCTTGAAGGACCCCCAAGCCCTGGAGAACACTGAAGTTCTAGAAGACCCCAAAGCCCTGGAGCCCCGCACCCATCCCCCCTCCCCATGGTGGTCCAGGCTGGTCTTTGTCCTCCCGGCCTTTGAGATCCAAGAGGAGGCCCCGATGCCGGGCACCAAAGAGGAGCTTCTGGACCTCTGGAGGTCAGGGGCCGCCAGACCCTTCTATGGGACCCTGTGTCCCCGTTGCCAGGCCCCGACTGACTTTGACCGCTGGAGGGGGCTACCAGTGGCCCAGGGGGTCCGGGTGGCCTATGAGGTACCCTGGAGAGACCCCTGGGAGCCCTTCTACGTGGGACCAGCTCATGGAGTCCCACCCTTCGATGAGAGGTTCCTCCAGTATGGCTTCAACCGCATCAGCCAGGTGGCCACCGGGTGCTTGGGGTGGTCCTGGTGGCCATGGGGTCATTGGGATGGCCATGGGGTCATTGGGGTGGTTATGGGGTGGTTGAAGTGGTCCTGGTGGCTGTGGGGTATTTGAAGTGGTCATGGGGTAGTTGGCATGGTCATGGGGTGGTAGAAGGTGGCCAAGGGGTGGTTGGAGGTGGCCATGGGGCGGTTGTGGTGGCCATAAGGGTGGTCATTGGGTGGTTAGGGTGGCCATGGCGCGGTTGTGGTGGCCATAGGGTGGTTAGGGTGGTCATGGGGTGGCCACGGGGTGCTATAAGACCTTGCTGGGTGCTGTGGAGGCCTATGGGTGCTAGAGAGGCCCTGTGGGTGCCACAAGTCCTTGCTGGGTGCTGTGGAGGACGTAGGGTGCTAGAAGACCTCGTTGGGAGCTGTGGGTGCTGTGGAGGACCCGTGGGTGCTGTAAGGCCTTGGTTGGTGCTGTGGGGTCTGTGGGTGCTGCAGAGGACCCCTGGGTGCTTCTGTTTGTGCTGCGGAGGACGCGGAGATGCTCTGTAACTCTGGGGGTGCCGCAGGGGGCACCCATAGGTGACCATGTCCCTCCCTCCCCCCCTTCCAGGCCTGTGAGCTGCACGTGGCCGGCTTCCGCTTTGTGGTGCTAGATGGGGCCTTCGTAGCCCATCAGGGCTTTAAGGTAGCCACTGGCTTCCACGCGAGCCACCAGGCTGAGCTGCAGCAGAACCGGCTCCTCTTCCGCCTCTTCCGCTCTGACCTCCGGCGCCGCTATCCCCAGTCACCCCGGCACTGCTGACGGCTACCACGGACAGCTTGGGTGGCCCTAAAGGTCTTCATTGTCTTCAGAAGGGCTTAGGTGGCCCTCAGAAGGGTTTGGGTGGCCCCAGAAGGTCATGATGGCCTCATGAGGTCTTGGGTGGCCTCATAAGGGCTTGGGTGGCTCTCAAGGTCTTCAGTGTCTTCAGAAGGTCTTAGGTGGCTTCATAAGGGAATGTGTGGCCTCATAAAGGATTGAGTGGCCTTAAGATTTTAGGTGGCCTCATGAGGTCTTAGGTGGCCCCAGAAGATCTTGGGTGGCCCAAGGTCTTGAGTGTCCTTATGAGGTGTTGGGTGGTCCCAGGAGGTCTTTGGTGGCTCAGTAAGATCATGGCAGGTCCTAAGGTCTTAGGTTGCCTTATGAGGTCTGACTTGGCCTCATAAAGACTTTGGTGGCCCCAGAAGATGCTGGTGGCCTCATGAGAGTTTGGGTGGTCCCAGAAGGCCTTGAGTGGCCCGAAGATCTTGGGTGGCCCCAGAAAGGATTGGGTGGTCTCATGACGTCTTGGGTGGCCCCAGGAGGTCATGGTAGTCTCATGAGGTCTTGGGTGGCCTCATAAAGTCTTTAGTAGCCCTAGAAGGTCTTGGATGGCCGCAGAAGGTCATGGTGGCCCCATGAGGTACTGGATAGCCCCCTGAAGTGATGGGTGGCCCTGTAAACCAGTAGCACCCAGTACAGACCACTAAGAACCAGTAAGAGGGGTGGGGTTGTCCAAAACAGTGGGAATAAAAAGCTGTTTGAGGGTTTCTGAAGCCAATTTGGGGCCAATTAATTTTACCATTAAATTATTGATCAATGATTGATTGATGAATTGGGCTGGATTTTGTCTCGATCTCTTTAATCCAATTAATTACAGTAATGAAACTAATTAAAACCTGATTATTTTCAACCAAAATGTTTGATCGGTGATTGATTCGATTGGGCTACTTTGGTATCGAGCGGTTAAACAGCTCTAATCAATAAAAGCAATGAAGTGATTAAAGATATTAGTTGATAATCCAATTATGAGCTGATGATTAATTGGATTCTACTGATCCATTAAATCACTAATAACTAATAACTTAATTAGAGTCATTAGAAATGTGATTTCATAATAAAATGATTGATTGGTGACGGATTGTACTGAGTGTGTATAGATCCATTAAACCAATCTAATTAATAGAGGGTGATAATTAGAGTAAATAATTATGTGATTTGGTAATAAAATGATTGATCAGTGAATAATTTTATTGGGCTGAATTGGCATCGATAGGCCAAACAGCTCCAATTAATAAAATTAATGAAGTCACTACAATACTACTAGTTGATAATCAAATCATTGGCTGATGATTAGTTAGACTCTGTTGATCCATTAACTCAATCTAAGTAAAAGAGGGAGCCAATAAAGGTTCATTAACAACGAGATTTAGTAATAAAATGATTCACTGATGATTAATTTGATGAAGTGGGGTTGCTAGCGATCTGTTAAATAACTAGAGCTGGAAACTACAACTCCCAGCATGCCCCGGGCCAAGATGGCCGCCAGGGCCCCTCTAGAACTACCGCTCCCAGCAGCCTCTGCTGCCGGCCTGGCGCCGCGACGGCCTGCGGGGGGCAGTGAAGGCCTGAGAGGAGTCGAAGGGTAGGGACGGGGCATTAAATACTTGGGGNGACTACTAAAAGCCTGGAGTGTGGGAGGGGGCCAGTACGGGTCGTGGGGCAGCAGTAAGGACCTGGGGAGGGCGGCAATAAGGGTCGAGGAGGGGGAGAAATAATGGTCAGAGGGGAGCAGTAAGGGCCTGGAGTGGGGAGCAAAAAGGCCTGCGGGGGGCAAGGAAGGCCTGGGAGGGGGCGAGAAATAAGGGTTTGGGGAGCAATGGATTGGAGGGAGCAGTAAATGTCACGGAAGGAGCAATAAGGGTCGGGGTGGGGGCACCAAGGGCCTTGAGGTATCGCGAAGGACCTGGGAGGGGTCAGTAAGGGGGCACTAAAGGCCTAGGAGGGCAATGCAGTGCTGGTGGCGGCTGCACAGGCCCGGTGGGGCAATAAGGGGCAGGACAGGCCTGGGAGGCAACAAGGGCAGAGGCGGCAATAAAGCCCTGGGCAGTAGAGGGTGAGTGGGGCAATTTGCCCTTGAATTTGGTGGCCCCCGCCCCCCAAATAAAGAGACCCAAAAGTGCAGTTGCAGTCAGTAACTTCTGAGGATTTTTTTGCATTTTCTAGTAGAATTTTATTTCGTTAACCTTTTTTTACATTTTTTCTGAATTAAATGGTTTTTTTGCTGTTAAAGTGCTGGAAGGGGATGGGGGGGCAATAAATTTTGTAAACTTTGGTTTTTTTTCCTTTTTCTTTGGCTGTTTTTTAGGTGGTTTTGAGGGAGAGGTTTCTGTTCTTGAGGTGGTTTGGAATAGTTTTCAGTTATTAAGTTTTTTTAATTTATAGTCTTTTCCTCATTTTTAAGAATGTAAATGTTAATACTTTTCATTTTAAACATTGTTCATTTTTAATATTTTTACTTATAAATCACTGATGATAATTTAAAATCATATCTTTCACTTTAAAATGTTTATATCTAGTAATTTTTCCCTTTCTAATAACCTAAATTTTAATATTTTTCACATTTAATGTTTTTAATATATTACTTTAAATATTTATCATTGAGTTCTTTATTTCTAATATTTGCCCAATTTTGAATAATTTAAAGGCTTTCACATTGTAATATTTTTTCTATTTCCCCATTTTAAAGAATTTAAACTTGAGTATTTTTCATAGTAAAGATTTTTATCTAAAATTCCCAACTTTGAATAATTTAAACTTTAAATATTTTCTATTTTTAATTTCTATTTAATATGTTCCCATTTCTACTATTTTTAATTGTAATTTTTTCATTTTTAATATTTTTAAAGTTTTTTAATGTTTTCATTTTTATAGTTTTCATTTTACAATGTTTTATTTTAAAATATTTCACTGTAATTATTTTCTCATTTTTTCATATTTCTATTTTAAATGTTTTCAATCTAAAATAGTTTTCATTCTGAATCATTTTCCACTTCATTCTCCATTTTTAAGATTTTTATTGTCAACATATTAATCATTAAAAATGTTTCCCTTCCAAATATCTTCCCTTTTCCAAATATTTCTGCTCTTTCCCATAGCCAAATCTTTTTCTTTCTACCATTTCCTCTTTTTCACAGTCTTCATCTGGATATTTCTTTCCCCACTATTTTTCTGGTTTCAGTCTTTTAAATGGGAAGATTTTCATTAAGAATTTTCTTTCTAAAAGTTTCTGCTTTTCATCTTTTCCCTTTCAGGATTCTTTCTCTCTAGTCTTTTCCAATTTGAGTCTTTGAAATCAAATCTTTTTATTTCTGACATTTCCCATCTGGAATATTTTCCATTGGAATATTTCTCATTTGGAATATTTTCCTTTCTAACGTCGTTTTCCTTTCTACCATTATTTTCCTTCCTAACATTTTCAATTTGGAGTATTTTCCACATGCAATGTTTTTATCTGAATACTTTTTCTAAATTTTCAATGTTTAAGACCTTCCTTTTTTAAGATTTCATTTTTAAGATTTTCCCTGTTTAAATGCAAAAGACTGCAAAGGGAAAATATTCAACACTTTCTAAAGTTTCCCATTTTTTCATTTTCCTATTTTAATCTTTTCTTTAATTTTCCAATCTTTGCCAGTTTCAGGGTTTTTTTCACTTTTAGTATTTTCAATTATTCCTACTTTCCCTTTGAAATATTTCTCTCTTTGAATATGTGGTTCTTCGGCAATTTCTTATTTTTACTCTTTTTAATTTCCCTGAAATGTTGTTATTATGATGACTTTCAAATTCTAGTATTTTTTAGTTTGAATATTTTCCATTGTAAAGGTTTTTAAATATTGAAATATTTTTCACTGTGAATCATTCCAGTTTTTAACCTTTACTATTTCCCATCTTAAAGCTTTTTAACTTTTTGTGTTTTTCAGGGTTTTTTTCATTTCAAATCTTTTCCATTTCAAATCCTTTCCATTTCAAATATTTTCCCTTTCAAATTGTCTCACCTGAAAATCTTTTCAATTCTAAAACTTTTCTATTTCTAATGGTTTTCATTTCAAATATCGTCCCTTTAAATCATCTCCATTTCAATTCTTTTCCACTGAAAGTCTTTTAAATGGAAAATATTGAGAATTGAAAAGAACTTTCAATTTCAGATCTCTTTCCTTTCAAATTTTTTCTCCTTTAAATATTTTCCACTTAAAATCTTTTCTATTTAAAATACTTTCTATTATTCTAAAACTTTAAAAATTGCAAAAACTTGACAAATTTCAAATCAGAAACCACCCCACTGAGCAAAACAGAGCCAAATTATAGGATTTCTTCCAAATTCCCCCCCCAGCCCCTTTTGTCCTATAAGTATTTGTAACAAAAAAGGCTTTCAAGGCAACAAAGACCATAAAAAAGTTAAAATTGAAAATAAAAAATTAAATTCTGACCTTTAGTGGCAAAAAAAAGGCAACACCCCTTTTTTCCCCTGTGGGTTTTGGTGTTTTTCTTGGGTTTTAGTTTTCCTTTGGGTATTTTTCTTGGATTTCTGGTTTTCTTTCTGTTTTTAATTCAGTTTTTTTCCTTGGGTTTGGGAGTTTTCCTTGGGTTTAGGGTTTAGTTTTCCTTTAGGTGTTTTCTTTGGGTTTTTTGTTTCTTTTGAGTTTTTTATTGGTTTTTTATTGGTTTTTTATTGGATTTAGGGTTTTCTTTGGGTTTTTCCTCTAGATTTTTTGGGGGGTTTTTTGGGTTTTGATTTTTCTTTGGTGTTTTTTGTGCTTCTTTGGGCTGCTTCTTTTTTTTCTTCCAGTTTTTCTTGCTTTTTCCTTCCACTTTTCTTTCATTTTTGTTGGGGGGGGTAATTTTTTTTTTTACTAAATCCCTTCATTTCAGCCAAGAAAAAGCCACAGAGACCATGAAGACAACACAAAACCAAAGCAAACCCCGAAACCCCTCCTTTCCTCCTCCAAACACTGAAAATAACTGAGAAACCAGGGAAAAACAACCAAAAAAAGGCGGAAAAAAAATAAAAAGGATCCAAACCAACCAAACCCAACCTATTTCCTCGCGAGATTTCAACGTCGTCAAAGCTCTCAGGACGCTTCATGCACAAACCCAACAGAGGAGCAGCTTCCTCGAGACCCCCCCCCCCATCACCCCCGGAACTTTAAGCTCCCCCTCCCCGCAATGGCTCTGTACACCCCCCCTTCCCTATGTACAAGGCTCCTATATACAGCCCCACCCCCTACTCCTTCTTCTTGGCCACTGTCAGCTCCACCCCAGGCAAGCGGAAGCCACCTTTGGTGCCACTGTCATTGCTGGAGGATGAGGACAAGCGGGATTTCTTAGTCGCCACCGAGATGCTGCCACTAGCCTGAGCAGCCTTGGGCAGCTCTTCGTCACTGCCCGTCACTTCGTAGGAGCCTTTGGATTTGGAGCCGATTCCCCCGAAGGTCCCAAATTTCATTTTGCCCTGTTTGAGCTTCTCGACGTCGGCATCGGCCGGCCGGTCGTCACTGAAGGAGGAGGAGCGGTGTCGGGGTTTCTTGCTCTTGAAAAGGGAGAACTTCCCTGTTTTAGCCGATGGAATCTCTGCCCCATCCAGCTCTCCACCCTCAGCTGAGCCCAGGCTCATCTTGGAGCTCTTCAGGTCACCCTTGGATCCCGAAACGGAAACTTCTGGAGAGCTCAGAGAGCCACTGCTCTTCCCTTTGGCCTTGGCAAAATTGAACTTGGGCATCTTGATCTTGGATTTCTTCAGCCTCACATCGACGTCTTCTGATTCCAGCTCCGCGGAGCCAACATGGAGGGAGGCATCGGCCCCTCCAGGGAAATCTACGTCGACCCCCATCTCCCTCCCCTTCACTTCTGGGTCGGAAAAGATGAATTTGGGCATGCGCAGCTTGGGGAAGGAGACTTTGCCGCCTTCTGGACTTCCCACCCCCACCTTGGGAAGGTGAAAAGGTCCTCCACCAGCGCTCACTGCTGCTTCTCCTCCTTTAATCTTCGGCCCTTTGATATTGACGTTAAACCCTGACCCCGAAACGCTGGGAGCTGGCAGGTCCAGGGCAGGAGCCTCCAGGTGAATGTCGACACGAGGAGCTTCCGTGGTGACCTTGGCGCCTTTGAGTTCCCCACCAACATCAATGTCACTCCGTAGGTTTGGTCCTTTGAGCTTTAGGTCAACGTCTGGTGAGGAAACAGCAGGTCCTTCCAGCCCAGCCTTCAGGCCTCCTTTCAGTTGGGGACCTTCAAGGTTGACCCCAGCGTTGGCTCCATCCAGCCCAGGACTGGAGATGCTGAACTGGGGAAGCTTGAGGGACGGAAGCTTGATGGTGCTGCCGAGGATTTCCCAGCTGGCATCAGATGCTTCCCCCGATGCTCTGGGTGGTTGGACGGTGGCAGAAACATCGAGGTCTCCTTTCAGCTTTGGTCCTTTCACGGTGACATCCAAATCTGGGGCAGAAGCGGCCACTGAAGGCCCTTTGAGGTCAATGCTGAGATTTGCACCTGGAGCTTTTCCAGCCTCCAGCTCCATTTGCGGGAGGGAGCAGCTGGCTCTTCCCTTCACACTCAGATCCGACGCCTCCATCGTGGGGGATTTCAACTTGGGCGGCTTCAGCTTCATTCCCAAGCCTCCAACATCAACGCCCGGAGCATCCAGGCTGACCTTGGGCCCTTCCACAGATCCTGAAACATCCAGTTCTCCCTTGAGTTTTGGTCCTTTCAGATTTCCATCAAAATCGGGGCCAGAAATTTGGGGCCCTTTGAGCTTCAGGTCGGCTTCTCTGAGGTTGACACTTCCCTCTACAGCAGGGACTGAGACATCCAAGTTCACCTCTGGCATTTCCAGCCCAAGACCAGTTTTCCCAGGCTTGGGCAACTGGAGTTTTCCTTCGGGACCTTCCAGTTCTACTCCAGGGACACTGACCTCGCCTTTAACGTTTGGTCCTTTCACACTGAAGTCGATGCCACCAGCAACATCCACAGCAGGGCCTTTCAGGTCACCCCCAAGCTTCAGGTCCCCCAAACCCACCTGTCTGCCAGGAAGTTGGACCTTGGGTTTCTTCAGGTCTGAAGCTTCGAGGTCAACGTTGAGACTGGGCCCTCTGATGTCGATGTCAGGCGCTTTCAACTCCCCCTCCACTTTGGGAAGGGCCACTGAAGCGTCTCCTCGCGACCGGTGGGATTTGAGATCAAACTCAACATCGGGGAAGGAGATTTTCCCAAACATGGGCTTCCTCCCTTTGGGAGACTTCACGGCGCCATCAACTTTGACCGTCGCATCCGGAGCGGCGACAGCGACATCCAGCTCGGGAGATTTCACATTGGCCTCCATCTCCCCGGCAGCCAGGTTGATGTCGAAGCCGCCCTTCTTCCCCTTCACTTTGGGGCCACTCATGTGAAGCTTCGGCATCTTGAATTTGCTCTTCTTACCCTTCGCAGTGATGTTGAGGTCGGGAGACTCCACGTTCAGCTCCCCTTCAGGTAGATCTGCATCAGCCCCTGAGACCTTCAGCTCTGCCTTTGGACTCTTCATGCCAAAGCCAAACTTGGACTTTTTGAATTTGGGGAGTTTGAGGTTTGCTTCCGGGCCTTCGATGTTCAGATCCGGACATTCGACATCGATGTCAGGGCTTTTGAGCCCCAGTTCGGGGCCTTTGATATCGATTTCAGGACCTTTCAGGTTACCTTCGATCTTGGGAGTTGAAAGGTCAAAGCCTCCCTTGGTTTTGTGACCTTTCAGGTTCAGGTCAATCTCTGGCATCGAGATCTTGGGGACAGTCACCTGCATTTCGGGCATCTTCAGTTTAGGACCTTTCACTTTGCCCTCTGGACCTTCAACACTCAGATCTGGGCCACTGAGGTCAACCTTGGGACCAGAAAGGTCCACCTCAGCCTTCGGCAGGTTCATGTCCACCTCAGGACCTTCCCCTTTGAAACCAAACTTGGGCATCTTCATCTTAGGCAGCTTCACTTTGCCCTCTAGACCATTAATATCAACGTCAGGACCCTCAGTGGTCACTTTGGGGCCTTTAAGATCAATGTCAGGACCCTTCAGACCTCCATGGAGCTTCAGGTCGGCATCACCCTTCAGCCTCGGACCCTTCAGGTTCAGGTCAATGTCTGGCATCGAGATCTGGGGAGTCTTAATGTTCATCTCAGGCACCTTGATCTTAGGACCTTTGAGGTTCCCATCTAGCCCCTCAATGGGCACATCAGGCACCTGAATGTCCAAATTGGGGCCCTTGATGTCCAGCTCGGGGCCCTGCAGATCACCTTCCACCTTGGGAAGGGAAAGGTCCACATCTCCCTTGACTTTGGGACCCTTCAGGTTGAAGTCAATGTCAGGCATTGAGAACTTGGGGGCCTTGATGTTCATCTCAGGCATCTTGAACTTGGGGCCTTTGACTTTCCCTTCAGGTCCTTCGATGGTCACATCAGGAGCTTCAATGTCAATTTTAGGGCCTTTCAAATCCCCTTCAAGCCTGGGTCCAGAAACACCCAGATCTCCACTCAGCTGAGGGCCCTTGAGGTTGAAGTCAACATCTGGGAGGGAGACCTTGGGGGCCTTAATGTGCATCTCAGGCATTCTGACCTTGGGACCTTTGACTTTACCATCCACATTCAGCTCAGGAGCTTCCACTTCTATAGAGGGACCCGAGAGCTCAGTATCAGCCGTCGGGAGGTTCACGTCCACTTCCACAGCGTCCCCTTTGAGGCCAGGCATGGAGAACTTGGGCATTTTGAACTTGGGCAGCTTGAATTTCCCCTCTGGGCTGTTGATATCGATGTCGGGAGCTCCCAGGTCCACTTTAGGAGACCCAACAGTGACCTCAGGACTCGTCAGTTCACAGTCAACTCCTGGCACTGCCACGTCCACTTCTCCCTTGACTTTGGGACCCTTCAGGTTGAAGTCAACATCTGGCATCGAGACCTTGGGGGCCTTGATGTGCATCTCTGGCATCTTGAACTTAGGGCCCTTTACCTTCCCCTCAGGACCTTCAAAATCCATCTCAGGACCTTCTGTGTCCACCTTGGCACCAGAAATATCCAGGTCTCCCTTCGGCAGGTTAATGTCCACCTCAGGACCTTCTGCTTTGATGCCTCCCATTCCAAACTTGGGCATCTTAAACTTGGGCATCTTGAACTTGCCTTCTGGGCCATGGATGTCCACATCAGGGGCCTCAATGTCTACTTTGGGGCCCTTGATGTCCAGGTCAGGGCCCTTCAAGTCACCCTCGAGCTTCGGAAGAGACACATCCACATCTCCCTTGACTTTGGGGCCCTTCAGGTTGAGATCAAAGTCTGGCATTGAGATCTTGGGGGCCTTGATGTTCATCTCAGGCATCTTGAACTTGGAGCCTTTCAGCTTCCCTTCAGGACCCTCCAGCTCAACATCGGGAAGATTAACATCAACCTTAGGGCCTTTAATATCCATCTCAGGGCCTTTTAAGTCACCCTCCAGCTTGGGAAGGGAAACATCAGCATCTGCCTTCACTTTGGGGCCCTTCAGGTTGAAGTCAATGTCCGGCATCGAGATCTTTGGAGGCTTGATGTGCATCTCGGGCATCTTGAACTTGGGACCCTTCACCTTCCCTTCAGGACCTTCAATATCCAACTCTGGACCTTCTGTTTCCACCTTGGGACCAGAAACGTCCAGGTCTCCCTTCGGCAGGTTCACGTCCACCACAGGACCTTCTGCTTTGATGCCTCCCATCCCAAACTTGGGCATCTTGAACTTGGGCATCTTGAACTTCCCCTCTGGACTGTGGATGTCCACATCAGGGGCTTCAATGTCCACTTTGGGGCCCTTGATGTCCAGGTCAGGACCCTTTAGGTCACCCTCAAGCTTGGGAGCTGAGATATCCACATCCCCCTTGATTTTGGGGCCCTTCAGGTTCAGGTCAATGTCTGGCATTGAGATTTTGGGGGCCTTGATGTTCATCTCCGGCATCTTGAACTTGGGGCCCTTCAGCTTCCCTTCGGGACCTTCCAGCTCAACATCAGGAAGGTCAACATCAACTTTGGGGCTTTTAATGTCAAACTCCGGTCCTTTCAGATCTCCTTTGAGTTTCGGAACAGACCCATCAATGTCCCCCTTGACTTTGGGGCCCTTCAGGTTTAGATCAAAGTCTGGCATCGAGATCTTGGGGGCCTTGATGTTGAGCTCTGGCATCTTGAACTTGGGGCCCTTCAGCTTCCCTTCTGGGCCTTCAATCTCAACATCAGGAAGATTAATATCGACTTTAGGACCTTTAATGTCCAGTTCAGGACCCTTCAGATCACCTTCCAATTTAGGGAGGGAAGCATCTACATCCCCCTTGACTTTGGGGCCCTTCAGGTTCAAATTGATGTCCGGCATCGAGATCTTGGGGGTCTTGAAGTCCATCTCGGGCATCTTGAACTTGGGGCCTTTCACCTTCCCTTCAGGACCCTCAATATCCAACTCTGGACCTTCTATTTCCACCTTGGGACCAGAAATATCCAGGTCTCCCTTTGGCAGGTTCACATCCACCTCAGGACCTTCTGCTTTGATGCCCCCCATCCCAAACTTGGGCATCTTGAACTTGGGCATCTTGAACTTCCCCTCGGGGCCATGGATGTCCACATCTGGTGCTTCAATATCTACTTTGGGGCCTTCAATATTGACGTCAGGAGCCTCCAACTTCCCTTCCAGCTTGGGGAGAGACACATCCACATCTCCCTTGACTTTGGGACCCTTCAGGTTGAGATCAAAGTCTGGTATCGAGATCTTGGGGGCCTTGATGTTCATCTCAGGCATCTTGAACTTGGGGCCTTTGAGTTTTCCCTCGGGCCCTTCAATTTCCAGGTCTGGAACATCAACGTCAACCTTCGGTCCTTTGATGCTGACGTCTGGCACACTCAGGTCTCCTTCCAGTCTCGGCCCAGAGCCCTCCACATCCAGCCCCACTTTGGCCTTGGGACCTTTCAAATTCAAATCAAAGTCTGGCATGGAAATATCGGGGGCTTTGATGTTCATCTCAGGCATCTTGAACTTGGGGCCTTTCCTTTTGGGACCTTCGATGTCAGGAAGCTCCACATCCAACTGGTGTCCTTTCAGATCCACCTGGGGAAGGCTCATGTCCACATCTCCCTTGACTTTGGGGCCCTTCAGGTTCAAATCAATATCTGGCATGGAGATCTTGGGTGCCTTGATGTTCATCTCTGGCATCTTGAACTTGGGGCCCTTCAGTTTCCCTTCGGGACCTTCAATATCCAACTCTGGACCTTCAATTTCCACCTTGGGACCAGACACATCCAGGTCTCCTTTTGGGACCCCAACCTCCACCTCTGGCCCTTCAACCTTCACCCCAGATGCACCAAACTTGGGCATCTTGAACTTGGGCATCTTGAGTTTCCCCTCTGGACCATGAAGATCTACATCAGGTGCCTCGATGTTGACTTTAGGGCCTTTGATGTCCAACTCAGGACTCTTGAGATCTCCTTCCAGCTTGGGGCTAGAAAGATCCAACTCTCCTTTGACTTTGTGGCCCTTGAGGTTCAGCTCCACATCTGGCATTGACACCTTTGGAGATGAAATGCTCAGAAAAGGCATCTTGAACTTGGAGCCTTTGGATTTCGCCTGGATGTCCACGTCTGGAGGTTGAACCTCAACTTTCGGGCCAGACAGGTCAACATCGGGCTTTTTCAGCTTCACATCCACCTCTGGGCTTTGGATTTTAGGGCCAGAAAAGCCAAACTTCGGAAGTTTAAACCTGGATTTTTTTGCTTTGCCTTCGAGATCGAGTTTGGGTCCCTCGACTTCAACTTCTGGCCCTTTGAGGTCTAACTTGGGGCCTTTCAGCTCAGCCTCGATCTTGGGAAGAGAAGGATCCAGGTCACCTTTGAGTTTGGGGCCTTTCAAGCTTAAGTCGATGTCGGGCATCGAGATCTGGGGGACGCTGAACTGCAGGTCTGGCTTCTTAAACTTAGGGCCCTTCAGTTTCCCTTCAGGACCTTCGATGTCCAGGTCAGGGACGGAAACATCAACCTTCGGCCCTGAAATAGCAACGTCAGCCTCGGGGAGATTCACATCAACTTCTGGACCTTCTGCTTTCAACCCAGACAACCCAAACTTGGGCATTTTGAACTTGGGCATCTTGATTTTACCTTCGGGGCCGTGTATGTCCACATCAGGGGCCTCAACATCCAATTTGGGGCCCTTGATGTCCAGTTCAGGACCCTTCAGTTCACCTTCAAGCTTCGGGAGAGAAACATCCACATCCCCCTTAAGCTTTGGGCCTTTCAAGTTGAAGTCAACATCAGGCATTGAGAACTTGGGGGCCTTGATGTGCATCTCTGGCATCTTGAACTTGGGGCCCTTCAGCTTACCCTCAGGACCTTCAATATCCATCTCAGGACCACCTGTTTCCACCTTGGGACCAGAAACGTCCAGGTCTCCCTTCGGCAGGTTAATGTCCACCTCAGGACCTTCTGCTTTGATGCCCCCCATCCCAAACTTGGGCATCTTGAACTTGGGCATCTTGAACTTGCCTTCCGGGCCATGGATGTCCACATCAGGGGCCTCAATGTCCACTTTGGGGCCCTTGATGTCAAATTCGGGGCCCTTCAAGTCGCCTTCCAGCTTCGGAACGGACACATCCACATCTCCCTTGACTTTGGGGCTCTTCAGGTTGAGATCAACGTCTGGCATCGAGATCTTGGGGGCCTTGATGTTGAGCTCAGGCATCTTGAATTTTGGGCCCTTCAGCTTCCCTTCGGGACCTTCCAGTTCAACATCAGGAAGGTCAACATCAACTTTGGGGCCCTTGATGTCCAACTCGGGACCCTGTAGATGACCTTCCACCTTGGGAAGGGAAATATCCAAATCCCCCTTGACTTTGGGGCCCTTCAGGTTGAAGTCGACGTCTGGCATCGACATCTTGGGGCCTTTGATGTTCATCTCCGGCATCTTGAACTTGGGCAGCTTGAATTTCCCTTCCGGGCCATGGATGTCCACATCAGGGGCCNATCTTGAACTTGGGCATCTTGAACTTGCCTTCCGGGCCATGGATGTCCACATCAGGGGCCTCAATGTCCACTTTGGGGCCCTTGATGTCAAATTCGGGGCCCTTCAAGTCGCCTTCCAGCTTCGGAACGGACACATCCACATCTCCCTTGACTTTGGGGCCCTTCAGCTTGAAGTCAACGTCTGGCATCGAGATCTTGGGGGCCTTGATGTTGAGCTCAGGCATCTTGAATTTTGGGCCCTTCAGCTTCCCTTCGGGACCTTCCAGTTCAACATCAGGAAGGTCAACATCAACTTTGGGGCCCTTGATGTCCAACTCGGGACCCTGTAGATGACCTTCCACCTTGGGAAGGGAAATATCCAAATCCCCCTTGACTTTGGGGCCCTTCAGGTTGAAGTCGACGTCTGGCATCGACATCTTGGGGCCTTTGATGTTCATCTCCGGCATCTTGAACTTGGGCAGCTTGAATTTCCCTTCCGGGCCATGGATGTCCACATCAGGGGCCTCAATGTCCACTTTGGGGCCCTTGATGTCAAATTCGGGGCCCTTCAAGTCGCCTTCCAGCTTCGGAACGGACACATCCACATCTCCCTTGACTTTGGGGCCCTTCAGCTTGAAGTCAACGTCTGGCATCGAGATCTTGGGGGCCTTGATGTTCAGCTCAGGCATCTTAAACTTTGGGCCCTTCAGCTTCCCTTCGGGACCTTCCAGTTCAACATCAGGAAGGTCAACATCAACTTTGGGCCCCTTGATGTCCAACTCAGGACCCTGTAGATCACCTTCCATCTTGGTGAGTGAAACATCGACATCTCCCTTGACTTTGGGGCCCTTCAGGTTGAAGTCAACATCTGGCATCGAGATCTTGGGGGCTTTGATGTTCATGTCCGGCATCTTGAACTTGGGCATCTTGAACTTCCCCTCTGGACCGTGGATGTCCACGTCTGGTGCTTCTATGTCCACTTTGGGGCCCTTGATGTCCAATTCAGGGCCTTTCAAGTCACCCTCCAGCTTGGGTGCTGACACATGAACGTCTCCTTTCAGCTTGGGGCCCTTCAGGTTCAAGTCAATGTCTGGCATTGAGATCTTGGGAGTCTTGAAATGCATCTCGGGCATCTTGAACTTGGGGCCCTTCAGCTTCCCTTCAGGACCTTCCAGTTCAACATCAGGAACATCAACATCCACTTTGGGACCTTTAATGTCCAGTTCAGGGCCCTTCAATTCACCTTCCAGCTTGGGAACAGACACGTCCACATCTCCCTTGATTTTGGGGCTCTTGAGGTTAAAGTCAACGTCCGGCATCGAGATCTTGGGGGCCTTGATGTGCATCTCCGGCATCTTGAACTTCGGGCCCTTAAGCTTCCCTTCTGGGCCTTCAGTATCCAGACTCGGTACCTCAACGTCCACCTTGGGACCAGAAACATCCAGGTCTCCCTTTGGCAGGTTCACATCCACCTCAGGACCTTCTGCTTTGATGCCTCCCATCCCAAACTTGGGCATCTTGAACTTGGGCATCTTGAACTTGCCTTCTGGGCCATGGACGTCCACATCAGGGGCCTCGATGTCCACTTTGGGGCCCTTGATGTCCAGTTCTGGACCCTTCAGGTCACCCTCAATCTTGGGAGCTGACACATCAACGTCTCCCTTCATTTTGGGACCCTTCAGGTTGAAGTCAACATCAGGCATTGAGATTTTGGGGGCCTTGATGTTCATCTCTGGCATCTTGAACTTGGGCATCTTGAACTTTCCTTCTGGGCCATGGATGTCCACGTCTGGCGCTTCAATGTCCACTTTGGGGCCCTTGATGTCCAGTTCTGGACCCTTCAGGTCACCCTCAATCTTGGGAGCTGACACATCAACGTCTCCCTTCATTTTGGGACCCTTCAGGTTGAAGTCAACATCAGGCATTGAGATTTTGGGGGCCTTGATGTTCATCTCTGGCATCTTGAACTTGGGGCCTTTCACCTTCCCTTCAGGACCTTCCAGTTCAACATCAGGAAGGTCAACGTCAACCTTTGGGCCTTTAATGTCCAGTTCAGGGCCCTTCAGATCACCTTCCATCTTGGGGAGTGAAACATCGACATCTCCCTTGACTTTGGGGCCCTTCAGGTTCAGGTCAATGTCTGGCATCGAGATCTTTGGGGTCTTGATGTGCATCTCGGGCATCTTGAACTTGGGGCCCTTCAGCTTCCCTTCTGGACCTTCAATGTCCACACTTGGCATCTCAACATCCACCTTGGGACCAGACACGTCCAGGTNCATCTCAACATCCAGGTCTCCCTTTGGCAGGTTCACATCCACCTCAGGACCTTCTGCTTTGATGCCTCCCATCCCAAACTTGGGCATCTTGAACTTGGGCATCTTGAACTTCCCCTCGGGGCCGTGGATGTCCACGTCTGGTGCTTCAATGTCCACTTTGGGGCCCTTGATGTCCACTTCAGGGCCCTTTAGTTCACCTTCCAGCTTCGGAGTTGACACATCGATGTCTCCCTTGATTTTGGGGCCCTTCAGGTTGAGATCAAAGTCTGGCATCGAGATCTTAGGGGCCTTGATGTGCATCTCGGGCATCTTGAACTTGGAGCCTTTCAGCTTCCCGTCAGGACACTCCAGTTCAACATCAGGAACATCAACATCCAGTTTGGGACCTTTAATGTCCAGTTCAGGGCCCTTCAGGTCACCTTCCACCTTAGGAAGGGAAACATCAATATCTCCCTTGACTTTGGGACCCTTCAGGTTCAGGTCAATGTCTGGCATGGAGATTTTGGGGGTCTTGAAATGCATTTCCGGCATCTTGAACTTGGGACCCTTCACCTTCCCCTCAGGACCTTCAATATCCAACTCTGGACCTTCTATTTCCACCTTGGGACCAGAAACATCCAGGTCTCCCTTTGGCAGGTTCACATCCACCTCAGGACCTTCTGCTTTGATGCCTCCCATCCCAAACTTGGGCATCTTGAACTTGGGCATCTTGAACTTCCCCTCGGGGCCATGGATGTCCACGTCTGGTGCTTCAATGTCCACCTTGGGGCCCTTGATGTCCACTTCAGGGCCCTTTAGTTCACCTTCCAGCTTCAGAGTTGACACATCGATGTCTCCCTTGATTTTGGGGCCCTTCAAGTTGAGATCAAAGTCCGGCATCGAGATCTTGGGGGCCTTGATGTGCATCTCGGGCATCTTGAACTTGGGGCCCTTCAGCTTCCCTTCGGGACCTTCCAGTTCTACATCTGGTACCTCGACGCCCAATTCTGGACCTTCTACTGTAACGCCAGGGCCCTTCAGGTCACCTTCCAGCTTGGGAAGGGAAACATCGACATCCCCTTTAACTTTGGGGCCCTTCAAGTTGAGATCAAAGTCCGGCATCGAGATCTTGGGGGCTTTGAAGTGCATCTCCGGCATCTTGAACTTGGGGCCCTTCAGCTTTCCCTCTGGCACCTCGATATCAGCATCTGGAGCTTCTATATCCAGTTTGGGACCTTTGATGTCCACATCTGGGCCTTTCAGCTCACCCTCGATCTTGGGAGCTGACACATCGATGTCTCCTTTGACTTTGGGGCCTTTCAGGTTCAAATCGATGTCTGGCATCGAGATTTTGGGGGTCTTGAAGTGCATCTCGGGCATCTTGAACTTGGGGCCTTTCAGTTTTCCTTCTGGGCCCTCAATCTCAACATCAGGAACTTCTACATCCAGTTTAGGCCCTTTCAGATCCAGATCTGGCCCTTTCAGGTCACCCTCAAGTTTTGGTCCGGAAACATCTATTTCTCCCTTAGATTTTGGACCTTTTAGGTTCAGATCAACATCGGGCATGGAGAACTTGGGGGCCTTGATGTGCATCTCTGGCATCTTGAACTTGGGGCCCTTCAGCTTCCCTTCAGGACACTCCAGCTCAACGTCAGGAAGGCCAACGTCAACCTTTGGGCCTTTAATGTCCAGTTCAGGGCCCTTCAGCTCTCCCTCCACCTTGGGAAGGGAAACGTCAACATCTCCCTTGACTTTGTGACCCTTCAGGTTCAGGTCAATGTCTGGCATCGAGATCTTTGGGGTCTTGATGTGCATCTCGGGCATCTTGAACTTGGGGCCCTTCAGCTTCCCTTCTGGACCTTCAATGTCCACACTTGGCATCTCAACATCCACCTTGGGACCAGACACGTCCAGGTCTCCCTTCGGCAGGTTCACGTCCACCTCAGGACCTTCTGCTTTGATGCCTCCCATCCCAAACTTGGGCATCTTGAACTTGGGCATCTTGAACTTCCCCTCAGGGCCGTGGATGTCCACATCAGGGGCCTCAATGTCCACTTTGGGGCCCTTGATGTCCAGTTCAGGACCTTTCAGGTCTCCCTCAAGCTTTGGGGCTGAGATATCCACATCCCCCTTGACTTTGGGGCCCTTCAGGTTGAAGTCAACATCAGGCATCGAGATCTTGGGGGCCTTGATATTCATCTCCGGCATCTTGAACTTTGGGCCCTTCACCTTCCCCTCAGGAGCTTCCAACTCAACATTTGCTGCCTCAATGTCTATGTTTGGCCCCTTGATGTCCATCTCTGGCCCTTTCAGGTCACCTTCCAGCTTTAGAGTCCCAACGTCCACTTCTCCTTTCACTTTCTGTCCCTTTAGGTTCAGGTCCACATCCGGCATTGAGATTTTCGGGCTTTTAATGTTCAGCTTTGGCATCCGGAACTTGGGGCCTTTCCATTTCCCCTCGACTCCTCCAACATCCACCTCTGGACCTTCGACATCTACTTCTGGCCCACAAACGTCGACCTCAGCCTTCGGCAGCTCAACGTCCACATCAGCTCCTTCCACCTTGGGACCAGAGATGTTGAAGTGGGGCAGTTTGACTTTGGGCACCTTCACGTTGGCCTCTGGACACTCCAGGTGGACATCAGGGACCTTGATGTCTAGTTTGGGTCCCTTGATGCCAACGGCAGGTTCTTTCAGGTCACCTTCAACCTTGGGAGGAGAAATGTCCACCTCTCCTTTCACTTTGTGGCCCTTCAAGTTCAGATCGACATCAGGCACTGAGATTTTTGACGTCTTGATGTTCAGCTTCGGCATCTTGAACTTGGGGCCTTTCATCTTCCCTTCTGGACATTCCAGGTCAACCTCAGGGACATCCACATCCACTCTGGGACCTTCTACGTCTACTTTGGGGCCTTTTAGATCTCCCGAGATCTTTGGGCTTGAAATGTCTGCGTGGCCCTTCAGCTTGGGGGCCTTCAGGCTGAGGTCTACATCTGGCATCGAGATCTTGGGGGTCTGAACATTGAGGTCGGGCAGTTTGAACTTGAGACCTTTGCCTTTTGCTTCTGGGGCTTCCATGTCCACACTGGGCACTTCAACGTCCACCTTGGGTGCACAGATGTCCACTTCACCCTTGGGAAGGGCCACCTCAACGCTGGGGCCCTCTCCCTTCAGTCCAGGGACCCCAAACTTGGGCATCTTCAGCTTGGGCATCTTCACTTTGCCCCCAGGACTGGGGATGTCCACGTCTGGTCCTTCAAGGTCAACGCTGGGGCCCTTGATGTCAACTCCAGGTCCCTTTAGATCTGCTCCAACTGTGGGGATGGAGACATCGAGGTCTCCCTTCACTTTGGGGCCTTTCAGGTTCAGGTCAACATCTGGCAGAGAGATTTTGGGGCCCTTCAGGTGGCCTTCTGGCCCCTTGATGTCCACACTGGGCACTTCAACGTCCACCTTGGGTGCACAGATGTCCACTTCACCCTTGGGAAGGGCCACCTCAATGCTGGGGCCCTCTCCCTTCAGTCCAGGGACCCCAAACTTGGGCATCTTCAGCTTGGGCATCTTCACTTTGCCCCCAGGACTGGGGATGTCCACGTCTGGTCCTTCAAGGTCAACGCTGGGGCCCTTGATGCCAACTCCAGGTCCCTTCAGCTCTGCTCCAACCATGGGGGTGGAGGCGCTGAGGTCTCCCTTCAAGCTGGGGCCTTTCAGCCCCAGGCTGACGTCTGGCATCGAAATCTTTGGGGTCTTGATGTCGACCTCTGGCATTGGGGGGCCCTTGACCTCTACCCCAGGTGGGTCCACTTCCAGTTTGGGACCTTTCATGTTGAACTGGAGTCCTGTCAAAGCACCTCCCACGGGGCCCGTGAGCTGAGGACCCTTTACTTGAAGGTCCACGTCTGCTGAAGATACCCCGGGCCCTTTCAGGCCCCCCTCTGGGCTGCCACGTTCCACACGAGGAGCTTGAACGTCCACCGTGAGGCCCGCGGAGGCCAGGCCCTGGAGGTCTCCTTCCACCCCAGCGCTGGGGACACCAAGCTCCCCCCTCCCCTGAGGGCCCCTCAGGTTCAGGTTCACGTCTGACAGAGAGATCTGGGGGCTTTCGACCTTCTGGAACTGGGGGCCTCTGCATTCTCCTTTGATGGCCATGTTGGGGCCACCAAGTTCGACCTCGGCTGGTCCCACCTCACCCTTTGGGACCACCAGTTCCACCCCTGGGGAGCCTGTGGCCGTGAATTTGGGGCAGCTGAGGTGGGGGATCGCGATGACCCCTCGGCCCCCCTGACCGTTGGTGGTTGGAGCTGGGAGCTCGGCGCCGGGGCCCTTCAGCAGCGGGGTGGGGACGGACGGACCCGGAACCGGGGGGGCGGGGAGCCGGGTGCCCCCCTGCGGGCCAGGAGCTTCACAGCCCGCGGCAGGGACCCCGAACTTGGGCACCTTCATGGTGGGGATCCTGACGGTCCCCAGTGCGGCCGCCGGCGAGGAGCCCCCCTCGGGACTGCCCAGCTGCCCGTTGCTCTCGACCCCGGATGACGTTGGGCTGGGACCGGCACGTCCCGGCAGCTCCAGCACCGGCCCCGTCTTCCCAGTTTGCCCAGTCCTCAGCGCTGGTGTCCCCCAAGCGCCCCCCCCGGGGACTTTGTGGCCGGAAGGCGCCCCCGTTGGGCCAGGGAGGCCCTCTGGTGCCGCGCCGCTGCCGGCCGTGTGCCCCGGCTGGGTTTGGCCGTCGCTCTCGGCCCCGTGGCCCGGCTCCCGCGGCGGGGGGATGCGGACGGCGACGCCGGGGCCCGTGACGTCACCATCTGGGGCGCCCTCTTGCCTGCTGACGTCGAATGTGTAGGCGGTGACCTTGCGGGTGACCGTGATGGTCCTGCTCTGCGTCCCGGCGGCCTCCGCGTCCAGCACCTCCTCGGACCTGAGGCGGGGCTTGATCTTGGTGGTGTAGATGCGCCTGTACTCCTCGTCATCGCCGCTCTGCGGGCGGGAGCGACAGGACCGCCGGTAGCCCCGAGGTCCTTCAGCCCACCACCCCCAAGTCCCCAAGTCCTCCTCCCCACCCAACTCACCAGGACGACCTCGGGGCTGCTGGGGGAGAAGATGTCATGGGCCCAGGACTGGCCCGGGAGGGGAGATTTGTCCCCCTTGCGCTGGAGCCGAAGCCCCACCGTGTGGTGGCCCATGCTGTTGAGGAGCTGGGCCACCTCCCCGGACTGGAGGTTGTCGAAGTAGACGGTGGCGCTGACAATCTGGTCTCCTGGATGAAACGGGGAGATGTTTGGGACCTCCCCAGCCCACCCACACAGTTGTGGGGGCACAAACAGAGGAGGAGGAGGCCCCGGGAAGGAGAAGGCACCCAGATGGGTGGGAAAGACACGGAACCCAGGGGTTTCCACCAAGAAAAGACCTTCCCAACCTCCATGCAGGACCTGCCAACCTTCCAGCCAGGTCCCACCTTCCAACCTCTGACCAGGTTTTACCTGCTGGCCTCCACCCAGATCCTCCAAGCCTACCAGGCTCCACCCCAGTTCCACCACCCTCCACCCACACAGGTTCTGCCTTCCTTCCTCCAGCCAGGAACCACCAGCCTCCACCCAGGTCCCACCTCCAACCTCCCTCCATCCAGTTCCCTGCTTCTAACATCTGCCCAGGTCCCACCAGTCTTCCAGCCTCCACCCAGATGGCCCCAACCTCCACCCAGGACCCCCCAGGTCCCACCTTCCTTGACGACGCCCATCCTGGCCGCAGGTGAGTTCTGCTGGACTCTCTTGACGAAGACCCCGTCGTCTGTCTGGTCGATGGTGATCCCATGGGAGCTGCTGCCCTGCCAGCTGGGGAGAAGGATCTCCCGGGTCTCTTCCTCTTCCTTCTCCATCTCCTGAGGGTCACAAGAAGGATGTTGGTGGAGCTGAAGGAAGGGTCTGGATCTCACAGGAGGGTGATGGAGAAGAGCCCCAACGTCTGAGGTGGGATCTGGGGTCTCTGTGATGAGATCTGGGGTTTTGGGGTGGGAATGGGAGTCTTTGAGGTGGGATCAGGGGTCTTGGTGGACCCTCAATGTCTCCAGAGCCTTCCAGACTGACCTTACTGGGATTGCTGGTTCCAGCTGGATCCACCCCAGGAATCCCTTGGCCTTCACCCCCGGATCTTTCAGCAGCTTCAGCTTCTCAACCTGCTGGAGACATCAGAGAGGTCCCACTTAAAGCTCTGCTCCCCTCCCGCCCAAGACTGAGGTCCAGCAGGGTCTTCTGGTCCCCTGGAGATCCTCAACCCAACTCCCAACTTCAGGAGAACTTTGGGATCTCCAACTGGTCCCACCAGCTCATCCAGGTTGTCCCAAGGTTGGGGGGGACACAGACTGGGGCNGGAGGACCCTCAGGGTCTCCAGAACCCTCAGGAAACTGGAAGGTGCCAAAGGTCCTAAAGGCTCTGAAGACTTCAGAGGTCTCCAAACTCTGGAAGCTCCCAAACCCCAGGAAACTTGAGGATCCTGAAACCACCTCAGAGATTTTGGAGACCCTGAGGGTCTCCAGACTCCATCCTGGGAAGCTTGAGGGTCCCAAAACCCTGGAGATCTTGAGGGTCAGAACATTCTGTGGGGTCTCCAAACTCCAGGGACTTCCTGAAGGCTCTGAAGACCTTGAGAGTCCTCAAACTCCAGAGACCTTGAGGGTCTGCTGAGACCTCAAGCATCCCAAAACTCCGGAGACCTCGAGGGTCCTGAAGCCCTGGAGATCTGAAAGGTCCCATAACTACTGGGATCTCAAGGATTTGCAAACTCGGGAGGGTCTCCAAACCCCAGAGACCTTGAGGGTCCTGAGAATTCTGTGGGGGTCTCAAATCTCCAGGGACCTCCTGAAGGCTCTGAAGACCTCGAGGGTCCCAAACCCCAAAGACCCCAAAACCCTGAGGGATCCAAATACTCCAGGGGCTCCAGAAGGTCCTGAAGCCCTGGAGGTTCCCAAACCCCTGGAGATCCTGAGGGTCTCCAACCTCCAGAGGGTCCCGAAAGCTCAGAGGCCTTGAGGGTCCCCAGAGACCCCAAAACCCTGGAGATCTCAAAACTCTGGGGGATCCTGAAATTCCAGGGGCTCCGGAGGGTCCCAAATCCCTGGAGATCCTGAGGATCTCCCCCCACCAAAGACCTCAGTGGCCTCTGAACTCCACAGAGACCCCAAAACTCTGGAGGATCCCAAATCCCCAGAGGGTCCCCAAAACCCTGGAGACCTCAAAGGTCCCAAAACTCTGGGGGATCCCCAGGCTCCAGAGGCTCCAGAAGGGCCTGAAGCTCCAGGAGATCCCGAGGGTCTCCAACCCCCACAGATCCGCCCTGGGTGGATGTGGGGATGCCCCCCACAAATCACGAGTCATCCCCCTCCCTCCCCAGCCCGCACTGGGCATCACTGGGAGGCCAAACTGGTTTCTGAGTCAACGGCTGCTGGTTGGTGCTGGGATCCCGCGGGTGGGGCGGGGGAGGGTGACTCAGAGCTCTGGGTGGGGAA
>VXBP01006828.1:0-13016 GCA_013400115.1 Rhinopomastus cyanomelas
AGGGGGCCTGTAATAGACGCCTACAACAGTGTCCCAAATGCAGCCCATTTCAGTGTTCTGTCACCCTCACTGGAAAGAAGTTCCTTCTCATCTTTATGTGGAACCTTCTATCTTCCAGCTTACACCCCTTGTTCTATCATTAGATGACACTGAGAAGAACCTGGCTCCATCCTCCTGACACCCACCTTTCACATATTTATAGACATTAATGAGGTCACCCCTCAGTCTCCTTTTCTCCAAGCTGGAGAGACCCAGCTCCCTCAGCCTTTCCTCATCAGGTAGATGTTCCACTCTCTTTATCCTCTTCGTGGCTCTGCCCTCTACTCTCTTCAGCAGTTCTGTGTACTTCTTGACCTGGGGATCCCAGAACTGGACACGGTATTTCAGATGTGATCTCACCAGGGTAGAGTAGAGGGAGAGGAGAAACTCTCTCCATCTGCTAACTACCCCGCTTCTCATCCATACCATGTTGCCATTGGCCTTCTTGACCACAAGAGCACATTGCCAGCTCACTAGTTTCATCACACTGTTAGTCTTTGTGATTTTGCATAGGAGCTTTTATATAAAGCACACTACGAAACAGACACCTGAAGAATTAGAAATCATCTTCTTGTAGCTTTGGTATTTAAAAATTTGCAGAGATTCAGTGACATGCTTATTCTGAAGTATTTCAGAGAATAGAAGCCAAACCAAACTCATTATGGACAGAATTGTTTGAGTGAGGCATTTAAATTGTATTTAGGACTCCAAATAAAACTGTGTGACGGTGACCTCCAAATAACCCCTGACCTGAATGCAAACCTTAGACTCAGATGTTTTAATAGCTCCATAACTCCAGCACAGCCAAGTTTTCCTCCTGGAGTTTCATGATGATTTTCATTTATTGTGGGGAAAGAAGCAAGACATCTACAATGACATCATAATTTTCCTGGTGCAGCTCTCTTTGGAGACGGTCCTAGCAGCTCTAGCTAGGTGTAAAAACCCTAAATGAAACTCAATCATTGCTCATTAGAGAGCAACAGATCTGCAGTTTCAGTTTATGTGTTGTTTATTATGTTTCCTAAAGAATGACCAAATGTGAAACTAGCACCAGCAAATAATAGTCAGAAGATGAAAACATATAGGTTTGGTGATCCTCAGATAAGTCACAAGGCTCAGGGTGGCTGTGGCAACACATTTTCCATAGAGCAGATAATTTGTCTCATCATCTATGATAACCAGCACTTGCCAGCAAATCCAAAACCATGCAGATGACTCTTTCCCTTGGGTAAGTTAGTGGCCTGGATACTCTTTTACAGGTTTATTACAGTACATCGGTATTTAATACTGAGTTCAACTTCTCTCTTAATTCCTTGTTAATCTATTTTTAAAATGTCCAACTGCCCAGCCTAATTAGCCACTTCCAATATCCAAAACCAGATGTCCCCACACTCTCCACATCAAGGAAAGAAGAAAATAACACTGGTCAGCAAGCTGCTGATTAAGAGATTCTAGAAGCAGTAGGATGAGGAGATGAGAAGTAAATTCCTGCAGTGGCAGCACAGACATCTCTTTAATCATCACCAGGGAATGAGGGACAAGGCATAGGATTTCCTGCACAGGAGGGACCTTATACCATCGGTGTTCCTGGCAGATGCCTAGAGAAGCATGAAAAGAATTCTCCTTCCATTATCTAATCCTTCTTGTCTCCGTACTGTTCTCTGGGGAGATCCAAAGCTGGAAACTGTGTCCACTCATTTGAATTGCCTATTCTTGCAGGATTCTGGTAGTTTTTTTCAGGCTCTGCGATGACTATCATAGTGTATGAGCACTACGCAACCTTCACCACCTGAGATGTCCACTAAATCGGCTCACAGGAAAAGGAGAGGAGATTCCTCCTGCCCCCCACTTTCTCTTACAAATAAGCAGTTTCATAGATCTCTCTGACTTCTTACTGAAAACACCCACCTAGA
Source organism: Rhinopomastus cyanomelas (assembly GCA_013400115.1). Classification (NCBI taxonomy): domain Eukaryota; kingdom Metazoa; phylum Chordata; class Aves; order Bucerotiformes; family Rhinopomastidae; genus Rhinopomastus; species Rhinopomastus cyanomelas. The sequence continues at coordinate 1,953 of VXBP01006828.1, forward strand.
AAGTCCAGTTGCAGTAATAACTACTCCCTGCTTACACAAGACACTTACAGAATTGATTTCAAAAAGATCAAGGTATATTATACATGTATTTTAATTTTATAGTAATTGTATATGAACTTTCTTTTAAGTTGGGAAAACTATTTGACTACATAATCATAATTAAAAAATCAGTCGCTCTCTGTAGCATAGCCCAGAGTGCTTAAAAAGGCAGGGGCTTCTGTAGTACCCACCACCAAGTTTGAAGCTCTCCCAGCACCTACCTGATGTTCTCCTAGTAGGGTAGGAAGACCAACAAAATGGAGAGTCTAAAACAAAGAAAGAGCCACCAGACAACAAAATAGCCTATGGGAATCACTGCAGGTAGCAGCACGTTCTCTTATTTCACCAAGTCCCTGTCTGTACTGTCCCCATATCTCACCTGTCACCATCACTGATGGTGACAAATGCCTTCCCATGGCAGCAATGCTGTTCCAAGGACTAGCCACTTCAGTCCATCTTGCCAAGACTCTCACTCCTTCATCTGCACAATTCCTCTCCATGAATGCCAGATTCTGCCTGCACCAGTACCACATCCACTGCGTCAGCTGCACAGACCTACTGATGGTTAAGATCAAAGAGGCAGGTCCTGAAGTGAGTTGTGGTTTCACTGCTCTGCCAGTGACGTATTTCTCTGCAGAGGCATTGCTCAGCACAGTATTTGGCCTTCTGGACAATATAGACCTGCTGTACACTTTCAGGAGTGTTACGATTTAAAAGCAGAGCAGAATCTCTGTGTTTTCTGCAGAAAATGTGGAGTCTGAGAAGTTTGAAAAGAAAAGTTTGCACCCTTTGCAACTTCCACCTTCTTCTTAGCTTCTCCATTTTGGTTTCTGTTTGGAGCTGCAAAAACATCCATGGATGCTGAAATTTTGGGAGACAGACAAACGCCACAGTTTCTGCAGGTGTTGTGGACATTTTCTCTCAGTTCAGTGTAGGAGCACTGTGACAAAAATCCACATACCTGTGTTTCTGCCTTGTGTGGGGTTTTTTCCTGAGATGTAGAAAATGTCTTGTTGCCTTTTTTCCCCAAATAGATTAAGTTGCTTCATTGTTTGCAGATTCATGAGCAGTTTTGTTAAACCTTCCCTTTGTGTCTGACAGTTTTGATAAAAGTTCTTTGTTAAAATATAATGGGGGTCTCTAACTGACAACATTAATGGTTTCCAGGTAGGAAGGATGGGTCTAAGGTGGACCCAGTACATAATGGCACCCCCATGTGGGATGCATGGCAATCCAAGAAGGACTCACTACAAGGAGCAATTGTACAAACTCATAGGAAACAGCTGGCTGCCAGTGACAGAGCTTATATCTGCATGCAGAAGCCCCCATGGGTACTCCATCCGGAAGGGGACAATAGATTGCAGATCCAAGAAGTTTGCCTGTGCACTCAAACCTTTGATCTTCTCACTGTCTTCCTTAGCCTCCCTCTTTGCAGCCAGGCTTCATCCCACCGTCTTGTCCTTCAGCAGTTGCTAAATTTTGTTTTAAAAATTATTTCATGTGAGATACAGGGAGTAATTTCAGTGCTGCTCCAGAGACAAGCTTAAGATGCAGAGAGATCACTTCATTTTAACTCATTTTTCTTATTAATGCTTAATCCCATACAATGTTATTGTCCTTTTATTTCTGTTAAGTCAAGCTGAAGTGTCCTGATGACTCTACTAATCACGGTTTTCCTGCACAGCTCCCTCCAGAGTTTTCTCTGTAACCTATTTTGAACACACTTGTTAAGAGAAGAGGTGCTTTGTCTCCTTACTGCACTTCCCTACTGACACACATAACTATATTTACAGATGCAGGATCGCTCCTCTCAGTGGTTTTCATAAATATTTAATCTTAACTCCACAAGAGGCTGTTCCCCTTAAACAATATATGCTGACATTCCCTGAAATGCATCATTTTGTTATCATTTGTATGTTATATTCAACATTGACATTTTAGCTTTCTTCTTTTTTTCTCTCACTCTTATATGAAAAGAAATTCTCCTTATTTTACCTTTAAAGCAAAAGATATATTATTAAGAATTCATTCACAGAGAATAAATCTAAGTTTCAAGCTACAGCCTGAAACAAAATTTTGGGGAATATCTCTTGTGGAACTAGAAAATCAAGGTTAAAATCAGAAGGTTAAAAGAAGGATTATAAGCTGTTCTTCTTGACGTCCAAAGGAACCTGTTACTCAACTTTTCTTGTGACAAAACAGGATTTTGTCTCATTTAAGCCATGGGGAAAAAAGCAATAGGGCAATTATGTCAACTATTCTTTCGAAGCAGTATTACAATGAAGTTATCTTCTGTTGTTCTTGTGACTCATTCTTGGGCCATTTGAGCCAAAAAGGTGCTGACCTGCATCAAGAGAATTAAGAATTAGAAATAATTACAAACATATTGCAATTCAGGCAATTACTTAGGCAGGCATATTTTTGCTTAGAAACTAAAGTTCTGCCCATTTATGATCTTCTTTAACCAAAATTAAAGAAAACAAACACAGGAAGTAATAGTCCAAGTGACAGAAATCATGTTCACATGCTAAGCAGAGGTTTACCAAGCAGACAAAGTTATTTAAGGACACAAACACCACCGAATCATCTTTTTTAAAGGAAGACAACAAAAATCCATGTATATCGTTTGCAAACAGTTACAGATAAAATATTCTCACCACACACCGTTTCCTAGTGCCAAGTAAGTATCTTTCTGTATCTTACAAGGAGTTATGGTATTACAAGAAATTGTAGGTAAAAATATATTTGGGATGAGAGTGGTAAATCAGAAGAGAAACCTGAGCCTAGGAAGCACTGCACGTGCCACAGCACCACAGGTTAGGCAGAAGATAAATATGTAAATGGCCAGTGATGTCCAGCACATGTCATTGTGTTGCTCACACCCTGGTTTTGCACTAATGATACAACCATGCATGATAAACAAGGTAGTCAAGGCAAAGAAGTATCTTAGCAGCAGGGTTTCCTAATGTTGAGCATAACCCCCATTCAGTCTATCTGAACAGCTGCCACAATACAATAATGATCATAACTTTTTCTGAGACTGAAACATAAAAGGGAGAGCAGTTTGAAGTGGAAAAAAATGAGGAAAAAAACCCACTTCTGGTGTATGACTTCAATATCAGAAGAGAATCAGCAGTTTTCTGCAGCCAACAGGATTTGGCACATCAGTGTCATATTCCACCTCATATCTAGCTTTTGGAAAAGTTTTAAAAGCCTCCTACAGTGGCAGCCCTTCAGTGATATATCCCATCTAAGTCACATGTACAGAGGTTTTGAGTATCTGTTTTCAATTGACTCTCCAGTCTTTGCCTGGAGGGTTATCATGTCTGTCAAGGATTTGGGATTGAGAGCATTGCTCTGCTTAGTATTTTATTTTTCAAGCGTCATGTCAACTCAGTGAAATGAGTAGTGCTTGTATTGCTGCCTAGTAGGCAACACTTGAGCAAGAATCAAAATGAACGAGAATCAAAGCAGTGGCATAGAATTCTCACGTTTTAGGGAATAAAGCACTCACAAATTCAAGTTATATAACACTCCGATATGCTTTTACAAGCTTCTTTCTGACTTGGATCACTCACCCATGCAGCAAGCCTATCACTCCATCAGAGAACACCCTTCATTATAAATAACTTCCTACTTCAAAGACTAACAAATTACTTTGATGCGCTTTTACAGTCAGGGCTTTCAATTCTCCAGCATTTTTGCCTGATGGGAAATCATTAAATAGCTAAGAACACCTTGTTCGCATTTATAACTGTTACCTCTCCAATGAGGCATTAGCCCCTTTGCCCTCTAAGATACCAGTATCAGTAGCATCCACATCAAACAAGCTCAAAGTAAACCAGCAGCCCAATCCACACTCATGCCTGTACTTTTCCAGGAAGAGCTCAGATTCTGAATGTTTCTTCCTTCCTTCTCTTCTATCATACAGTTCATCAAATCAATGAAAACCCGTGGCTAGAAGCACTTTGTAATAAACAGAACAAAAGTGTCAAAATAGCAAAGCAACTGACTAGTAATCACATCTCTTTGATAACCCTGACCCTACTAAAGCATAGCATCTGTCTTGAGTTTTTTGTGGCTGAAAGCCAAAGCTGGGATAAGGAAACAACTATTTCACTGGTCAGATGTTAAGATAGCACAGCATGTAGACTTTATAACCACCCTATGAGCTCAGAGAATTTAATGGAACTGTCTTTTATTTGGCTGGGTCCCATTTATTAATATTACCAGAGTGAGTAACTCATGCTCTTAACAGAGCCATGTCTAGACAGACCCAGAAGTGCCTATTCTGCTCTCCAAAATTAGGCAAAATCTGAAGGTTAGGACTAGTAAAGCTGGAACCATTGTTTGAACTCACTCTAAAAGCATGCCCATCAGTTACAGTTACAGTTACATGTGAAACAGGAATTACTGAACAGTAGCAAGCAAGGGTGCTTTCAGCTGCGGAACAGATGGTAAAAATCAGTGTCATTTATGCAACTTCACAATCAGGCAGAGATAGAAGTGATTGTCAAAGAAGTAATATCAGCAGAGGTAAGGAGGATAAAACCCAACAAATTAATTACTATAGTATCCGAAAGTGGGATTATCCAGGAACTAGTAAATCCACTTCGGTTAGCAAGAAAAGCTACCACTTCTTGGTACTACTGTGGCTGCTGTTTGGACAGCCATGGTCTGCCTCCTTTATCACACAACCCAATACTAGCTTGTAAGGGAGACTCAAGACATAAACATCCCCCAGAACCTTCTAGCAAATTATGTTTTGTTGTTACAAAGACACAACCTCAAATTTCTAATCATGGCACATCCTTGGACGATCAGATCTCATCACGGACAATACTGCATATTGCCACAGCCATACACTACACTTTTAGCCTCAGCAAGAGCAAATCAAAGCTTAAACAGCAGCATACATGAATCTTACCTTGTCCTTTTGCTGAAATCCTCCACAAGATCTACATCTAGGATTGAGCATTTTCTCCACAACTGTCTTTATACATGCATGAAATTATCTATCTGATAGCCCTTTAAGTAGTGATTTTTATTTTTGCAAAAATCTAGAGAAAAATTAAAGACAGAATGACATGAAGTGACCTGGGGCTCCTAGTGGACAGCAGGATGATCATGAGCCAGCAGTGTGCTCTTGCGGCCAAGAAAGCCAACAGCATCCTGGGGTGGATGAGAAGGTGGGTGGTTAGCAGATGAAGAGAGGTTCTTCTCCCCCTCTACTCTGCCCTCGTGAGACCACATCTGGAGTATTGTGTCCAGTTGTGGGCCCCTCAGTCCAAGAGGGATGTGGAGCTGCTGGAAGGAGTCCAGCGTAGAGAATGAGGATGATGAAGGAAGTGGAGTACTTCCTTTATGAGGAGATGCTGAGGGAGCTGAGTCTCTTTAGCTTGGAGAAGAGGAGACTGTGGGGAGACCTCATTAATGTCTATAAATATGTGAAGGGTGTCTGTCAGGAGGATGAAGCCAGGCTCTTCTCAATGGCATCTAGTGATAGGATGAGGGGCAATGGTTGTAAGCTGGAACATAGACGGTTCCACACCAGTACGAGAAGAAACTTCTTGGTGAGGGAGACCGAGCACCAGAACAGGCTGCCCAGGGAGGTTGTGGAGTCTCCTTCACTGAAGATGTTTAAGACCCACCTGGATGTGTTCCTGTGTAACTTGTTCTAGGTGATCCTGCTGTGTCAGGGGGATGGGACTAGGTGATCTTTGGAGGTCCCTTCCAATCCCTAATGATTCTATGATTCTATGACACATGAGCACCTTCAACACTTGGCTTGATAGTTCTGCTCTCCATAATCTTCATGCACTCAACTCATGGCTCCTTCTTTTATGTGGAATTACACCACACAGTTTTTACTGGCTTTTTGTGCTGATGAGCAAACCTTGCTTTGAGCAAACATAAACAAGGTGGTAGCAGCTGTAATGGACTTAATTTAAACCATCAACACAGACAAAGGCAAGTAAAGAACAGACATTAGACATCTGTGCTTAAATTGAAAAAACCTACTCTGTATGAATCTTGGCATCACTGCAAGTTTCAATAGAGAGAAAATAAGTCTATATGCCCAAATCTATACGGGCTGATTGTACCACGTACTTCAAGCATTTTCATTCATTTCACATGGAATTTAGTTGTTCATGCCTGAACATAATTTGCCTATTAGAGTAAATCGGAGATTTGGGAAAACAAACACATCTTGCAAACACTTGAAAGACTGACAGATCTTTCACCTGTGCTGCCTAACACGAGCTGCTTAAATTTCCCTTTTTGTCTGTCAGAGATGTTTCTCTGATTTCCTTGCCTTTGATTTCCACTCAGAAAACTTTTTCAAATTGTTTAAACAATGCTGGTGTAATCCTGAAAAATGTGTTGTTCTGAGCAGAGGCAGGAGAACACACCTGGGAAGCTCATATTATCCGTTTCCCTCACGAACCTTCACCATTGACAATGCACTTCCAGACTGGAGTTATTCTCCTGAATACCAGTTATCATCTATTAAATATGCAAAGCCCATGGTTAATTTAAGCTAGTGAATGTCAAGCCTTCTCCAGAGCTTTCACTGGATGTCCACATTACTTACTCAACTGAGAAAAAATTCTAGCTGTTCAGCTGTCTTTGGGATCTGATTCTTCCCTCTAACTATAGGATAAACCCACACAGAGAAGAAAAGATGTTTTGTTAGGTTTTTCTTAAAAGAAAGAAGAAAAACAAAAACAGGCTATACGTATCATTGGGTTTACATTTCAGCACGGAATGCTATCAGACTTCAGCAAAGTGAATGGCAAATGAGGCACAAGATGATATCCCATACACATTGCAGAAAAAGAGGAGTGGTTACGAAGTAATTCAGTCCATCACCTTCAGAGCTGTTAGCTTATTCTTCATTAATTTTGATTTCTGAAGAAGCACACCAGCTGATAATTTCTGGTTATGTTTTTCAAACACTGAAGATCCTGAAGGGCTGAACAGAAATTAGAATCACAGAATCACAGAGTGACAGAATCATTCAGGTTGGAAAAGATCCTTGGGATCATCAAGTCCAGCCATCAATCCTACTCTACATGTTCACCCCTAAATCAGATCCCCCAACACTACATCTAAGCAACTTTTAAACTCATCTATGGATGGCGACACAACCATCACCCTGGACAGCACATCCCAGTGTCTGACCACTCTTTCTGTGAAAAATTTTTCCTGATGTCCAGTCTAACCCTCCCCTGTTGAAGCCTGAAGATCTTCTTTCTGGTTCTGTTACGAGTTACCTATCAGAAAAGACAAGCAACAACATCTCTACAGTGCCTTTTCAGACAGTTGTAGAGAGCGATGAGGTGTCCCCTCAGCCTCCACTTCATCAAACTGAACAGCCTCAGCTCATCAGCACAAAATGCTCATCAGAGTCTCAATCTCTCATCAGATTGATTCTCCAGGCTCTACCCCAGTTTCCTTGCCCTCCTCTGAACTCGCTTCAGCACCTCAACGTCTCTCTTGTACTGAAGTGCCCAAAACTGGACCCAGCACTCAAGATGCAGCATCACAAGTGCTGAGCACAGGGGGACAATCAAAGTAACAACAATCTGCACTTAAAACCATAGGGTTAAGAGCTTCTTTTCTCCCTGCCTGAACTCACTGCATCTTATCCACAGCGGGACATTTTCATAGAGAACCTCATGGAAAGCAAATGCACATCAGAAGAGTATTTGGATTAAATCTGAAGTACATAAAACCAGGGTTTGTGCAGTCAGCATCCAGTCTGACATCGCTCAGGCACAATGCTCAGGTGTGCACTTCACCCATCACCACCCACAACTCACCAGCCTGTCAGCTAAAGCTGTCTGCCATGAGAGTGCAAACAAGAAGGCAGCTGGCCTCATTTCCTTTTCTTTTTTTCTTTGCTTTTTCTTTTTTCTTTGTTTTTTGTTCAACTGAGGCAGAGGTTTATTATCCTGACACACATCAGCGGAATTCATCATGGGCTTTTGTTCTCCCCAAGTATGCAGTGTCTTTAAGGAAACCTCAGTAGAACGGGACTCTGAGTTCCTTATAAACCCACAATGAATCTGGTACGGCCTGGAAGAACTCTGACCACCTTAAAACATCCTACTTTGAAACTATAAGAGTGCCGTTACTGAAAGCAAATCAGCCTGGCAAAATTAATGTCTATAAGTAATGTAGAACATAGGAGGTTCCACATAAATATCAGAAGGAACTTCTTCACAGTGAGGAAGGTGACAGAGCACTGGAACAGGCTGCCCAGGGAGGTTGTGGAGATGTCTCCTTCACTGGAGATGTTTAAAACCCGCCTGGATGTATTCCTGTGTGACTTGGTCTAGGTGATCCTGCTGTTACAGGGGGATTGGACTAGATGATCTTTTGAGGTCCCTTCCAATCCCTAACGATTCTATGACTCTATGAAACAGTACAAGATAGTTTTTCTAGCACCAGCCTGTACAGAAAATCGTCAGTTTGTTTGACTCACAATAAAAGGAGATACTGAAATCTTTTGTGAGGTTAAAAAAACCTCCCCTGGGTACCTGTAGTGGGGACAGGGAGGACAGAGGCCTTGAGTTGAATCTAGTTGAGAGGCATCCTTGCCCACAGCAGGGAGGTTGGAGTATCATAGAATCATAGAACAATTAGGGATTGAAAGAAACCTCAAAAGATTGCAGAATCACAGAATCACTAAGGATTGGAAAGGACCTCGAAAGATCATGTAGTCCAATCACCCTGACACAGCAGGATCACCTAGACCAAGTCACACAGGAACACATCCAAGCAGGTTTTAAACACCTCCGGAGAAGGAGACTCCACAACTCCCCTAGGGATCCTGTTTGAATTCACCCTCACTGTGAAGAAGTTCCTTCTGATACTTATATGGATCTTCCTATGTTCTAGTTTCTTACCTTTTTGGAAGGTTGGAGTAACATTTGCTATCTTCCAGTCCCCAGGCACCTCTCCTGTTTCCCAGGACTTAGCAGTGATGATGGAGAGCGGCTTAGCAATGACTTCTGCCATCTCCCTTAGTACATGCGGGTGCATCCCATCTGGGCCCATGGATTTGTGTACGTCCAGTTTGCTCAACTTATCCCTAACCCAGTCCTCATCAACCAAGATAAGCTCCTCTCTTGCATCGACTTTCTCTGGAGTCACAGCAGTCTGGGGCTTAATATCAGGACAGCCCCCAGAAGTATAGACAGAGGCAAAGAAGGTGTTCAGTGTCTCTGCTTCCTCTGCATCCTCTGGCTCCAGGGCACTCACCTCATTCAGCAGGGGGCCTACATTGCCTCTAGGTTTATTTTTACTTGCAATGTATTTGAAGAAGCTCTTTTTGTTGCCCTTGACCTCTCTTGCAAGGTTTAATTCCAAGGAGGCCTTGGCCTTTCCTAGTTGCATCCCTACACAGTAGCTTATCTCTAAGGTCCCTTGAACTTTAGCTGTTCTATGATTCCGTGACAGAGACTTTAGGACAGTAGAGAAAGTGGCAGAGGAAGGAAAAATACAAATCCCTGCTTCACAAAGGACAAAAAAGGCCAGAAAGGCACTTGTGAAATCATAACATATTGCCTGTGAAATTAGCCTTCATGCATAGAGTATGTTTTAACGAGAATTGGGAGTTTTTAACTAAAACTGTCTTTATGATCATCCTCAGAATTTCCTTTTGCTTCTTTCTTTTGAGCAAGTCTAGGTAAGCGCATATGAACTAGAGCCAGGAATGCAATGTTTGTGTCCTGTATTTTGAGCCAACAGCTCCCAAATAACTGGCCACAGAGGGAAAGCTCCTTCTGCACACAACTCTGCCAAGATGATCCAGCTCCTTGACTGGCTGGGGACACTCTATACCTTGTTAGTGGTGTGTCACACTGAGCTGGACCAAATGCTCATGGTGCTGCGGACCTGCTGAGGAAAAGGCACACAGTGAGCTTGGCTCCCACTCCCATGACATTTTTATTTAGCACAATTCCATTGACTTCACGGGGTGTGCTCATGAGCTGGATTAGCCTAAGCAAAGAGGCAACCACTGGCCAGGTAAAGGCAAAGTACATTTCTGCAACACATTGGATCCTTGAGTTATTGTGAGCAAAGAGTTTCCTTGGGAGAAAATCTGCTTGGAAACAGTCTGCCCTAAAGTAGGTGGTTCCTTCTTTCTTTAACAGACTGTTTTACAAATGAACTTGTGGCACTTGAGGTGGCTTTCCACAGCTTTGCATTACTGATGTATCCTTTCAGTACACATTTTCAAATGTTAATAGACAAGTGGAATGAAAAGAAAGGCTTCAAACTCTGCAATTTCTAACTCACATCCATTTCCCCAAAGTCAACTCTCTTGACAGCTGCCTCAGCTGGCAACAAAACATATATAAATACAGACACAGTTGAGTTTGGGGTATCTTTGTTAATATTTATATAGCCTGCACAGGGTGTTTCAGCAGCACAGCTGTTTCCAGCTGATAACTCTCTGCCTTCAATCACAACTGCACAGTTTTATTTCATGGGGGAATATGTATAAGCATAAAAATGATATGAATGTCCTGCCTGGTTTATTAGTCTGCATATCTCCGAGGACTATGTCAGTTTTCCAGATACACCATGTGTTCAATAAGTTCTTCAGGGACTACTGTATTTCAGAGCTCTCCTATCATATTTTTTAATAAAGCTGCCATCATTATTGGGATGCAACAGGCATCATGCCCAGTCACTGGGGGTAAGATGTGAGTGTCAGTGTCTAGGTCTCCATAGGCATGCAGGTAGCTAAACTAATAGACATGTGCATACATATTCATACAGACATATATGCAAACGACATTTAGAGTAAGTACAGTTAATAAGTGATCAGAAGTACCTAGCAGTAAAGAGCCCATGGCAGGGGAATTGGAACTGGATGATCCTGTGGTTCCTTCTAAGCCTGACTGACTCTATGACTTGGTCTAGGTGACCCTGCTGTGACAGAGGGATTGGACTAGATGATCTTAGGGACTTGATGTATATTAGGGAGTCACTCCTTGCCACAGAGCT
>VXBP01006830.1:4129-29761 GCA_013400115.1 Rhinopomastus cyanomelas
ATCATCTGTCCACCTGGTTACGCCCTCATAAAAGGCTATCAGGTTGGTCAATCATGACTTCCCCTTGGTGAAGCCAAGCTGACTGTCCCTAATGACCCTCCTGTCCTTGATGTGCCTAGAGACAATATCTAGGACAAATTGTTCCATCACCTTTCCTGGGATTGAGGTGAGGCTGACAAGTCTATAGTTACTCGGGTCCTAAGTCTTACCCTTTTTGAAGATTAGAGTGACATTTGCTATCCTCCAGTCCCTAGGCATCTCTCCTGATCCCCATGACTTAGAAAAGATGATGGAGAGTGGCCTAGCAATGACTTCTGTCATCTCCCTTAGCATGCTTGGGTGCATCCCATCTGGGCCCATGGATTTGTGTACATCCAGTTTGATCAATTGATCCCAGTCCTCATCAACAAAGGCAGGCTCCTCTCTTGCTTCAGCTTCCTCTGGAGCCTCAGCAGTCTGGAGCTTGATATCAGGACAGCCCTCAGAAGTATAAACAGAGGCAAAGAAGGTGTTCAGATTTATGTGAAACCTTCTGTGTTCCAGCTTGCACGCATTGACCCTTGCCCTATTATTAGATGACACTGTGAAGACACTGGGTTTTTTCCTCCTGACACCCACCTTTCACATATTTATAAACATTAATGAGGTTACCCCGCAATCTCCTCTTCTCCAAATTAGAGAGTCAGGTCCCTCAACCTTTCCTCACAGTAAGTAAAGATAAAGCACATCCAAGTTAGCAGCCTGCCAGTTAAACGGCAGCTGAAAATCTGGGTGTAGTTTTGGCCTGGACAGTTCTGTCCAAAGTTGGTTCCAAACAGAAACAATCAAGCAGAGAATCACAAAACTATTGAGGATGGAAAAGAACTTTGAGATTGTCAGGCCCAGCCTATGACCTGGTATCACAACATCAGCTAGACCACTGCACTAAGTACCACAGCCAATCTGTCCTTAAACACCTACAGGGATGGGGACTCCACCACTGCCCTGGGTAGTCCATTTCAGTATCTGATCACCCTTTCTGTGAGGAAGTGCTTTCTAATATCCAACCTAACTCTTCCGTGGTATGACTTAAGGCCCTGCCCTCTCATGCTTTGGCTAGCTACCTGGGAGAAGATCCCAACTTGACTACAACCTCCTTTGAGGTAGTTGTAGAGAATGCTAAGGTCCCCCTTGAGTCTTCTCTTCTCCAGACTAAACAAACCCAGTTCCTTTAGCGTCTCCTCATCAGACCTTCCCTCTACTCCCTTCAGCAGTCTGATTGCTCTCTTACCCTACATGGTAGCATTTTGTGAAAATGAATTACTTTGTCTTCACTTCTTTTCAATTGAAGTATTGCGTTATCCTTACTGGTAAAACCACAAGAACGTATTTCAGAAATTCAAGATAGGATGTCTACTATGACAACACCAAAACATTCAGAAATAAGATTAAAATAGATGCTTACAGTCGTGACTTGAAAGTGTCTTGAGAAAGTGAGAACAAGAAACACAAGTCCCAGGAGTTCCTAAGGTTTTAATCTGAAGTTAGCTAGTTCTACAGGGAGAGAATGTGCAATTTGGAATGACTCGGTCAGAGTCCAATTATAAAAAAGGTTCTAATATGGATTCCTAATATCAGATGATCAAAACTGACAGGTAGATCTCTTGCTATACTTAAAGGTATCTGCGATTGACTTAATTTTCATGGACTTCAAAACATCTAGAATTAAAAGTGATACATGAAAACGTGGGAAACAGTACTTAATGACAACTACAAGAATCGAATGTTAAAGTACTATCAAGAAACATATTTAGCATCATTTATATATCAAAAGTACCTAGTATAAATCTCTACTGTAAACATCTTTGGCCTAACATATGTAACAAAAGAAAACTCTAGCCTGTAGCAGTCAAAGGACTGACTCACCTTTAGAAGACTTAAATTCATTGTCAGGCTTGTAACAATATAAAGATATTTTAAAAACCATAAAATATCCAACCCCTAACTTAAATAGGTATTATTATTTAAAAAGTACAGATCAGACATGCCTCTATAATGGCAAAACCAAATCCTTTAAGTGGTAAGCACCTAGCAAAAATCTCATCAGCAAAATGACATGGCAAGCATCTGCCAGCAATCTTTTGCCAGAAACAGCGACATCTTTGAAACAAACCTGTTAAAGCTCACTCCTAAAGGTAAAGATAAATATCAGGAGACATGCCAAATAAAAATTTCTCAACAAGCTCTAGATGAGTGGGTCTTGTGCAATGCAGAAATGCCAGCTGAGGTCCTGGAAATAGTACAACTGTAGTTGTGCTATTAGGGCCAAGATAATTAGTCCTATTAGTGGCACACTGCATGTGCAGCTTAGACCCTTATTTCACAGCATGTCTGAGCATCTAACCCCATATACCCAAGTATTTTCACTGATATACTTCATGTGGAAGTATTCTTATTAGGACCCCCTTGCATGCTCTCGAGTCAATAAACGTAAAGTACTAATGAGGAAAGTGGTGAGAAAGATTTACCAATTTCTGTCAGCCATTTGGCAACAGCTCCATAAATTTCATCAAGTATAAGTATCACAATGAGGTTGATGATGACAGCAGTTGCAGTCACAGTCACTCGAACATTTGACCTGGTTGTTTCATTTGTGCTGAATGACAAAGCTGCTGCAGTTGTGATGCGGTACACAATCACACCAAACACTGCTGAAAATGTCAGCATAATCTGCAAAGAAATATACAGATGGGTTAGTTTAAGTTTGATACTATTGTTTAAACAGAAGCTTTGGGTTTTGAGTTGGGTTTGCTCCGTGAGCCAGCATTTTGTTGTTATTTCCTAGAGCAACAACAATAGGGGGATAATAGAATCAAAACTCTGTCACGGACATAGCTGTGAAAATGGTTACAGAACCCGGAACTGGTACAATAGTTCCTGAAATGCGCATGTTGTCTTTTAGTAGGCTTCATTTTATATCTCTGTCCCAGAAACCAGTTAGCATCCTGGCATCCTTCATGGGCTGGCTTTGACCCATGAGATGAGTGAAGTTAGCTCTGCTACTTAAGGCCAAGTTCCCACAAGAATCATTTGAGTTTCACAGGGCTGTGGTATTTTTAATAAAAGCTGCCCCAGTGAAAACAACCATCTTACAATGAAATAAATCAGTAAAATAACAGTAAAAACCTGGCAAATTTTTATAGTCATGGCAGGAAAGGAGGAGAGATGAGCACACTTTTCTCTTACTTTTTTGCTTCTGGCAAGAATTCCAATGTACATTCATTATTTTAGGTAAAACAGCTCACGATCCTCAGATGAAAGAGACTACATGAATGTGAAAGATTAGATTATTGAAATTATTTCAATGGGCCTAGGGGGTCTAGATTCATGACAGAGCTTTAAGGAAATGTAACAGTTCATTTTAATGTCTCAGCAAGAGCTTATTGATTTCTTGCAAAGAGGAAAACTGTCTTATGAAAAAGTGCTATTGTAAAAGAAGCAGAGCAAGAGTCAGAATCTTTAATAGACTGAAAACTAAAATTTGGCACATTCAGTTTTAATGGAGGAGTAGTAAACATACTGAAATACAACAACTTGAAGAAACTTCTGGAGGTACCAAATGAAGTTCACAAATACTTTCTGTGAGGAAATAGGAATAAAATATTAGATCTAGTAAAACATGTAATGTTGACTTAAATGAATGTTTCATTAACCATAGATCAAATGAGTTTTTGCTTCATACTAGTATTTTTCATTCAAATACTAGCCTAGAGAAAAACCTCTAGACATAAAACACTTTGAATGTTTCAAATGTGATAACATATTAGTTCCTTTCCTTCTGTAGTTCTCACTGTGCTGTGACAGAAGCTGCACAAGAACACAAACCTAAAATGCCTATTGCAGAAGTGATCAATACTGTAGTGACTAATACCTCAGGTAAAGAGTGACAACAGAAAAAACGTCCCCTGAGAGCGCGCTATTTACTTACAGTCACCTCAAGTTCTTTTCTTTTTCCTAGTTTGCCTCACGTATTCCTTCCTCTAAATCATCATCCAAATACTTTTTTTTCTGGTTCTTTCCTCTGTGGGTGCCTCTGAAATTTTTACTATGATGGCAGCTGAGCAAAACCAGCACAGTAAATTTTTAAGTATCGTTCTGGAGATTATGAGCTCTCTGGGCCTCCACAGACACCTATTTCCCTCACAAGTTTCCCCTTGGAAACTATCTTAACAGTATAGGAAGTAGAGTCATCAAAGACAGTCATCACTAAACAGGGAAAGGGGAAATTTCAGGGCATAGAAGTTGAATATCAAATTCTTAAACCTGACCAGAGGACTACAGAGGTCTACAGTTATAAAGAAGACTATTGAAAGATTAGATAGTGTCAGAGGCTTGCAGTCTTGCAGCCTTTCATGCAGTGTCATAGAAAGATGCACAGGGTTAATAAAAAAAGATGGTGGTTTGGTTTTTTTTTTTCCAAAGAACAAAGACAGCAATTTTGCAAAGCACCAATGTTTCAGAAACCCCTTGGTTGCCCAGCTGTTTTTAAACATCTGCTGAGACAGATGGAAAAACACTCCTTTAGGAGTCTTCATTATCTGTGCATCCAGCAAAAAGAAAAAAATGAGGAGAGCTTGTAGGACTACAGAGTGAGAACATAGTTCTCACTCCCCAGACAGTCACTGAGAAGGAGTGGTTCCCATATTTTCACAGCTTTTCTCCCATCTTTTTACAGTACCTTTTTTTGCCCAAATTCCAGATCAGATGGTCATCTTCCATTCAGGTGCTTACTTTGGGTTTTGTTTTCATTGTCAGATTTTCAGCTGGCCAGTTTTATCCCCTACTATGGAAGACAGTTTCTTCACTGAATGTCTAAACTTATCTGACAAGGACCAAATTGCTTAGAAACAGATGTAAAAATTGGCTACAGAAAAGGTAACCTACTGAGCCTGGTATGAACGAAGACAAACAGGAAAGCATATTAGATCTGAGAAGGAAGCTATAAAACCCTCTGGGCCAGACTGATACCTTCATCCAAGTAGGATGCAGCTTAATGTCCAAATAGTTCTTTGGCTCCCTTGTGGGACTATTCTAGAGTGAACTATCATGGCATGTGAGTAAGGATAGGGCAATAGGATCCAAAAGAAGGAACGAGCCAAACTTTTGTGCCATGATACTTACTGTTTCATTTCCTTCCTCTGAATAAGCCAAATACAATTCACCCAAAGAAAGGCTCCAGTGTTGGTATTGCTCTCTGCCAGCAACTGCCAACGTTTATTATCAGACATGGAAAGCTTTGTCACAGCGTGTACTTTCCTGAACTGTGGCATATGTTATTACTAATCACACGCAAGCCAAACTTGTGTATGCCCAGCTAAGCCCACGTGTCCTGCTGCCACTAGTCTTACCAGGAATGCATAAGGCTTGTGAACTTCCATTCTAAGATCTTTACAAAGGGTTAAGTCAAGGTTGGATCTTCAACTGGGGGTTTATGCACAACACAAGAGCTGTGACCAGATTTTAAAGCATCCAAAAATGCGCAAAATAATCTTTGGAAAAGTTTGTTAGTGTAGACCACCAAGACTGATTGGGCAAGAGAACCAAACCCAAAATCTTTTTCAACCCACACTTTCAAGGAAGCTAACAGAGTAGTTTCATAAAGACTCAGAAAAACAGCCAGAAAGAAAAAGACATAACACAGTTCTTGAAAGAGGGGGTCTTAAAAAATAAAGATAAAAGATTTTACAATAAGGAAACAGGGTCTTTAAGAATCATCAGTGAATAAGTGACATGTAAAACTGGGTGAAGAAGGGAAAAAGCATAGCAGCTTCATTCTATAACAATGTAAACATCCTCATGGAAAACACCTGTGTGCTGTCTTTGTGCCACCAGACCCTTAGGAACTGGAGAAGATAGTATTAAGAATTCAACAATCACTTCTGCAGCACTAGAAGTTGCAGTCCATGTGTGTATGTACGTGAATCTGAACCTTGTATATCTGTGTGCTGTACCTGTGCATATACAACCAGACATTCAAGATTTAATCACCTAGTATGTATGTAGCACTTACAGCTTAAAAATGAGTCTGTGTGAATAACAATAACAGAAGTAAATGAGACCAGTGTGGCCTTCTCAATGCAATTCTGTTGCACAGGCTGGCAGTTAGCTCTAGTTGTCTTTCCAATTGCTGTTTAACTAATCTAGTCGTAAAAAAGAGAAACTTTACATACAGAGTAGACTGTCATCTCCACATAAGAAAGTAGAGTTGGTTCATCAAGAGCTGATTGAATTTCATGTATGGTTTGCAAGTTGCCTTCTGTAGGTGCTTCCACCTTACCAATGCTCAAAAAATTCTAAAAAAAATCATTGTGGCCATTTCTCCAAATGGTGAAATCCAGATAGTAATACTAGTCACTAAGGGAAGTTGAAGTATTCTAGCTCTACATTTTGCTTCATAATAGAACACATGAAAAGGCTGCCTAGGGGGATTGTGGAGTCTCCTTCTCTGGACATGTTTAAGACCCGCCTGGATGTGTTCCTGTGTGACTGGTTCTAGGTGCTCCTGCTGTGTCAGGGGGATTGGAAAAGATGATCTCTCAAGGTCCCTTCCAATCCCTAATGATTCTACGATTCTATGTCTCTCACAAGCCATAGGTTGTCACTCTAGATTTCTGCAGACATTTAACATCTTTGAGGCCACTAATTCAGGATTCCACTCAAGATGTGTATTGCTAAGTTTCTCACACCTAATAAATATGCAGAAAAGTAGATTATATTACCATAAACAAAATCAATCCAAAGTTTGCTGCGTATGCAGGCATACGATCACTCCATGTCAGCTTCTCCTTTTCATCCTGTGACAAAAGGCAAAGATAAAATTACAGGAATTACAAAACTATAAAATGGGAAATACTAGAGTTAGTAAGATCTGTTATTGCAAAATGTTCTCAGTTATCCTGTTCCAGCTATGATTTTGAAGGTTATTTAATTGAAGGTTTTGAACACTGACATTTTAAAGCGGACTTTAATATGAGAGAAAAGAAGGTAAGACACTGAAAACAAAGATATATTGAAAATACCTGCAAAAATCAGAAAATAACATATGTAACTGTGATTTTGATATTTGAAGAAATCAACCTGGTTACTACCAACTTTCATAGTAACATGAGAAGGTTCCGAGTTTCTTCTTATTTCACATCTGGGCAAAGAGAGATTCAACCACTAATGTTGAATTGCTCACGGCAAAACTTCAGAAGAGTAGTGTTTGAGACAGAAATCACTAAAAGAATGCTTACTACCATTGAACCCAGATCTTTTTTCTAATGCTTACCAAATGCGGGAGCGTCAAATGCAGCCCCTAATATAGTTCTTTTCAAGACAGCCCAGTCCTTGTGGTACTTAGTCTATGTAAGAGAGGAAATACAAAGGCAAACCCTCTCCATGGTCTCTGTTGCCAACCTTGTTTTCTCCACGTGCAAAAAACATCTCTCTTCATTACATAATTTAAAGCAACTGTGATCTGTGAAATCTAGTATGCTTCTGCTCTCCCCGTGCAAACCCAACTCCATCCCTAGCAACCTGTACATCTAAAGAATGAATATAAGAAATATGATTCCCTCCTTCAAAATAGGTTTCTTAAAATAATAATTAGGTCATTACTTTGTTTAAATTAAACTAAAACGATATAATCAAATTAGCTAAGGACATAGGACCAGCTGCTGTTTGCATTTCTGTGAGCCACTGTTGATATCCCATGGACCAGTACTTCACTTACACTGGAGTTAACCCAGAGTTATTCTGAAATTAAATGAATTTAAATCACATTAGAACTCGGGTCAAAGGTTTAATTTCTAGGGCACGATTGTCTTCAGATAAAAATCTGGGAGTATTATCCCTTTGTAATAGGCTTTCCCAAAGTAGCACTAGGAATGTAGTATATACTCCAAGTGTAGAAATACATCCATGAATTTTCTCATGGGTTTTCTTGGGATCAGGAAATAAAAACGATCCTGTCCACACATCCATTGCCATTGTGGTGGTGTCTTGAACACAGTGGAAAGTAGTATTATTTAGCAGCCCCTCTTCTCAGCTCAGCTGTTCAAACAGACAAGTTAAGCATGTCTCCTTTGGGAGAATGCTGGCAGCATTGGGCCGTAGCAATCCCAAGCAGAAGCACAAATAAT
Organism: Rhinopomastus cyanomelas; assembly: GCA_013400115.1. Taxonomy (NCBI): domain Eukaryota; kingdom Metazoa; phylum Chordata; class Aves; order Bucerotiformes; family Rhinopomastidae; genus Rhinopomastus; species Rhinopomastus cyanomelas. The sequence goes on from VXBP01006830.1 coordinate 12,292, forward strand.
TTGGCCCAATATATGCAGTACATAAAAACGACATACATACGGTACATAAACGGAGTCCATCTTTTAGCTGGAAGGCTACTTCAAACAGCATTTCTGTGAAAGCACAGATGCGTTTCATTTTCCTTTGGCCTTTAGGCACTCAAGTGATTATACAGGACATAAAGAAGGTCTAAGGGATTACACTCCATGGAGGCCTGAAGGATACCACATCTAACAACTTCACTGAGGGAGAAACACTGAGGAAGCAAAACAGCAAAACAGCTCAAGAAGAAAATCTTTTATAACCATACTGAAGTGGAAAGAGAAAATTGTGATTTATATGAAAGAAGCAGGAAGAAACAAAAATACCCAATAAAATTATTTCTAAAACCTCCCTAACACTAAGAATTTTGAGAATAATAAATCACAGTATCAAGATGAAACTTTCACATAACAAAAACCAACTAAGGTGTTTCATGGTTTGGTTTTACAGCTCAATGTTTCTGGGGATGCAAGACATTCACTAAATTATGAAACATCAGCCAGATTTCTGACATTTCTAACTCAAGAAAAAAGTCACATGCTGGAAGGTTCCTGATACCCTCTCAGCAACTTACAAAACTAAGAAATGAGGGAATTCTTTGCAAGATGGTTGTTCATTATGAAAAAGAAATACCTATTTACCCTGTTTGCCCTAGCTCCCCTTTTATTTTTTTCATCACAATAGAACTGGGTAGTTACAGGGAAGAATTAGAAAAAATTAAAATTTAACAATGATTGACATGTACCTTTAGAGACAACAGTAGCTAAGGTGTGCTTAAACCTACATTTTTAGACATTAAGATCATTAGAATTAATCTACTAAAGAGTCACAACTTCAGGACAGTTTAAGGACTGCATTTATTAGTGTTTGCTTTCTTTAATCTAGCATCGCCCGTCATTTTGGGAGCCCTTGGTTTAGAATCATAGAATCGTAGAAGAGTTTCAGCTGGAAGAGACTTTCAAGATTACCAAGTCCAATTTTTTCCTAGCCCTATCAGCATCACTAAACCATGTACCCCAAAACACTGTTCTCTCCAACACCTCCAGGGATGGGGACTCAACCACCAACATGAGCAGCCTTGTCCAGCACCTGACAACCCTTTCAGGAAAGAAATTCCTCCTGACGTCCAGGCCTGAATGTCCCCTTGAGGAGCTTAAGGCCTTTTCCCCTCATCCAATCACTCATAGCCACTAGGGAGAAGAGACCAACCCCCACCTCTCAACAAGATCCTTTCAAGTAGTTGTAGAGAGCGATAAAGCCTCCCCTCAATCTCCTCTTCTCCAGGCTAAACAGTCCCAGATCCCTGAATACCCATTTTACACAAATTACTGCTTTTCAAATGCTCACTGTGGCTGATGAATCTAATAAAGTTACTGGAATAAATATTTGGAAGCAAAATAGATTTGTGAAATGCTGACTTATTACTGGAAATAACTCAATTAAATATGGGCTGCCTCAAAAAAAAAAAAAAAAGATAAAGATTACCTTGCCAATCAGGACAAAGGTAGTCCTTTCTCTTGTTGGCTGACCCTGGATGGCTGCCTGATGTCCATCTAGCTACTCTCTCTCTCCCTCCTCAAAAGGATGGAAGGAGAATTTAAGATGAAAAAGCATAAGTTGAGGTAAAGACAGAAAGATAACTTACCAGTTACTATCGCGGACAAATGAGCATGATTTGGAGATTAATTTAAATTTGCATTATTTGAAATATATTTAGTTGCCGAGAAGCAAAAACAAAACTAAAAACTTCTTTCACATCACATTCCACCCAATTTTTTCCCAGGGCAAAGTTTAATCCTTCATTCCTGACTACTCTACTCCCCTCCCAAAGTGGTAAGGGGAATAGGAAAAGAGGGTTTATGAGGTGAGTCCATAAAAGCTCCTCTCGGCTGCTGCTTCCTCCTTCTGCAGTTCAGCTACTCCAGCATGGGTCTTTCTATGGGCAGGTAACTACACAGGTCTGCTACGGGCTGTCCAGGGTCTGTAGCTGATTCAGGAAATACTGACCCGCTCTGTCATGGGATCCTCCAAAGGCTGTATTGTGGGTGTCTGCTCCATTGTGGCCCTCTCCATGGACTATGGGAAATTGTTTCCTCAGCACTGTCTCTCCCAGGGATGCAGAGAAATCTCTACCTGGGCACCCTGAAAATCTCTTCCCCATCTCCTGCTATCACACTGGTGATCACAGGACTGCTTCTCATTTTTTCCCTCTCTTTTCTCACTGCCAGCCAGCATTTTACCCTTTCTTACCAGTTTTACCCTTTTTTACATTTATTTTACCCTTTTTTAAACACTTTTTGCCCAATATTCCAACATCTTTCTGAAGGACTCAGCTGTGCCTCACAGTGGGTCTACTGGAGTAGCCTCAGCCTCTCATCAAAGAAGCCATCCATGCAGCCACCCCCGCCAGTGCCTGGGCACCAGCACCCAGCGCATCTATGGTGCTGGCTCAATGGCATAAAGAAATCACATTTGGTTTTGAAGTCTGAACAAGGCAAAGCAGGCTGAGAACAGAGATCAGTGAAGTGAGAGACACGTTGTCAGCTCTTTCTAAGTCTCATCTTGCTGTGAGTGACACAAAGGGTGAAATTAGGAAGAAGAGAGAGGAGAGGGTGTGCGTGAGAAAGGACATAGAGGTTAGACGAAGGAAATGATTGGTGTGCAGACTAATTCAGCTTTCTCTTTCATGCCTGTTTTTCCTTCAGCATTAGGTGACTTTGTCCAGAATTTGCCATTCTCTGTAGCTCCTAGCCAAAGGGGGACTGGAAAACATGACCCAGTTACTATGCCATTACAAGAAGAAAAAGTTGGATGAAAATATTAGTGGGTTACTTCGACTGCACACAGGGCACCAAATGCTGAAGTGTAAATCAATGTAGTAGGCAGCTGTAAAGTATTTTCTGTAACAGCTCTTGCTAAGAAAACCCAAACTGTAAATTCACTTGATATTTTCTACTGCACCTGATTCTACTGTCTGGCAATAGTGCCATCTAGCCGCTGAAAGGCTGCAGTGTACGAACCAAGAACACCTTGACTGAGAAGTAACTGCTGTCGAACACTGCAGCAGGAGTGATTTATTCTGAGCTAGCGGAAGTCATTCATCTCCTTCTCAGGATACAAGATGCAACCCAGTGTAACCAGTAATACGGTTCTAGAACACCGCCTGGATGTCAGACCGAGCAGGAAAGCTTTCCTGAAGACTGACGAAACTGCCAAGCACACAGGAATCTACCAGAAGCCATGCAAGAGCTGTACGCATTCACTGATAAAACAAGAAGGGAAGTTGCAGTCAGGCGGGGGTCAGGCTCTTCTCCCAGGCAACTAGAGACAGGATGAGAGGGCAGGGCCCGAAGCCACCAAGGGAGGTTTAGGTTGGATATTAGGAAGCCCTTTCTCATGGAAAGACACTGGAATGGACTGCTCAGGGTAGAGGAGAAGTCCCCGTCCCTGGGGGTGTTTGAAGACGGACTGGATTGCCATTTAGCTCCATGGTCTAGTAGATGTGGTGATGTCAGGTTATAGGCTGGACTTGGTGATGTCAGAGGTCTTTTCCAGCCTCAATAATTCTGTGATCTGAAAAACAATCTCAATGACAGATACGTTGCATTGAATTATTCCCCTGCATTTGCAGAAAAATACGTATAAGCAGATAGAAAACCTCATTTTAATGTATTTCCAGTTACACTGGGGGAAAAAATAGTTGCTGTTATGGGTATAGTAACACATTTCTGTTTTGATGTTTAATGTGGTGTTGAAAGTGTTACATGCAGGAGTACAATTCACAGAATCACATAATCACTGAGGCTGGAAAAGACCTCTGAAATCATCAACTGGTCTTTACTATCGGAAAATAAAAAATAAAATAACAGAACATTCTTTAAAAAAGTGCCACCTAGGTTTTGCTGGATGTTTCATGGCCTTATGAGTTACCTAACATGGCACAACAGCAACAAGTGCATCCTCGGGTGGGCCTCTGAGCTAAGGAAGCCTGGAAATACATTGCACTTGGACAGCATCAAGCAGCTTTCTCAAAACAGTTCTATGTTTCCCTGTGAATTAAACCACAGTTTGCTCAGATGATGACCCTGAGGTCCCTTCTAACCCTGACTGACTCTATGACTTGGGCTAGGTGATCCTGCTGTGGCAGGATTGAACTAGATGATCTTTCGAGGTCACTTCCAATCCCTAATGATTCTATAATTCTATGACAACAGTTTTAGTTCTTTATTTAAATTTTTCAACAAGTGAATATCTCAAAGCAGGTGTTTCTATCAGTCATGCCAGCTCAACCTGCATATGGGGAGTAAAGCAAATTCTTTGGTTTTCGGCATCCTGCTTTGTTACTCCAGTTCTGAAATCCAGAATACTTAGTGTGGTTGCACCTGGGCAACCCCAAGAATTTGATTGGATTTTCAAAGAGCTGCAATAATTGAGTGGAACTTCCTCAAAGATGCTCGGTGAAAAAACAGAATCCTGGACATCTTGCCTTTCTAATATATTGCACAGCTAGCAACAGCAAAAAGCTGCAAAATTGTGGTCTATGTCAACTGGAGTAAGGCATTTGACACAGTCCCCCACAGCATCCTTATAGTTGTAAGCTGGAACATAGGAGGTTCCACATCAACCTGAGAAGGAACTTCTTCACGGTGAGGGTGACAGAGCACTGGAACAGGCTGCCCAGGGGGGTTGTGGAGTCTCCTTCTCTGGAGATGTTCAAGACCCGACTGGACGGGTTCCTGTGTGACTTGGTTTAGGTGATCCTGCTGTTGCAGGCGGATTGGACTAGATGATCTTTCAAGGTCCCTTCCGATCCGTAATGATTCTGATTCTATGATTCTATGATCATTGCAGCCAAACTGAGGCAGTGTGGCCTGGATTTTCAGGTAGTGAGGTGGATTGTAAACTGGCTACAGGGTAGAAGTCAGAGAGTGGTGGTCAATGGGACAGAGTCAAGTTGGAGGCCTGTATCTAGTGGAGTGCCCCAGGGATCGGTGCTGGGACCGGTCCTGTTCAATCTATTCATTGATGACTTGGATGAGGGATTGGCATGCACTGTCAGCAAGTTTGCTGATGACACAAAGCTGNTACAAATATGTGAAGTGTGGGTGTCAGGAGAATGGAGCCAGGCTCTTCTTGATGTCATCTAGTGATAGGACAAGGGACAATGATTCCAAAATGGAAAATAGGAGGTTTCACATCAATATGAGAAGGAACTTCTTCCCAGTGAGGGTGACAGAGCACTGGAACAGGCTGCCCAGGGAGTTTGTGGAGTCTCCTTCTCTGGAGATGTTTAAGACTCACCTGGATGTGTTCCCATGTGACTTGGTCTAGGTGATCCTGCTGTGTCAGTGGGAGTGGACTAGATGAACTTTTGAGGTCACTTCCAATCCTTAATGATTCTATGATTCTATGATTGTTTCTCTGATTACAAAATCCAGAAGTTCATCTCTAAGTGTGCTTAGTAAGAACCAGACAAGTTAATGTCATTTTCATCACTGCACTTTCCATAGCTGGAACAAGTCAGCATCCAGAAATAAGAATCATACAGCTTTTCTGGATTTGTTTACCACAAAGTCTTGCCTGTGTATTGCAGCTCCAAGACAAGGAATGGAATGAGCTTCCTCCAAAATAAAATCCCTGTTATTTCACTTTGTGCGTGAAATAAGATAAAGGCACCTAGAAAAGAACACTTCAGAGTTATTTGGAGATTAAAAGAATTTAGGAGCCATAAAAGCCTACAGCACAGGCAGCTCTGCAACACAATTGGTTCCAGCGTGGTGAGAGAAAAAGAAGTACATCAAGACACAGCAGCAGTTCCAGGATCTTGCTGTGGCCCACAGTGGTAATTGCAGTTAATAAACTCTTTGGACAATTTCATAGACTATTCCAGTCTATATTAGAGATCACTAGACCTTGAACTTCTGAGTTGTACCTTTATAACTTTTGCACTTCTATAGAAGCTGAAAGATCTTTTGGCTTAAGAGAGGGAACATTTTCTGTTTTTATAACTTAGAAATCAGCAAGGGCATTTTAACAGTAAAGATGGCTCTATTTTGAGACCAAAGCTCTGTTTCAGGCTTGCACATGGAAAACAAACACTAAAGACTTATTTAGAGCCAGCTGAAAGACAGCAAAATCTTTGATTAAATTGTTTTGCTGTCTTAGCAACACGCAGAATAGCACAGATGCGCCACTAGCTTTCAGTGGACCTTAATGGACACACTCAAAATCAATTGCAGAAACAATACAGAATACAGAGGTGTGAGAAGTGCGTGCATGATTCAGTACTAGGATCAAGAAATAAATTGAATTTAAGGCAAAGCAATGTTGTTAACCATCCATTATTGGTCTCCTTTGCAATCTCTGAACTTCATTAAGATTTTTACTGTAATACATGTGTTGTAACTAACTTTTTTTGGTGGAGGGGAGAAACCTCTAGTCACAGCTTGAGCATTTCCATGATGAACAGTCAGTCACAAGTCTTATTATGTCATTCTGATTGCTAATTATCCAGTTGAACATGTATGGCTTGTTTCCAGACAGAATTTGTCTATCAGCATCTTGGCATCTCACTGCAACTTTGTCAGTTGAGAGCATCTATTGGCAGATATTTTGTTTTGGCTATAAGTTCTTACAAACTGTGATCAGGCCACAGCTTGGATTTTCAGCTAATTTAGACAACTCTTGCAGAGAAGGAACAGCCAGTCAAGACTACAGCTGTGCCTCTTCCCCTGAAATGGGATTGGAAGTAATCTCCCACCAGGGTACAGCACATAGGCCACTCACTGGCTTCTTACACCAAGGCTTATGAAAGCGTGTGAGTAATGCATACAGACAGGTCTGTGTGCCTCAGCCTACACACATACACATCCCTTCCACAGGATCAGAGACAGATGATGTGATGGTTACTGTTTTATGTGAGAGCTGTACTTCCAGTCAAGGAGTACAAGGAAGCCTGACAGAAGAGAAGACACCAGTCTCTCCTTTGTCAACAGGCACTGGCACAATGAAGGAAAGGATCTGCTAATCCTGGGAGTGCCGGCTGACAACTGACTGAACATGATCCAGCAGTATGCCCAGGTGGCGCAAAAGGCCAGGGGCACCCTGGCTTGTATCAGGCCAGCAGCACGAGGGATGTAATTGCCCTCCTGTACTGGGCACTGCTGAGGCCTCTGCTCGAGTAGTGGGGGCAGTTCTGGGTCCATCACTTCAAGAAAGAGATTGAGGTGCTGGAGTGGGCCCAGAGGAACAACAAGGATGTTGAAGGGACCGGAGGGAAAATCTGATGAGGAGAGGTTGAGGCACCTGAGGTTGTTTAGCATTGTCTAGCCTGGAGGAGACTCACAGGGGACCTCATTACTCTCTACAACTATCTGAAGGAAAGTTGTAGTCAGGTAGGGGTTGGACTCTTCTCCCAGGCAACTAGCTCTAGGACAAGAGTGCAGGGCCTGAAGCTGTGCCAGGGGAGGTTTAGTTTGGATGTTAGGAAGCCCGTCCTCATGGAAAGGGTGATCAGACACTGGAATGGACTGCCCAGGGCGGTAGTGTTTTCCCCATCCCTGGAGGTGTTTAAGGACAGACTGGCTGTGGCACTTAGTGCCATGGTCTAGCTGATGTGGAGGTCATATACTGGACATGATGATCTCAGAGGTCTTTCTCAGCCTCAATAATAACAACAACAATAAAATATTTCCCAGTCCTTACCAGACTTAACATCATATTCTGAACTTTCTCGAAGTGTGTGTGTCTATATATGTACATATGTATGTACGTACATACACACACACACACACATATATATATACACACACAGTTAAATGTGGATATGTGCATCACATGCATGCATTGAATACCTCGACGAAAACTAGCTCTGAGTACTAAATTCAAACTGAGATGTGAGCTACAGTTCATACACAAAATTCTTTAATAAAGTTCTCCAAGGCACAGTGCGGCCGTTTGCCCAAGAATTGAAATACTGAAAATTGAAATACTGAAAAAGGTAATTAGCGCATGACAACTAGATTTCTTACTCATTTTCTCTCTGCAACAAGAGCATCACAGACCTAGAATGTATCAGGAGATGTGTATTAGCTGTAGGGTATGTAAACAGACAGGGTCAGAGGATCTTGAAATCAAATACATGTACAATTTTACTGAAAACTACAGTCATTTCACAGAAGAAATTAAAGCTCCTTGTAATGGTTTTAAGGAAGTACTTCAAATTTCTTTATTCGCTTAGAAATAATGACAAAACTCTGGAGTTCTGCTATCACTGTAATTTAAATTTTTAAAGCTAGGCTTGTTTAATACACCATCATTTATTCAGAAAGGAAAATAGTTCTTTTTTTTCTGCTGTAGTTCAAACTCATGTTGCCTTTGACACTCATTTTAATGCATCTAGTGCGCTGTGGCATATTGCAATCATTATTTTGTAAACGGCATTAAGGGGCTTAGACTTTAGATCACTGTTTAAAATCAACTTCTTGCTATATACATATGGTTCAAGTGAAAACTGGCAGCACTTCTGGTTTTCACAATGACAGTTTAACATATGAGTTTACAAGTATGAATTATTTATGTAAACTTGAAGCCATTACCAGAAAAGCACTATAATTTACACAAACAATAGGGTTACATCTGTAGTCATACATATCCATCATTTATCAATGATCTTTGTAGATGATTAATAAATCATCATGAGTCTGATTCTGAGAAGGCAAAGTGACGTGTGTACAAATACACTTATCACACCTAGTGGGTTTTCCAAAGCAACAAACGGGCAGTGGAACACAGGTCTGTTGTAGTGGGGAAGTTGGAAGGGGAATGCCACAAATTAAGCTCATGTCCTGAAGGGATATCCTGTCATGCGTTCAATTTGTGGGAAATTTTTTTAGAGTAATTCCTGAATTTTCTCAAGTAAGGTAGTGAAATGCCACACATACTGTCATGCGTAAAGGAGGCAAATGGTGTGACAGACGTGTCTACCTTAATTTCCATGAGTAAATCAACTTAATACACTTTGATATTAACTAGAAACTGATCTATCTGGCATGTTAAACAAAGGGAGAACATGGTGAGTTTCAAAGAGTGGCTTTATGGAAAAAAAAAGATCTTTTCCTCAACTGAATTTTTAACCACTTTGTACCCAAAATTTCAGAACACCATTACTCTAATAGTCAGTCTGGCTTTACACTTTCTCAAGTAAACTGTGAACATCTGATAGAGAAGTTAATAAAATAATAAACAGAGCGCATTGTAAACCTCTTTATCAGATATAATTGTTCAGAAAAAAAAATCTTCCAGTGTTTCCCTACCATTTTAATACCAGCAGTGACTTTAATCTTCTCTGTGTCAAAAATTTTAAGACTATTCTTTATAAATATATTAAAAGTATCTTCTGTCTCTAAGTCTTTTTGAAAGGTTTTGTTTACACAGTTACCCAACTACTTGCAGTATCTCTCCCTGTAATACCCAAAGGTCTAGTATTATGTCATCACCGTAACTTTAAGCCTATTTTCCTCAAATGAATGTTCACATGAAACATATCTGTAAAGTCATTCAGTTATCATTATACACTTCAATATAAGCATCTTGGGCCCTGTGGAATTAAATCAGTTGTCAATTTTGCAACTTGCAAGGCTTAAATTACAATTCTTTATGCAGGAGACTCTTACCAACTTTTCATAGTACTTTTATTTTCTAAGCTGCATGTAATTGTTCTTTTGATATGAATGTGCTTGACTTTCCGGAAAGATGTCTATTCAAATTTTTTTTGAAGCTTGTCTGGGCCTTGCCTAGCTCTGGGTCCGTGTCCACGTTTGAAAAATGTACAGTTAAATTCTTGCTCCTTTGAAATCAATCACAAAATTTCCAATGACTTCAGTGAAGCAGAATCTCTCACCAAAGTTTTGTCATTGCACATTGGAGAGCAGATTCTCCATTGTCTTACACCATGCAAAGTTACTTATCACCACATGAAGTGGGACAATAAGGTATGCAACATATGAGTTTCCTTTGGTTAGAATTTCAAATTTAGCTTACAAACATTGTGAATGATCACACCAACATCAGAGGAGAATGAAGCACTCTCAGTTTTAACAATATTTTAAAGCTGGTTTTAGAAGGAGGGAAGAAATTAAAAGGGGCTGTGGATATGCTAGATTCTTTCCCTGACACCAGAGCACTTACTACCAGCTGTGAAATAGTAATTAAGTTCCTATTTTAACATGTATAGCCTATTCGAATACGCTACAAACATTGACACTTGATTACAGAGCACAATCTGCAAAGGCAAACTTCTACCAGTAATGTACATATGACATGCAGAGAGGAGTTCTGAATAAATAGATGACAAATTGAAGACTGGAAAGATAGGGAAGGGTACAGAAACAAAGCAGCTTCTTCGCATCTGCCTCAGAAAGAATACATTTCTTGTATTCTTTCTGCTCATGTACTTTCTCCCATTTATCTGTTCTATCTGATGGCATAAGGCCAGACAGTGGCAATTATCAGTGCACCACCACCATTTCAGCACTGGTAATTCAACTATTTAGCCAATACTAGGTAAGCAACATCATACCATGAACAGAAATGAGAACATGGACAAGGAGATGAGAAATAGAGAACACCAGATAAGTTAAGGGGAGCAGGGACTCACAAAGCCTTGCCTAAAAAGAGTAGGAAAAACTGTTGCAGTCAGTGCAGAAAGAGACAGACCCCAATTTGGCTCTTTGTCTGAGGCCGTGTCTAGAAATTATAAACATTTTTGCATTGTAAATTTAGCAGTCACTTTCCATGAAGCACAATAGTTTCCAGTGCTCCAAAAGACCGAGTTTCAAAATACTAGTTCACTTGATTTTTTGGTAGCTGTTTTTATTTTTTTTTCCCAATACAAGGAGGAAGAGCTATTAGACCAAATCTGACAAGCCGATTGACAAGCACATCTGAATTGCTTTTCACTTAGCCAAAAACATCTTCATACAATGCTGTTTAGGTAAGATTGAGAGCAGCTATTCCTAGCACTCTAATTGCAAATCCTGTGTGTTTCCTAACAGGAAAATAATAGTGAACCATACACCAGACTGAAACAGGTAATACTTATGAAACTGATGAAACTGTATAGATTGAAAAAAGTGATTTGGGATGCTTCCTTTTCCCTTGGAGACTTCCTCAAAGTCCTCATACCAAGTGGAAGTTTTTCTCAGCTTCTGATGTTGCCATGTGAAGTGGACAAGACCATGTAATTTAGCTAGATCATTTAGCTAAGCTGTAGGAACACTGACAAAAATACTCAGCAGAAATAGACACCTTCTAACCAGAGGCAAGACTACAAAGGAGGTGTCTTGTACAGCATTTTACTGCCATGCACCTTTTGTGGGTTTAGACTTCTGAAGTGTCTTTTACCTCTTGCAGCTGCGAGGGCACTGGAAGACTCAGAGCTCTTGCTACAGAGCATAGAAGAATGTAACACTGCCATGCAAACAACAGTTAGTGGAGAGTCATAGAAACATAGCATAGTTTCAGCAGAAGAAGACTTTCGAGATCATCAAGTTCAACCTTCTCATAGCCCTAACAGCACAGAATCACAGAATCATAGAACATTAGGGATTGGAAGGGACCTCGAAAGATCATCTAGTCCAATCCGCCTGCAGCAGCAAGATCACCTAGACCAAGTCACACAGAAACACATCCAGGCAGGTCTTGAAAATCTCCAGAGAAGGAGAGTCCACAGACTCCCTGGGCAGCATCTGTCACCCTCACTGGGAAGAAGTTCTTTCTCATATTTGTGTGAAATCTCCTATGTTCCAGCTTACAACCATTGCCCCTCGTCCTATCACTACATGACGTCGAGCAGAGCCTGGCTCCATCCTCCCGACACCCACCCTTCAAATATTTGTAGACATTAATGAGGTCACCCCTCAGCCTCCTCTTCTCCAAGATAAAGAGACCCAGCTCCCTCAGCCTCTCCTCATAAGGGAGGTGTTCCACCTCTCTTATCATCTTTGTTGCCCTACGCTGAACTCTCTCCAGCAGCTCCACATCCCTCTTGTACTGAGGAGCCCAGAACTGGACACAATACTCCAGGTGTGGTCTCACCAGGGCAGAGTAGAGGGGGAGAAGAACCTCTCTTGATCTGCTAACCACTCGTCTCCTAATCCACCCCAGGATGCTGTTGGCCCTCTTGGCCACAAGAGCACATTGCTGGCTCATAGTCATCCTGCTGTCCACCAGGACCCCAGGTCCCTTTCCCCTATACTACTCTCCAACAAGTCAGTCCCCAGTCTATACTGGTACCTGGGGTTGTTCTTGCCCAGATGCAAGACTCTACACTTACCTTGTTATACTTCATTTCTCCCTACCCGGCTCTCCAGCCTGTCCAGGTCTTGCTGAATGACAGCACAGTCTGCTGGGGTGTCAGTGACACCACCCAGCTTTGTGTCATCAGCAAACTTGCTGACAGTGCATGCCAATCCCTCATCCAAGTCATCAATGAATAGATTGAATAGGACTGGTTAGGGTTAACGTTAGAGTTAGGGTTAGGGTTAAGGTTAAGGTTACGGTTAGGGCACTCCTCTAGATACAGGTCTCCAAACAGACTGTGTGCCATTGACCACAACTCTCTGACTGCCATCCTGCAGCCAGTCCACGATCCACCTCTCTACACGATCATCTAGACCACACTGCTTCAGTTTGGCTGCGAGGATGCTGTGGGAGCCTGTGTCAAATGCCTTACTCAAGTCAAGGTAGACCACATCCCCCACTCTGCCATCATCTATCCACCTGGTTATTCCGTCATAAAAGGCTATCAGCACCACTAAACTTTGTCCCCCAAAGACTCAACCACCAACCTGGGCAGCCTGTTCCAATGCCTGACAACCCTTTCAGGAAAGAAATTCCGCCTAACTTTCAACCTGAACCTACCCTGGTGCAGCTTGAGGCCATCTCCACTCATCCTATCACTGGCCACTAGGGAGAATAGACCAACCCCTGCCTCTCTGCAGCCTCAAGTAGGTGTAGAGGGCAGTAAGGTCTCTCCTCAATCTCCTCTTCTCTGGGCTAAACAGCCCCAGATCCCTCAGCTGTTCAGATGTCATAGATGTCATAGAATCATTACAGATCGGAAGGGACCTCGAANTTGTAGTGAGGGACCCAAAACTGGACATAGGACTCAAGGTGTGGCCTCACAAAAGCTAAGTAGAAGGGAATGGTCACCTCTCTGCTCCTGCTTGCAACACTATTGCTGTTACAGTCCAGGATGCCATTTGCCTTCTTGGTCACCTGGACACACTGTTCAGCCAGCCCTCTATTAACACTCCCAGGTCTCTGCCTGACAGAACTTTAGCTGTTCCTCTCCAAGCCTGTAGCACTGCTGGGGCTTGTTGTGATTGAACTGCAGATCTCTTCATATTCTGACACTGTCCCAACTATGTTCCAAAGACCACAAAGCACTTACAGTGATATTGGAACTCTAGGAAAACTGTTTAAACCCTATGATATTAACCGAACCTCAAGCAAAGTTAAGAAAAGAGTTTCTTCTCAGCTTTCAGCGTAAAGTCATCAGTTTACTATTACAATTCAGTCACATATTAGTGGGACAAAGGCAGTGCAGGAGCAAAGAGAACTTGCACTGAATGCATGTTTCATTCTACGTGTCTGACCACTTTCGAAAGAAGGGCGTGTTTGTTCTTCACTCTTGATATAGTGTGCATTGCTCACTGATACACGTGCTAAGAGAACTGAAGGAGGAAAAAACTTTGTGGTATCTAGAAAGACTAAGGAGTTATCTGTTATTTTCTGTTTTGAAATCAAAGCCTATGTAATTTCTTAGAATTTTCTACTTTTGTTAGTTCAATCAGTTTTGTACAATTCATTTAGTGAAATTCTATAGCCTGGGTAATAGAGGAAATGAGATTATGTCAAAACTGAAGCAAAAGAGTATTTTTAAAAACATATCTCTAAGGGAATTATACACACAGTCTTTGGGTCTACTCTGACACAGTTAAAAAGTAAATGGGGGCTTAAATTACTACCAGGAATACTTGGATTGCACATGAAGAAAAACTTTGGAAGAGTAAATCATTCAGTCCTTCCCAGATGCATAGATAAGGCCTAGGACAAGTTTTCTAAGGAGGCAGTGGCATCATCTTTACTGATGAACTAAGAACACATTATAAGAAACATCTGGAAAACACTACACTGGATATAGCTGGTCCTGCTTTGGAGCACAGTATGGGAACTAGATGTCTTCATAGGATCTTTCTAAGCTTAATTTCTGGCCAGTTTTTCTGTGATGCTTATGATTTTTGTTGCCTTAAATTAATTTAAACTAATTAGAACTTTATCTAATTCTTTTTCTTGTTCTTCATAAAAATATCAACTGCTGAAAAATCTCACTTATGTTCTGAAAATTACCAGTAAGAAAAATAAAAAACTTAAGGTATTACCAGCAATAATTTATAGTATGTGAGTAGAGGTCCTATCGTACATAAACAAGTAATTCTTTCCTGTAGGCTTCTGTGTAACTCAACAGTCCCAATTCCCCCAGTCTTTGTAAGATAGCTGCTCCAGCCCAGTTTCTTGGGCTGTCAGTCTCTCCAGGACTGTCCCAATGCACTCTACCGAGTAGGTCCCTGAAGAGGCCAAAGTTTGCTCTCCAGAAGACCAGGGTAGCAAAGTTACTGGGTGCCCTCTCCACTGCCCTAAGGACCAGACCAGGCTTCTCCTGAGTTTCACGTTCCCCACCAATCCCTCCTTGCTGGTGAAGACAATGTCTAGCATAGCACATCTCCTTGTCAGCTCCTCTACGTCTTGGAGGAGGAAGCTCTCATCAATGCACTCCAGGAATCCCGTGGATTGTTTATGACCCACTGTGTTGTCTTTACAATAGATATAGGGGTGGTTGAAGTCCCCCCATGAGGACCAGAGCTTGTAAACATGAAGACACATTTATATGCCTATAAAGGCCCTCATCCACTTGGTCTTCCTGGTTTTTGTAGACCTATAGCATAACCCCACCCTGCCTCCTGCTCTTCATCCCAGGATGTTTCACTTGTCCTTTGCAGAGTAATCCAATAGAGCTGCTAACACACATTCCCAGTGAAACCTTTTATCCTCACATGACATAAGTAGAAAACCCAACAGTGGCCTACCCCTGGGCCTCCAATGGGAAGTGTCAGTTCCTGAGTCCTCAGACATACAACTCGTGTTGTTGACACCAATTGTCAAATAGACAAAGCCAGAAGAGCTGACCTGTGGGTTTTACAGGCAAGACAATATGCCTTCCAATAGGCCAAGATTCTGAATCAATGACCTAAAGCATCCTGTCACATAGAATTAGGCCAAAAACTAGAAGTGCAAAGTCTACAATGTCTTGCAGTCTCAATACCACTCTGCTCAGAGGCCTCAACACTTCATGTCTTAAACACAGCAGTAACTACCTAGAGCTGGGGTCCTCAAACCTCGGCCCACAGGCCGGATACGGCCCCCAGGGTCTCCAGTGCGGCCCGTCGATATTTACCCACCCCCCCACCAGGAGTTGGGGGGCGGAAACCGAGCAGCCACAGATGACTGCCTGCCGACTGCACGGCTGGGCTGAGGTGGGCAACTCCCCCGTCTCTCCCTCCCTCCCTCCAACTCCCAGGCAGGACAAACCAGGCAGCACAAACTATAGCCCGGCCCCCAACACTGTCTAAGGGACAGTGAATCGGCCCCCTGTTTAAAAAGTTCGAGGACCACTGAAGAGGTTCAGACCTGTTAATACCAGCCCAACAGGACACAGTCCATTCAAATCCAAGCTAACAAAATTGTGTTATCTGTTAGCAAGGCCTCTTCTGGCAGGACAAAGGGCAATGGTTTTAAACTAAAAGAAGAGAAATTTACTCTACATGTAAGTAAGACATCTTTTACAATGAGGTTGGGGAAGCGCAGCAACAGGTTGCCAAGAGAGGTAATATCAGCCCAAGACCACATGCCTACTAAACCAAGTACCACATATATACGGCTTTTTAACACCTCCAAATGTGGCAACTCCACTCCACTGACCACTCTGTCAGTGAAGAAAATTTTCTAAACCTCACATGGCACAACCTAAGGCCATTTCCTCTCATCTAATCACTAGTGACTTGGGAGAAGAGACTGACCCCCACATCACTAGAACCTCCTTTCAGGTAGTTTTAAAGAGCAATAAGATCTCCCCGAACCTCCTTTTCTCCAGACTAAACAACCCTAGTTCTCTTACTCACTCTTCATGAGACCGTTCACTAGCTTTGTGATGGATAAGATGGAATAATTCCTTCAGAAATAAAGCTATTTCATTTAAGCCAAGTAAGAAAGAACGAATTAGCAACAGATTTAGCATCCGGAACATTTCAAATAATTTGACTAAATGTACAGGATTTTTAAGAAAATTTGACTTTCTGTTGGGACTCGTGTCTAATATTTATTTCACAGCAGATGAGCCTCAGCAGACAACAGGAGAAAAGGCCAAAAGAAAACAGTTCACTTGTTTCCTCAGTAAATGTTCTGTAGTTTAGAGAAGGTGAAAACTAACACTCTGCTAATCCCGCCAGGCATGACCTGTGTGTGATTGGTCAACTGAACCCTGAAATCTGGTTTTCAAAGGTCTGAAAATGATACAACACAAACAGGTTCAAAGGAGACTAGTGAGCTCAGTGAACTCAAATTTCCAAGTCCAAATTTCCAGTATTGCTCTTTGGGGCCTTTGGAGGCTGAGTGAGTAATTTCAGCTTTGCTGCTGCTATCTATCTAAAGTAGGTGCTCTTCAGATACATCTTTTCTTTTAAAGAATTAGAGCACCATCCACACCAAGCCCTTTCAGCTTTGCTGAAATCCTATTGCTGGCAAGTCCAGGGATGCCAGGTGGCTATTCCTCATGCAAACCAACATGGATCGCCAGCATTTGAA
The DNA here is from genome assembly GCA_013400115.1 of Rhinopomastus cyanomelas. Classification (NCBI taxonomy): domain Eukaryota; kingdom Metazoa; phylum Chordata; class Aves; order Bucerotiformes; family Rhinopomastidae; genus Rhinopomastus; species Rhinopomastus cyanomelas. The sequence continues at coordinate 29,237 of VXBP01006830.1, forward strand.
TCCTGAATGTCCTGTGGGGACAATGGGTGGGATGTCTCCCCAGCAATTACAAAACAGGCTTTGTCATAATTTCTGGCACTTTGGATTCCTTGGACTATAGAAATAAGGCTCCTTTTTCACAGGACTTCTGGATCACATATCATTCTTGCCTTATTCTTTAGCAAGACACACTTCCTCTCCCCTGTCTCCCACCATGTTGCAGTTTGAGAACTGCTAGAACTTGTAGAAGTGCTTTCATGAGGAAGAAATGTTTTGTTCTGTTCTGGGGGACCTGCTCCTGGTTGCACAGGTCTCAGGACCCTTCCCCGGAAGCATCTGTCCTGTGACCTGCCCCTGAAAGGCGGGCTGGGGGAGCCTATAAAAACCGGGGCAGGGTCTTTATTTTGCCTTTTTTCACGGGCTGTGGCCCTGGAGGGAGCGCCGCCTCACCACCCCGGGAATGGGCGGGGGAGGGGGTGAGGACTGCGGCTCCGAGGGGGGTGAGGACAGCAGCTCCGGGGTGAGAACCGCGGCCTCCAAACCAGC
>VXBP01006830.1:30204-58627 GCA_013400115.1 Rhinopomastus cyanomelas
AGGAAAGCAGGAGGACTGGAGAATCCTCAAACCTTGGATGTGAAAGACAGAGACTGGGTCCTTTGAAACGCATGCAGCTGCATAGAGGGATGCAGGTGTGGGCACTGATCAGTCAGGCCATCCCTATTCGTTGAGCTGGAGAAGCCACGCTGAAATGCATGCGGCTGCACCAAGGGATGCAGGTGTGGGCACTGAGAAAATCAGGCCATCCCGGACTGACATGCTTTCCTTCCCAGGTCTCTAAATTGGAAGAAGATCCAAGGCCCAAACTGGAGTGGTTTCCCATTCTATTTTCTCAGGTTCTGTGAGGGCATTGATGACACCGTTTGTATGCACCGACTTGCATAACCTTTTCTGTATACGGTTAGTGTTAATAAACCTTTCTGGAGTTTCCCTAAGCCATCGATTGTTCTGGTGAATTTTATCCAAGATGCCATTAAGACCTCACTGCTTTGCTTTCCTTTCTTTGATATTGAATTGTGGTCCTGAACCTACCACATACCAGAAGGCTTCCCTGGAGTGAGAAGCAAGAATCTACTCAGATGTGCCCCCCAGAAAATCAACTGTTGACTTTGTCTACACTTTTTTGGTACCATTCTTCTGATCTTGTTTCCTGATATGTGGCCTCACCTTAAAGAACCTCCGGCACACAGCTCACTCTTCCTTATCAAATCCTACTTAAGGTGCATACATCAGCCTTTGACTTTCTTTGTGAAGATCTGTCTTTTCTCGCTCTTTTTCTCAGTCTTCCTACTCTGTTTGCAGATTCATTGATTCCATAACACACAGGCATTGAACTTCTTTTTTTTTTTTTACTGCTCCTCTTGACATATCTATGTTGTTCCCTTGCTCTCTTCAAGCATTCCTCTTACATTGGAATCTCTTATTTGGATTTTGATACAGAATTCTGAAATTTTTTTTCAAATTATATGTCAAAATTATTCTTAGTGACAGTAACAAAACTATTTGTTTTCTTCTCCTAGGTGAGACCATAAATATAAGAATAATTAAGAAGGTAAACAAGAGAATCAATTTCAAACTTAAAATGAGTCACAGAATTACAGAATCACAGAATTACTGAGGCTGGAAGAGATGTCTAACATCATCAAGTCCAGCCTATGACCTGACACCACCACATCAGGCTAGATCATGGCATAAAGTGGGGGTCCTGCTCTGGCAGGGGGATTGGACTAGATGATCTTTTGAGGCTCCTTTCAATCCCTAATGTTCTGTGATTCTGTGAAGTGCCACATCCAGTCTGTCCTTAAACTCCTCCAGGGCTGGGGATCCCACCACAAGACTGGGCAGTCCATTCCAGTGTGTAACTACCCTTTCCATGAGGAAGAGCTTCCTAATATCCAACCTAACCCTCTCCTGGCAATGAAAAATTAGGTTTCATAGACACCTAAGTAAGCTAAAATGGGCAATAATTGATTTTTAATGTTTTTTCTCTAATCAAAACTTGATAACATTTCAGGACAAGAATAAAAGAGAGAGACACATCCCAAATTAGAATGAAAAGCCAAATGTTTGTTTTCAAAAGTGTTTTTAATTACTCTGAACCGAATGTTTTACGTCAACAACTTAAAAATATTTTGTTTTGATTATTTCTATTTTTAAAGACTCTCTAACTTAATTTGTGTTTGGAAAGAAAATGTCATTTAGTAACAGCAATTGGAAGCTCCTCACACTATAAATGCTGAACTAAGATATTTCATTAAAATTAAAATATATTTGAGAAAAAATAACTTCAGCAAATAATCTTTTCTAGAAGCAGTGTTTCAGCTCTATAGGTTTGTTTAACAGTTCTGTTCTGTGTTTTCTTCCAGCACAAGGATTTCTGGAGTTTTGTGCTCTGTGATTCCCCTGCTGTTAATATTTGCCTTGCATGTCATGTGTTGTCAAGTCAAATGACTCCTAAGGGTAATGGTCAGAGCCTACATAACATTCTTGGTATCTAATATAAAAAACCCACTTCAGCTCACTTGACCCTACGTAAAAGGTTTGACAGACTCACAGTCTGAGCTTTCTTTGATGCAGACACACTGCAATCATAACACTGCACCCGCTTCAACAGTTACTGATGAAATAATTACTTCAAAAATCAATGAGGCACTGAGAGGACCACTACTTCTGAGGGGGTTTCCTACCTGAATGTAGGCCAAAACATAGTCCAGTACTGTGTACATTCGCATATTTAGCTTTGTGAAGATCTGGCCCTTAACTAGGTCTCCCAAATGTATCAGCAGTATGGCTTTAAAATGTATTCATTGTGTCTAGTTGGAGGCCTGTATCTAGTGGAGTGCCCCAGGGATCGGTGCTGGGACCGGTCCTATTCAATCTATTCATTGATGACTTGGATGAGGGATTGACATGCACTGTCAGCAAGTTTGCTGATGACACAAAGCTGGGTGGTGTTGCCGACACCCCTGCAGACTGTTTTGTCATTCAGCAAGATCTGGACAGGCTGGAGAGCTGGGCTGAAATAAATCTAATGAGCTATAACAAGAGTAAGTGCAGAGTCTTACATTTGGGAACAACAACCCTAGGTACCCATATAGGCTGGGGACTGACCTGTTGGAGAGTAGTGTGGGGGAAAGAGACTTGGGGGTCCTGGTGGACAACAAGATGACTATGAGCCAGCAATGTGCTCTTGTGGCCAAGANTGATCTTTCGAGGTCCCTTCCAATCCGTAATGATTCTATGATTCTATATCTAGATGGAAGAGTGGTAACACATCCTTAATGCATGTTTGCCTTGCAGTGACTGGTAAGCTCAAGAGAAGATAAGGAAATAGCAGGCTTGTTCTCAAACGCATGCCTATACGATGGCAATATACTGAGCAACATTCATCATTCGCAAATACAGGCATGTTTTTCAGATTTTTTTTCCCATTATTCTATTTCTATTATTATCAGAGTAAAAACATATATATGCCCATATTTGTACAGAATAGACTGAGGGAAAAACGGCAAAAAGTCTGCTTCATGCAATAGCAATGAAAGACTGAGTATTGTTGTTTAACCATAACAAGGTGAAGATGAAACATCTTGTCAAATGACTGTAATTAAAGACAGAGGGAACATACAGTGATAAAGCTGATCTTCAGGCTGTGAGGATTCCAAATTCTATGCAATATTAAAAATGGTACTGCAAAGGCCCCACTAGGACTGAAGTTAATTATCAGGCTTTTGAATAAAGAAGTCATGATACTGTATTTCAATTCCGAGCTGTAGCACAGTTTTGAGAGAACTGGAACTCTTGTGTTTAACTTCAGTCACTTCAAATTGGTGGCTGTTTCACATAATATGTACCATTCAATAAGTCTGCACTCTCACTCTTTTAATTCGAGTTCTAATTGAGCTCAAAGAGTCCCGAACATTCAGTAGGTCACCCAAAATAATATTCAATGACAATCACTGATACAACTCAAAAGGACTACATAGAGAGGAATCCTTTACCTGCAGGGATGCATCATAACCTTCCATAAGCAGATAGGGAGAAAACTTAGCTGTATCACAGTCATGCTGTTCTCCACGTATTACAGTCCAAAAAAGCAAAAAGACACAACAGTTAATCTGGATGGTGTGTTCATTCACTTGATACTAGATATCAAATACTGTCCATGGGATTTAGACTCTTACTGAATTCTCCAAATACAGGAGGATCCATGCTTTGCCTGATCTCCATTCACAATCCTGACTTTATATACAGATAGCCATAGAAGAATCCTAGCCATCTCAAAGCACTTCTTTTAGTGTTTACACTAAAGTTTTAGTGTTTACACTAAAGTTTTAGTGTTTGTTAGAATCTGCAGCCTAACTCAACAATTAACTGTCTGAAGAACCTCTGATGCAAATCTCATGCACATCAAAATTATGGATGTTTCATGACCTTTTGGACAGAGCAAGGTGAACTATGATATCATACCTCATCTGAAGCACATCTTTAGTCCACGCTTAATAGTGTGGCAACACTTGTATTAATAAGGAAGGGTCCTCCGTGCCTAATGCTTGACACAGGAAAGGTACAGAGTCAGCAAAATCTTAATTGTAATAATAAGTGTATTTTCACAGTATCAGCTACTTGCTCATCAGTCTCCCTAATCATTGCACTTATCAGTTGTACTAGATTTTATTCTACTTACATACATAAACATGTAAAAGCTGAGTGCTAGGTCTAGAGATTTGAGCTATTTAGCTCTTGTGCAGGAATATTTGCATTATGAAAAGAAACACAGACTCTGCTGAAGCACAGGACCGGTTCCACAGCAGAAACATACTGAAGAAGAGGTGAGAAACTGCTACAGAGGGATAAGAGGTGTAGTCTTATAAAGAAACAGGAACCAAAGATGCAAAGTCTTATCGCCGCAAGTGCCAAACAGCTATCTTTGAGATGGTTGTTTTCAGCTATTATCAGCTAGCAGCAAGGGTACTCTGAGACAGTTATACATGGATTGAGAAGAACTTGATAGGAGGGCAGCAAGAAGACCAGCAACTAACACAGAAATGTAAAAATAGAAAATTTGTATTTCAATTTAATTTTCCTAAACTTTACAAAATGCTGAGTTTATCAATTTTTAGTTTTCCTTCCCTTCCAAATTTTGAGTCTTAGCTATTTTCACATTTACTTCCTCACCAGGAAGTAGAAATTTAATAAAATAACATGATGCTTCTTAGCTATTAACAAGAGTTCAGGAGACAGAGCGTCTTATAAAAGTGTTAGATATTCTGAGGATAATAATATAACCCTAAGAGTTCATGAACTTTGAAATATATTGGAGGATTTTAAAGATGCTGATCATTTGTGGACAGGAGATTAGAGTATGCTTTGGGTCGAGTTCTTGCTAACCCAGCAGCTCATTTCACCGTACTGTCCTTAATAGGATAATGCTATGGGTGATTTAGTGCTGGAATGTCCAATATACTGCTCTCTTCATTCAAGGCTTGAACCCGGGATATTACTCTCACAGATGCTGAGGCTCTGGCAATGGAGCTGGAATGCATCTTTTCAAACCCAAGGTCTCAAATAGAAAACTATTTTCATGAGTGCATTTCATTGCTGTAATGGTGTTACCTACATTTCCATTTGAAGTCTCTTGTGCTTCAGCAATACAGCTGTCATCTAAAATCAGAGTTGAGAGCAGAGAAAGTTTCATTTTAGTTTCTTTCTCTTACCCTGCATACCCATTTTACCTGGGCAAAACAGAATTCAGCTCACAGACTGCTGGAATTCTAGCTCCATGGACTTCCAGTTCAATATTCCGATCATTACATGCTCCCCTGAGTTACGGAAAGGTTTTACAACACTTTTCCACATGTGGACCAGTGAGCAGTACTGTGCTTCAAAATATACAACAGCTTGTTGTGAATGTATTCACCTTTTCTTCTTTAGTAAAGGAAAATAACACACCAAAAATCAAATTAATTTTTTAACATTCCTTTCCTGATGAAAAAAAATTATGGCCCATGCATTCTCTGTTTTCTCTTATCTTTCTTCCATTTTGCCAAAAGCTGCTGCAAAAATCCAAGTTGTCTTAGTTCCTGCAAGAGCCAACTACAACAAAGTAAAGCATCTACAATTGGTTTATTTTTCTTTGTGAATGCATAAGAAATGAGTATGGAAAATGTCTTTTAATGTTTTTAATATCCTTTTTATGTCAAAATGTACAACTTAACAATATTCATTTTGCTTTTAAATGCATCTGGTCTTGGGAGGAAACTTGCACTATCATAACAATAAGTTTGGTTTGCATAAGTGTTAAAACTGGAGCTGAGTCCCATTGAATACAGAATTAAAGTTGGTCTGAGTTTCAACTTGAGTATCTGAAAGCAGTACTGAAAGAAAAAACAGGTGTTTCTCTATATAATTCTAAAGCAAAAACCTGTTTCTGGTACTTGACATTCCATTCCATCAGTTACAAATTAAGAAGAAGAAATCACAGAATCACAGAACATTAGGAAAAGGAAGGGACCTTGAAACATCATCTAGTCCAATCCCATCTAGTCCAATGCAAGACTCTACACTTACCCTTGTTATATTTCACTAAATTTCTCCATGCCCAGTTGGAGTTCACCCTGAAGAGGAGAAGGCTCTGGATAGACCTTATAGCAACCTTCCAATCCCAGAAAATGGCCTGTCAGAAGGCCCCTCAGTCTCCTCTTCTCCAAGATAAAGGGATCCAGGTCCCTCAGACTCTCCTCATAAGGGAGGTGCTCCACCTCTATCATCTTCGTTGCCCTACACTGAATTCTCTCCAGAAGCTCCGCATCCCTCTTGTACTGAGGAGCCCAGAGCTGAACACAATATTCCAGGTGTGGTCTCACCAGGGCAGAGTAGAGGGGGAGAAGAACCTTTCTTGATCTGCTAACCACCCCTCTTCTAATCCACCCCAGGATGCTGTTTGCCCTCTTGGCCACAAGAGCACACTGCTGGCTCATAGTCATCCTGCTGTCCAACAGGAACCCCCAGGTCCCTTTCCCCTACACTACTCTCCAATAGGTCAGTCCCCAGCTTATACTGGTACCTGTGGTTGTTCTTGCCCAGATGTAAGACTCTACACTTACCCTTGTTATACCTCATTAAATTTTTCTCAGCCCAGCTCTCCAGCCTGTCCAGATCTCGCTGAATGACAGCACAGTCTGCAGGGGTGTCGGCGACACCACCCAGCTTTGTGTCGTCAGCAAAATTGCTGACAGTGCATGCCAATCCCTCNCATTCCCCAGTGAAAGGCAGGGTATCTAATACTGCAGGCAGTCATGATTGAGCAGTTATCTAATACATATTCCCTACAAGACAATCTTAAATATCAGGCCAGCTGCAGGTTTCAAGCAAGTTCAAAGTTATGTCTTGCAGTTTGGAGAAGGCGCTGTGAAGAATTGCTGTTCCTAAGCACCAATCAAGGTTGTACAGATAACTCAGTTTTTGAAAGTATAGCTGTAAGTGTATTAGTTGCCACTTGTATGATAGCTTTACAATGAAACAGCTTTGGGTAATTTAAATTATTTCTCTAGTTGCAATGTGACACTATTTGTTAGGACTTCTATTAAAATACATAGATCATACTTTTTCTAGATCTGAGCTCTGCCTCTAATGTTTATATTTCACACTTCATACCTTTTAAATATCAATAAAGTTACTCTAGCCACAAGGCATGACAAGTCTTGAATACTTGTCACCTGAGGCTCAGTTCACATTGAGATAATCTGTGAATCCGAAGGAGATTAAAAGTAAATGTTTCCCTCAAAGTTAAATGAAAATTTTAACTCATTAAGTTCTGGTGGAATCACTCCTGTTTTCATTTTTGTTTACCTGCTGTTAAATTCTCAATAACACAAACACGTTAGAGCACATGTGTACAAGTACTCTGTTCTTTCTGAAAATGAGATCTTGAGTCTGCACCTGACCACAGATTCATAATTTTTTGGCTCATTTATACTTTGTCTTTCAATCTTCCTATCGTCCCCCAGCTATAAGCCAAATTCATCCTGTTCTTTCTTCTGACACAATTATTACAAACATCTCCACTTTTGTTCTAAGTTTTATGATTCCCATGGCTATAGCCTCCCCAAGTCTCTACACTTTAAGCCACAAACACAGCCAAAACATTATTTTCTGACATCTCTCCAAAGAGGCAGAAACCTATTGACAGGAACAAATTTACTAGGCAAGGCTTAAAAGGGCTGCCTAAAATATTGTTCAGTGAAATTTCTGTGTTCTCTGCTCATGGAGAACATAGGATCACCTATGTAATTCCACATTGTCAAACAGCACTGCACCATCTCCTACAGGACAGTATTTTATCAGTAGCATCTTAGCCAGCCAGTGTTTCTTTCAGCCCCCAGTACCTCATATTTTACACTGGTTGTTTTTTGGTTTTTTTTTTCCCAGCCCCACAGAACAAGAAACAGTAATTTCTTGTTTGGAAAGGTCTAACACCTTCGCATGAGCACAGAGTTGTCACTTGTTAAACAAGGTTCCTCTATCATTCTGACAGCCCTGGCTGAAGAATAACACACAAAGTAATCACCTCTAAGGAAAATCTGACTAGGGAACGATGTGCTAGCAAAATCTTGGTCAAAGTCTTGGAGCAACTCCATAAATCCTATTGCTGATTGACATCTGAGAAGCCTCGTAAGATACAGCAGCCCCAGCTCAAACCTACAAAAGCCTGCCTGCCTATTAGAATCTTGATATCCTCAGTTTGTTATACGTGTGAAGAAGTAGATCTATTGCATAAGGGTAAAAATCATTTATATTTTTGTTAGAGAGTATTAATTCAGCATGTTTGCATGCTGAACGCAACATGTTCATGTTCACTTCCACAAAACTTATTCAGTCTTCAAACGGAGGGAGAATATTTAATCTCTGTGCAAGTGCTCCACAGCTAAAGAAAAGCAGTTCTGACATCTTAATTTTATTTAAATATATGAGAAGAGAAAAAACAATATGCAGAGCACCATCCAGCTGCAAGAGTAATACCAATTTGGTCATTTTGGCACAGTAAATAGTTAAAATGACGCTTACCTAAGCTGTTCTTATTTGTGCCACATCACTCAACATTATTGCCAGTATCTTTATCACAGAACAATATTTTCCCCAGGATGGTATTTTCTTAACTGATTTATGTAAAGCTATCTCTCCTACCAGTCAGGGATCATACAGAAGTCAGTGGGAAGCAACAATATACCCTTTTCAGTATGAAGTTATTTCTTTATATGAGATAGTTGACTTGAACCTGAATGCTAACAAGTGAAGCAATCACTTTCATTATTTTTGCAGGAATACCTGGAAAAAAAGAAAGGTGACCTATACTGACTTCATATTGATACCATTTGAATAATAGGGCAGCTTTTGTTTGTAAACTGGTAGTTGGTTTTTTGGCTAGCTGGCTTTAGATAAGAAACAAAGTCTTTTTTAAAAAAAACCTGATAATAAAAACCTTTCCCAGCCAAAATATGTGGTTAGCTTGTGTTAATATAGCAAATAATTTGCGATGTTTTGGCAAATGTTTACAATAAAATCACCTAGCTTTCTTGCAGTTTTCCCTGTAAATATGTCTGGGGTTCATAGTACTTAGCCAAACATGAAAAAATCACAAATTTAATCTGTAGGGTTATTATGAGACAAAATAAGCTTCTGTGACATACAAAGATCCAAGCCTTTTATTTGCATTGAACTAGAAAGACTATCTACTGTCTGTTCCCAAATAAAACAGAAAATTAGGCAAGTTTTTATGTTTTGCAAAGACATAAATTGAGCTTTATTGAATATTGAATATGCATTTGATAATTCAGAATGAGAATACAGTACAAACCCAGATTATTTTAAACTCCCGGGGCCTTGGCGTAGTTTTTAATCGTGACTTGTGCCCTTGTGTGATCTAAATGGAATCTGATTCCTACAAATTTGTGCTTACCCTTCACAAAAACAAAAATCTAATCATGCAGTTCAACTCAAATATTTCACTGCCAACATATTTTTCACATACCATATTTGAAAGTATAAGCACAAAATACTAATAGGAAGAAATATGCTTCACCATCTACATTTGAAAACTTCCATTCTTTCAGAAGCAGTGCTATACAAGGAAGAGTAACATTGAGTGAAAACTGAACTCATTTAAAAGAAAATCTTAAATCAATACATCTGAAATCAAATGCATATTGATTTTGCCATTTTCCTCTTCAAAAATAAACTGTCTCAGTAAATTACCTGAAGCTATCAAACCATGACACAATCCTTAACACATGCAGATCTAATTCCTTCTATATATTTTTAATTTTACTGCTGTGACTAGTGTCCAGTTAGAAAGAGTAGTTCTGGTGGTAAAATCACATACATGCAAAAACACTATTGAAAACCTTCAAGGTTTAAAAATTCTTCTTCATGAGCTGGTTTTGATGAAAGTCTGTAACAGGTATGGCAGCTGTACAATCAGTCTCTCTAACAACCTGGGCCACTGTCAGGTGAAATGAAACAATATCCCCTCACTTTGATGGGCATTGGCTACAGAGTCATACGTACAGAACAATGATGGTAGAGCCCACAACTTCTACTGTGTGGATAATGACAGTTTTAGTACCCTGAAAACTTTTCATAAATATCTAATTTTAATACTATGACAAATGCATATTTTTTTTCTTCTTTCTAGCATAAGGATTTCCTTGATGCTCTCTATTCCCACCACCTTGTCTTACAAGTTTTTCTTTTGTGTCTCCCTGTGACTTCAGTAAGAGCTCTGGAGAAAGGAATAGTGTAACCAAGCCCTTAATCAAATTTATTAAAATCCTGATGATATACAACCCAATTAAGGAATACCTCTTAATTCTATAAGAGCTTTTTAGAGTCACTATAAAGCATTTTCTTCCTCACCACATAAAATTCACCTTATGCATTGCCATCGGTCAATATGAAGTGCTAGCCCTAGAAATGAAAATGGGGTAATTAAATCTACAATCTATTGCTGATTTAATAATTACAATGTAATGCTAATTGCCTGAAGAGTTTTTGAGCAACTTTCAATCATGTTATTGGCCACACCGTGAAAACCATAGCAATATTGTGGTATGCCTGTTTCTAAAAGTAGGATCTTCTTCATCTCATCTGCTGGTACAGTACTTCCCTCAAGTGGTAAATGTACGTCTGTCTGTTTTGAATTTTTCTGTAGGATGTCAGAGCTTTCCAAGTTTACTCATGTGTTGTTTCCTCTAAATTATTACAGAGTCAACTTGCTTTTTTTTTTTCTGCTGGTCTGTGTTGCAACTTCATTGTTTCAGATACTTTTAATTCTGCCAGCTACAGTCCCATACAGCAAACATTATCAGCATATATGAACATTTCAGACCACAATCTCCTTGCTTTTATGAAGCTGAAACTCACAACAGGCAGCTCACGGGTTCTGGCATGACGCCTGGTTGCATGCCTCAACCATCAAATATGCGTAATCAAGCAAGAATTATGCAATTACTAGTTCTCCATCAGAAGGTGCTTCAGCACCACCAGTCTCCAGGCTCAAGTGAAACAGAGTGGAAGAAGCAGAGCACAGGAGCTGGAAGGTGGCATGAATATTCCTTATATTACACAATTAAAAAGCAAAGGACAACATAAATCTCACTTTCAGGAACTATTAATAAGCAAATCCACACAGAAGACTGCATTGGAAATGTGAAGTGTTCGTGCTAAACATATACTCAAGGTGTTCAAGACTGAAAAGCACAACTACTGAAGCATTTTTAACCTATATTCTTTAGAATCTGTTACCTACAGTAGCAGATTCTCAACAGACCTGAGAGAAGACACATACATAAACAGAAGAGCAGGAAGTAAGAAGCTTTGTGTCATGATACATACACATTTTGGTACTGTGGTTGTAGTAGATAGTGTGTGTGTCTGGATAGCACTATCATTCCTGAACTCCTAGCCCTCATTTGGGACGTAACTCCTAGTGCAAGTTTGACAATACAATTGAATGTGTGAAACCCTAGATGCTCCCCAATAGCACTTCACCATTCCTTCATATCTGCCTCCTGTTTGATGACCCGTTTCACCTCTGTCTCAACAGAATGATGTGCATGGGGCCCAGACGGCTTAGTCACAGCTGTATTCTCTTCTTTGCCTCTATTTCCAACTGATAACTGTATTCATTTTGAAAACAATAGGACATGGATCCTGGAGCAGCACTTACTAAAGCAGTTATTCACTTTGAGCCCTTGCAGTTTCTGTCCATCAAATAGTCCACGCAGAATGGCAGCATGGCTAAACATGCTGGGCAACTCCTCATATAAGACCACACTTCTTTCCACAGGCTCAGATGAAGTGTTAATACTTGCTGACTGATCCCTATATTATCTACAGTCAAAGACTACTTCTTCAAACCGTGCTCACTATGTTGCCTCTCAAAGGAATGATTTTCTCTTCCTTTTATGAGGTATCCAAGGCAGAGAGTAAACATAAACTCTCTCACGCTTTATTCTGCAGAAAGGAGCACACTATCTGATAGTTTATCCTGCCTGTATGGTCTCAGTGAAAATGACAGAATCCTAAAATATGGCTGGATGGGGTATGTTGTCCACGTGAACTTTAACATTACACTTACCTATGGGCACAGGAAACACCTCATCCATCTCTACTCAGTGGCTCTGGAGCCTCTCAGCAATGAGGTTATGTCTGCACGTCATAAGTTTATAATTACTGGTCAGGAAAAAAGAAGTCCAAAGCATCTCCAAAATTGTCCTGTACCAGTTGTTGCCTCTCAGATCCAAATTTTTGGGAAGAGGGACCCTTTTTTTTAAAGGCAGAATTGGCCAGATATTCAAAAGTGTTCAACTCCCAACAGATTTTACTCTTCTCAGTGGGTGCTATCGGCTCTTAAAGTGTTTTGAAAACACAACCTTATATAAAATTATTTCAATTTATCCTTTGGCCTGCATTACTGACAGCTGTGATTACAGTGTTATATATTATCAGGGTTGTGGATCAATGGGCAGTGTCTCCCTGAGAACAGCCCAAATAATAGGTCTTCCAAGACTGGAGAATGAATGTACCATCCTCCACAACAGCTCATCTCTAGCAGTTCACCTCTGCTGAATACCTGGGCTATGCCAGCATCAGCACAGTGCATCTGGTAGTGGCTCATGGTTTCTCTTCTTTATAAAACTGCAGCCAACCCACTGAACTGGCTTTCAGTGAGGTGCTTTGGCATGCTGTATGGACTCCAATAATTTTTCAGCTGAAATAGAGCATAATCCTCTGTCACTTTCATATTATGCTGATAAATTATTGCACTGGGGCACTTTTAAGGGCTGTTTCACATTTAGCTTGCACTCATGCAGAACAGCACATTGTCTGTACAAAGCTCCAGGAGCAAAATGACAAAGTTGGGGAAATCTGCTTGCTGTGAACTTGGGACTCTCCAGGTTTTCCAGGTAGACTTTCCAGGGCTCATTGTTTAAGTTTCATCTGACTTGGTGGGTTTTGTTTTCCTTGCCTGAATATTCTACCTCCTATACTTTCACCAAAAGCCATCCAGGGATTTAAAGCAGTCTCCTAGCCTCATTATGGTAATTTTCTTTACCAAACACTTCTGAATGTAGCTGTCTGATCCACTTCCCATTCAAAATTCTGTTGTCATTAGGTATCATGTGAAAGATCAAGCCTCTCCTTGCTGACAGCCAGTAGTTTCTCAAGGTCCTGATGGTTCTGCTGAACATCTAGGAAGCATGAAAGTGAATAGCTATGCTAATGCCTCATGATCTTTGGGGCATACATTTATGTGACTATCAGGTAGGATAACTGTGTATTACTAACAATTTGGCAAAGTTTTGCCTTGGACTTCTTTCAGAATGTCATAACTGCTTCTTCCATAGAGCAAACTATTTAGACAAATGAAAGTGACTCATCACACCAATCCAGCTAACACTGTAGGCAATGCCCCTGAACATGCAATTGAAATGCAATTAAACACATTATCTCACCTTTGTTTTCCGCAGCGATTGCCCCAAAAATCTCAGTCATATCTAACACAGTGCCATTGGATAGCAAGATGCTTAAAATTGCTCCAGAATAGGGATTAACTTCTACTTCCAAGCCAGTCAGAAATCTTTATAAAATGCTAATAGCCATACAATCTAGCCCTAAATTTAAGACAGCATTACACTGAAATAGTGACATTCAGTGAGACAGATACTTTAAAAATAACATTTCAGTGAAGTGTTTATTTAGCCATTAGCAAAAACCAGCAATGTGAATTAAACATTTGTTTAAAACATAAATAATGAGTGCTGTTAAAATGCAACAATTAGAAGTTAAGCTGCAGGAATTCAAGCCTACAGAGACTACTCTAACTCTCCTATTTTCACTGGCTGGTCACGCTAAGATCTGGCATTGTATTATGGAGTCATATAACAGTTTTGGCTGGAAGAGACCTTCAAGATCATCAAGTCCAGCCTTCTTCTAGCCCTATCAGCACCACTAAACCATGTTCCCCAAAGCAACATCTACCCTTATCTTCAACATTTCCAGGGATGGGGACTCAACCACCAACCTGGGCAGCCTGTTCCAATGCCTGACAACCCTTTCAGGAAAGAAATTCCGCCTAACTTTCAACCTGAACCTACCCTGGTGCAGCTTGAGGCCATTTCCACTCATCCGATCACTCATAGCCACTAGAGAGAACAGACCAACCCCTTTTCAAGTAGTTGTAGAGAGCACTAAGGTCTCTCCTCAATCTCTTCTTCTCCAAGCTAAACAGCCCCAGATCCCTCAGCCATTCCACATATGACACATGTTCCTAATCCTTTACTAGCTTGGTCACCGCCTCTGTCCCCTCTCCAGCCCTTCCATGTCCCTCTTGTAGTGAGGGGCCCAAAACTGGACACAAGGTGTGGCCTCACCAAAGCTAAGTAGAGGGGAATGATCACCTCTCTCCTCCTGCTGGCAGCACTATTGCTGGTACAGGCCAGGATGCCATTGGCCTTCTTAGCCACCTGCGCACACTGCTGGCTCATTTTCAGCCAGGTCTCTATTAACACTCCCAGAAGTGTTATTAGAAGTAACCAAAATGTCACCTAATATTTCATAATGTCTTAGGGACAAAAAACTTTGTTGAAATGTTAAAAATGCTATCTGAGTGTTTGAAATGGTAAGCTGGAATTGCTCTGGAATTGCAATGGCAGCTTCATTTTTCATCAATGGACAAGCTACAGCTACATTTTAGAAAAGTCTACTTCTGCTTTCTAGAAATTATGAAACAAAAATATTTCACACACAGTTAAAAAACAGGTCAGTACCAACCTATGTTGCAGCAATAGTGAAGAGAGAGTAGAGGTTAACTTAAGCTTTATAAGAATTTGGGAGCAGAAGAAAACTCATAACATTGATTTTGAAGACAGAAATTGTTCCACATAAGTAGCTTCTGTTCTTATGTCCAATGATTATATGAGAAAAATATGGAAAATTTGGGAATTTAAAATCCATTCAGAAATTAATGACATCAAGTTGTGTTCTGAAGAATTGTGGCTTTATACAGCTATAAGCTACAGAAAATAGATGAAACTTAACTAGACCCATTATTAAGAAATCTCATCTATACAAAATTGCTAGAGTGAAAATGAGATAATTTCCTCTTGCACCAGAGCGATAACGCTGTGCAATGGACCCTTTGCTGACTGCCAAGAGTAAGAGTAGGCAAACAGAGCACGCAAGACTTCCCCTCTTTGGGTACCTGCAGAGACATGCTCTTCTCTCTCATAGGATCATAGGATCATAGGATGTTAGGGGTTGGAAGGGACCCAAGAGATCATCGAGTCCAACCCCCCTGCCAGAGCAGGACAAAACTACCTAACACAGATCACAGAGGAACGCATCCAGGGGGGCCTTGAAAGTCCCCAGAGAAGGAGACTCCACGACCTCCCTGGGGAGTCTGTTCCAGTGCTCCGTGACCCTCACAGCAAAGAAGTTCCTCCTTGTGTTGAGGCGGAACCTCCTCTGCTGCAACTTACACCCATTGCTCCTTGTCCTATCACAGGGAGTAAGTGAAAAGAGCCTGTCCCACCCCTCCTGGCCAGCCTTCAGGTACTTATAAACATTGATCAAATCTCCCCTAAGTCTTCTCTTCTCCAGACTAAAAAGCCCCAAGTCCCTCAGCCTCTCCTTGGACTGGGTAAGTGTCTGCCTCCTTACTCACAGCACACTGTGCTCTAAGGTTGGTGCAGTAAAAGAAGTGGTGAAACATCACATGAAGAACACCAGAGAGGAAAGGCATGAAGCACCAAACAGTGCTGTCTGCAAAGCACTTAAATTAACCATTTTAATATCAGATTTTCTTTTCCTCTTTATAATGAAAATTCTGATAGCCATTTTCCCAGTCAGTTCCAGTGCAATATATTGATTTATTACCTACTAAATATGTGATATTCTCTTTGTGGCATGACACTATGTGGGTTTGCCAAGGTACACCACATTTCATTAAGTAATCAATTGTAATGTTAAAAAAAAGACACTAGTCTAGGTGGCATGATTATTAGTCTCCCTTTTGTAAATCCATGTTACATTTTGTCCCATTTCTCAAATAAATGTAGAAAAACTCAAGTTACTTTTTTTCCCCAAAAAATGTGCCTACTGTGGTCAAACCAATTAATCTGACCTTGCTTGGATCATTTCTTTCTTGCATTTCACAGAGTTGCACAACATTTAGAGCTGGAAGAGACCTCTGGAGATTGTATCAGTCCAACAACTTACATGAAAGCAGAATCAGTTACAACAGGTTCCTCAAGCCTTTGTCTGGTTAGGCTTTAATTATCTCCAGGGATGGATCCTCTACAAACTCTCTGGGCACAGTAAGAGAGTTGTCCTTATGTTTAAATGGTAATTCCCACTTATCAGTTGGTACTGATTACCTCTTGTCCTTCAACTGGACACCCATGATCTAAGTCTGGTTCCATCTTCTTTCACTAAAGGGAGATCATGCCTGACAAACCTGTTGACCTTCTACAAAAGGGTTACAGCATTGGTGGATGGCATCTACCTGGACTTGTGCAGGGACATGAGATTCAAGTCCAAGTGAATGGTCCTACAACTGGGCTGGGGTAAACCCAAAGAGAGATACTACTGGGTGGTGAATGGATTGAGGAGGACTTGGAGGTGTATGTTCTGGAGTCACTAGTACAAAAGAAGGACATGCAACTGTTGAAGCAAGTCCAGTGGAAGGCCTCAAGGATGATCACAGGACTGAAGCAACTCTCTTGTGAAGACTGGGCTGTTCAGTTTGGAGAAGAGAAGGTTACAGAAAAGCTGGAGAAGGACTTTTTATGAGTGACTGTAGTGATAGGACCCGGGGGAATGGTTTCAGTCTAAAAGAGAGGAGATCTTAGGAAGAAATTCCTCATTATGAAGGTGATGAGGCACTGAAACAGGTTGCCCAGGGAAGTTGTGGATGTCCCCTCCCTGAAAGTGTTCAAGCTAAGGTTGGATGGGGCTTTGGCCCACCTGATCTAGTGAGAGACGTCCCTGTCTAGGACAGGGAGGTTGGAACTAGATAAACCCTGAGAACCCTTCCAACCTAAACCATTCTGTGGTTCTACAGTCCACGCATTTGAATAAATAGGTAAGATACCCTCCCGAGGTTCAACAGTCTCAGGTCTCAGCCTCTCAAAGGTTCATACAAAACTGTATCACATGTTCCAATAGTCTAATTAGCTTAGTGACTCCTCACTAGACTCACTGCAGTATAATGATGTTTATCTGGTACAGAGAGATGCACATGTGGGAACAGCACTCCAGCTGTAGTATCTCCAAGACTGTGTAGAGAACAATGCTCTCTCAGTCTACTTGCACAAACTTAGTGACACATCCTATGAGTCTGCGGCCTTTTGCTGCAAAAGCACATTGCTGGTTCATGTTCATCTTGTCTCCTGGAGCACCCAGGCACTGTTTTAGCAAAGCAGTTTTGCAGTCAGTCGTTCTCTAGCCTGTGCTGGAGTAAATTTCAGTACAGATTATACAGCTGATATCCTTCCAGTCCGTTTTCCAACTACTTTTGTTTCCACTGTTTCTTATGTTAAAATCATCACCATAGTGGAGGAAAATGTGGTCTTTGGCAATTAGAATCTCATTTTTACTACACAGATATTAAAGTTATTCTGGGGAGGTGGTAGGGGGCTGGTTATCAGAATGTGAAAAGACCATTCAATTTCTTTAACTTGGTTTTTAAAAGCCTAAAACAGAATTCTTTTTACAATATTTTATTTCAACTTTACAGCTGCAAAAACATCTTCTGCTAACATCTGATACCTTTTTTGAGGTGATGGAACCTAATTACTTCCAGATTCCATTCCTATTATTTTTTTCATGCAAGCTTTCGATGCAAACTCTTAAGTTCAGGCAACTAATGACAGAATGAGAGGGCAGGGCCTCAAGCTGCACCAGGAGAGGGTTAGGTTGGATATTAGGAAGCCCTTCCTCACAGAAAGGGTTATCAGACACTGGAATGGACTGCCCAGGACAGCGGTGGAGTCCCCATCCCTGGAGGTGTTTAAGGTCTAGCTGATGTGGTGATGTTAGGTCATAGGCTGGACTTGAGCTCAGAGGTCTTTTCCAGCCTCAATAATAACAATAACAATAATTATTAAAACTTTCAAATATTAAACCTTTTCAATTCCCAAAGCTCTTCAGCACACTTCACTGTTACCTTACATTTTTCAGAGAATACCTTATTGCAGTAAAAATCTTTATTTATAAACTCTTTGTCATTCATTGAATAGAACATATCTGCTGTCAGTCTTGCTTCTAAAAGAGTAGAACACTTCAGTAAACATATCTGAAACAGGCTGTTGTTTGGAGCTTTGCTGCTTTGCTTCATAGTGCCTGGTGCTATGACTCACAAGCTACTAAGGACACTTCCATAAACATTGTGCACTTTGCTTCATATGTACCAGTTAATAGGAAATTTTAATTCACTAAAAAAAGAAAAATAAAATCAATTCTAAATGTTCAAGGTTTAAGGAAAGAGGAGTTCTATGAAACTGTTTTAAGTGTTTACTTTATCTGCAAATTAGGAACATTCACGCTTCCTGTCTAGATTTGACAATCTTTTCTCTGTAGATGATACCCAAGAAGATTATAATAATTATCTTGTTATTCAGTGTCACATTTGCCAAGAAAGACAAAGTCTTTTTCCATATAAAGAAGGAAGTTTGCATAGTGTTTGAAAGATATCCAACAGACAAGCATATGTAAACAC
Organism: Rhinopomastus cyanomelas; assembly: GCA_013400115.1. NCBI lineage: Eukaryota > Metazoa > Chordata > Aves > Bucerotiformes > Rhinopomastidae > Rhinopomastus > Rhinopomastus cyanomelas. The sequence continues at coordinate 48,944 of VXBP01006830.1, forward strand.
AGTAAGCTACTTTAAATAATCTGCAGTTAACAAAACTGAAGGTTTTCTATGTTAGCTATCATGTGGAAAGATTGATAAGGTGCTATACCTTATCAATGAACCAGATCCAATACCCCAGAAAGCCTGGCAGTATCACTTTGTTGATCTTCTTAGGTATATACACAAGGACAAAAAGGAACATAATAGTAATGATATTTGTCTCACAAAAAAATCAGGTAGAAAAAGGGTCTTTACTTAAAGGGCTTGGGAACATCTGAAACCTAAAATTTCAATAGTATGTTGCATTTTTCCTCAGCATTTTGTTAAATCACTGGCTTTGATAAAATAACTCGTGAAACCAGTTGGAGCCAGTAAATGGAGCCCTTCAAGAGAATTCACAGATAGACTCAAATTGTACTCTGAGAACTTCAGTATAATTTTGCCATTTTCACCTTCTTCAGCTTTAGAGAAGGCAATGGGCGTGCTAAGACCTTTTGTACGCAGTCCACAGATAGCCCTTAGGCTACTGATGAGTCAAACTAGATTTTATCTGAAGTGAGAACAGGCATAGGATTGCTAACCCACGCCATCCAGAAGATTTCATTCCTTTCTGTTGATTTAAATTTAACAGCACACAGCTGATATTCCTTCTCTTGAAGGTTGTCTACTTTTGATTTTAGGTTACTTTAACATTCAGTTTATTAGAGCTGACCACAGTCTGCATATTTCAGGTTTAAAGTGTAAGCTTTCACCAGGATGCCTCTGAATTTAGAAATAATAGTCAGAGATTGCTTCATAAGGAAAAGTGGGATGTTTTCCCTCTTCACTGGCATAGCCCCTGTCCTTTGCGGTAACTGCTGTGACAGAATGGCAAACATTCTAAACAAGAGACTGAATTTAATAAAATTTTTAGCTGAGTTTGGCGATTTGGCTAAAGATAGCATTAACTTTCATACTCTTCTTGCACTCTGGCATCAGATGGCATCAGCTGGTTTGTTTTTTTTTTCAAAAAGCTTTGTAACTTCCTTTGATTTTTGCTCAGAATTAGTTTTCTATTTCTGAGGAAAAATTCATTGCTCAGAATTTGAAGTTCTGAGCTATGAATTCATTGGAATTACAGTATCACAGTATCACAGTAATGATAAGGTTGGAAAAGACCTTAAAGATCATCTAGTCCAAACCTAATTTAAGTATGGGGGAAAAAAATTGGACAGATGAATTTTCAATAGTTATGTATGTCTACCAAGGAATAGCTCATGTATGTCTACCAAGGAATAGCTCAAGACATACAAATGTGACTCCATCATCTTTCCAGTGGACTCCTTAATGGATGAGTAGATGCATTGGAGGGGATTTTTATGCATGCAAAAAGGTAATATTCATTATATTGATATCTGCACACCAGTATCTGAGGCTGGAGTAGGAATAAGGACCTGAAAGCTAGTACATCAGTTCATGCATCTACATAAGTTTTATGTTTTCACTACATGAACAACAGAGATTGAAGGAAGCCACCGTGAATCTGGCATAGTCTATTAATAATTAAAGTCTGCTCTAAATAAATCCAGTTGTACAATACCCTGGTGACATCAACAGCAGCAGAAGTTGACTTGAATAATCTGATAAGAATTTAAGTTTATCTATGACATTAAATACTATGATGTGAGTAGCTTTAAAAAAAAAAAAGTCATCATATCTCTAAACCAAGTTAATAATGAAAATCAACAGTTCATGAGACAAGTGCTTTTCAATAGACCATACTAATGGCTGCAAATGTTAAGCAGCACAAACTGATTTCTTTAGCTCTTTAAACTTGGAGTATGTGGAATTTCAATCTTCATAAGATGGATTCCCAAAGAAATTAAACATAAAAGCAATATATTTCTTTAAAATTGGAGACAGGATTACAGCATGCATCAAATAAAAAATATTTGGCAACTATCTTAACTGACTGTTGTTTCCACAGCCAATCTGTGTAATTATTTTACCAAATCTGGGCTTCTGTTTTGACCTTGGAGATTAATACTATGAAATGTAGCTTATAAACATGCTCAATAGAAAGTAAAAAATGATAAAAGAGTTTGTCACCAGCACATGGGAAAGGGAAAATACTTTTTCTTCAGTTCAAGTATTTGCATTAAATTAAAATCCAGCAGACTTCTGGAGATCTATTTTTCAACCAAAGTCTTTGCTGCATCCCTCTAGCCTCTAGCCTGTTATTATAGGCTTTGACTGGGTACAATGTGATAGTAAGTCACTGTAGTGACTGCAGACTTAAGGACTAATACTTTAGTACTTACTCAGGCAGTACTGCCATTAATTTCAAGTACTGATGACTAGAACCTGAGGAATGAGTCCTTCCATTCAGTCTAATAAGAAAGAGACCTGCATCATCTTTAATGTGGCCATTAAGCAGATTAGGCCTCAATTCAAAAAAAGCACTTAACTGTATCCATACTGAGGACACTGAGGTATGTGTTTAACATTACCATATGCTTAAGTCCTAGCCAAATAATTAAGTAATGTCGGCTATAGCAATGCCCCATAAGGAGTGCTTCTTTGAGACAAAATCTTAACCCAAGACCAAAACATCTCAGTCCTGCATTCTCTTGTTTCTAAGTTCAAAGATCTCTCTATTTCTTGTTTTTCAGAAGGAGTCTCATGAGTATAAGATACCTTTTTCTTAAAATTCTGTGTCTGATATGTACTATTTGGCCTACAACTGTTGAAAAGGAAAGCATTTCTAGTTAAACACCATTTTGATGCCTAGACAAAATATGAATGAATTGTCTCTTTAGGAAAGATAAGGAGTGATTTCAATCACCTTTAACTTCGGTGTAAGGAATGAAGCTAGAGGAGCAGGTTTATTGCATTTACCAACTCTGGGAGAACACTGAGATCAGGAAAGGGCACTAATACCTGAAGAAATAACAATTTTGCATCCATCTCAGAAAGGACAAGAGGCTAATCAAAGAGTCAGCCTCACTTTGGTCTCTTGGAAAGTGGTCTTGAAAACTATTTCTGAGCAAAAAAAGAGAATCAGGGGCTTGTTAACAGTTATTACAGTTTCACCATGAATCATACTGCACCAGCCTGATTGTTTTCTGCGAGAAAATTACTCAACTTGCTGACAAGGGGAGGCTTGTCAATATCTTGAATTCAGTAAAGTTCAAGTTCGATGGTCTGTCTTGAGGGTATTAGCTAACAAACTGTATTCTACCTGTAACAGCTGGAACACTGCTAGGTCTATGTTGGAACTGCCATGTTTGACATATTTAAAGAAAAACATAGAGGAGGTGGTGGGTTGTTTGTTCATCAGGTCTGCAGATGACATCAGGCTGGGGAGAGATCATTCAGTATGCTCAACTTTCTGTCATCCAGAAAGACCTAGACAGGTCTTTACAAACCCCATTAAATCCAACAAGGACAAATGCAAAGACTTGCCCTTGGAATAGAGAAATGCTTGCAGTAGCATAGGATTAATAAATTTAATAAAAAGGTCCTTTGGTGTCTGTGTAGACTGCAGTATGCCCTGGAGGAAGTAAGAAGTATGCCCTGGCAGCAAGGACTAACAGCATCATGGACCATATCAGCCAGTGATTAGCCAGTGGATCCAGGGAAGTGATTACCTCTGTTTCTCAGCTTTCATTAGCCTGCACCTAAAATACCGTGTCCAGTTTGGGAAAAAGTGGGAAAAAGTAAAAAAAGTAGATTTATCATCTTATGTGAGTTTAGCACAGAGTTTAGCACAGCAGGTCTGAGGAACAAGGCTTGCTCAGCTTGCTTAAGGATATCATCAAAAAGACAAAGTCATGCTCTTCGCAGTGGTGTGTGGTGGGAGCATGAGACACAATGAATACAAGCTGAAAGAAGGTATGTTCAGGCTGGAGAAGCTTTTACACCACGAGGATAGTCAGGCCAATTCCAGAAGTGTTTCTTTCCATTTCCATTCTTTGTTTTTAAGAGTTTCTTCATTGTTTCTAAGAGTTTCCTTTCTTTACATCACGAGTATTGGAAGAGCCATATTCTTATGAACAGTGGCTGGAACATAATTCTACATAATGGAGCACAGAACTGTGACTAGACAGTGGGTTCATTTATTTGATACAAATGAGAAAATCATGCCTCAGACTTTTATCGACACAGAGGGCAAATGAGATATTTTTAGCTGTATTTTTTTACATTAGTCCACCCAAACATAACCAAATGCAAGGTAACAATAAGAAAAGGTTAGCGTACACATCATGTGTCCTTTTTTTCGAAAGAACCCATACATTGAGAGAACATACCAATAGTCTTTTGAGACTACAAATTCTGCTTATGAGAACTCTGATATAAAATTGGTATGACACCCCTGCAGACTGTGCTGTCATTCAGTAAGACCTGGGCAGGCTGGAGAGCTGGGCAGAGAGACGTGTAATGAAGTATAACAAGGGTAAGTGTAGAGTCTTGCATCTGGGCAAGAACAACCCCAGGTGCCAGTATAGGTTGGGGACTGACATTTTGGAAACCAGTGTAGGAGAAAGGGACCTGGGGGTCTTGTTGGACAGCAGGATGACCATGAGCCAGCAATGTCCTCTTGTGGCCAAGAGGGCTAACAGCATCTTGGGGTGGATCAGAAAGGGGGGTGGTTAGCAGATCAAGAGAGGTTCTTCTCCCCCTCTACTCTGCCCTGGTGAGACCACATCTGGAGTAATGTGTCCGGTTGTGGGCTCCTCAGTTCAAGAGGGATGTGGAGCTTCTGGAGGGAGTCCAGCATAGGGCAATGAAGATGATGAGGGAAGTGGAGCACCTCCCTTATGAGGAGAGTCTGAGGGAGCTGACTCTCTTTATCTTGTAGAAGAGAAGACTGAGGGGTGACCTTTTTAATGTCTATAAATATTTGAAGGGAGGATGGAGCCAGGCTCAGCTCGATGTCATCTAGTAATAGAATGAGGCACAATGGTTGTAAACTGGAACACAGGAGGTTCCACATCAAGTTCTTCCCAGTGAGGGTGACAGACCACTGGAACAGGATGCCCAGGGAGGTTCTGGAGTCTCCTTCACTGGAGATGTTTAAAACCTGCCTGGATGTGTTCATGTGTGGTTTGGTCTAGGTGATCCTACTGTATGAGGGGGATTGGACTAGATGATCTTTTGAGGTCCCTTCCAATCCCTAATGATTCTATGATTCTATGATAACCCAGAACTCAAATAACCATTTAAATAATCAGAAGTGTAACATTTTACTCTTCAAATGAGATTTCGTCCAACTATCCAACTGAATATTTAAACAACACAGAGGAGATGTCTAAGAATATCATCATTCATCTTAACTGTCTATTTATTTGTAGAAGTAAATAATAAGTTAAAAATTTTCTTTAAAATCTGTTATTACTTATTGCTCTTACTATGCCTTATGCTTAGGAATTGAAATTATTTGAAAAAGGCTGGAAAGACACTGGCCAATTTAAGAAATACTGTATCAAACTTAGTGTTCTCAACACATTAATAACAAGGTCCAATACATGTTAAAGAATTATTTTCTAAATGGTGGTGATTAAGGAAATTTTGGTTTAATTTGCATTTCTTTTACAATTCTGACTTTTCAAAATTAATATTTATGACCAATTATCTTGGTTTCTTCTACAGAGTTATAGCTAGGTCTTGTGCGGAATCCAATATCTGAAGTGCTTCTTAGGCCTTGGTGGAGATTTGTGCATGTAAAACTAGGTAAGCAACCAACTCGCAGCAACAGTTCTACTCCATGATTTGTAATGCTGACAGTAAAAAAAAAAAAAATAAAGTATTCAAAAGCAATGTGCTATTTTAATTTATATTCCTCTGTATCACACTTATACCAGAGACCTTTCCCTTCAAACCTATTTACTGTAATTTATTTGTTAACTGAAACAATGTCTCAAAAGAAATTATTTATTTTGTTCCAATTACCAGCTGAATAAACAATTTAAATAACTTATTCTGACACTTCCACATTTAAAATGAGTTAAAGGGAAAATAGAATGCCAGATTCTATTACTCCCAGACTTTGCTCCAAATAAAGACATGAGCCAAGAGAAAAATTTTCCTTGAGAAATATATAGAATTATTTATTTGGTTACCTGCCAAATAGGAAAGATAAGAAAAAATATCTGATGTTGCATCATGTTTGCCAGATCAGCTGGACATTTAATAAAGAGGAGTGCAGGCCTAATCCATCTGTCCCAAAAAGGACTGGAAGCCTTTCTTTCCATCGGCTCCAGAGAGAGTTGGTTCTATCCCCATCTGCATGTTTTTAGGCACAAGACCAATTTTCATTTCCTGACCTGTGTGTTTTTCCATTGAGAAGATTACTCTTGCACAGACAGAGGAAGAACTTACTCAAAGATTACACATATCCAACACCTTTTTTAGTTAACATTCTTCAGGTAGAGTAACTTAGCCCTATTTGTCCAATATTTCTACCCACATCTTCAGTGTGGATACAAAATAATATGAACTACTTTATTACAAAAGTTGCATCAGTTGTGTATACATGAACGTGTTATCAGACAGAAGCACTCGTGATTGCATACATAAGCCGTTGTCTCTGCTGCAAGGACAAAGCAGCTTGTTAATGTACATGAGTCCAGAAGCCCTACATTGCAAGCTTATTTTTATGTGACCACAAAGGACCCAATCATGCTACTGATGATAATCCAGATCATTGCAGGTTTCCAGAATTAGTCCCTTAGAACTAGTAATTCTTTTTAAATGAACGGCATCAATCATAAAGGCTGTCTGTTTATGCATTTACTACCTAACCTGAGGCATTTCTTGTAAACGTTTCAACTCCTTCAGCTTTAAATGAATTCTTTTCTGAAATAATAGAACCTTAGGGTGTTATTGTAAGAGTAACTTCACACCAATCTTTTGTGAAGTCCTCCGGGACCTCACAGTTTCTTTTCCACTCACAACATAAAAAATAAAATATTTATTAAAACAACCTGGACCGCACAGAGTGATGTAGGCTCAAATTTTGTTCTTTGCTTATTATAGGAACACAAATAATCAAAGAGGTCTTTGTATGAAAGCTATAGTCTGTTACCCCACTGGGCAAGTAGTGTATTAGATCTGTAATACTTTCTGTTGCCAGCTTCATCAAGCTGATTCGGAATTTGTTGCCTGGGTAGAATGACTCATATGTTTGCTGAACCTGACAGGTGTCGAGCATCTTCCTCACTCATTAAAGTTAATGATTTCAACAGCAGATGGGGTGAACTCTTTATTGAAGTAGGTTTCCTTCTAACAGGTATTCTCAAGTTATTATTTAAGAGAGTAAGTGGCGCTGATTTTCTTCTGCAATCAACAAAGCAGCCCATAACAGAACGCCTATGCCTTCTTTGCAAAAATGACCCAAATTTCTTTAAGTGAACTCCCCAGCGGAATAAGGCAAGAACAAAAATTGCACTGTACACAGAGCTCTCCACATAAAAGCTCAGTTTCTTGCCATAAAACTAGTCACATCCTCACCGGAACAGAGGAATTAACATACTGGAAGCAAGCCAGTAATTTTATAGAAGTATATGCCTTTAAGTGAGCTCTAAATCAGTACTCTCACAATAGCTGCAGCTTTGGCATCATTTCTATCCCAACAACCCACAGCTGCTGAAATGGAGACTCGTGACTTCGTATTAGATAAGTAATGAGAAGTTTTGCACATTCGTGCCAGAGCCTTTCCTTTGATATTGACACAGCACACTACAGTTGTTGACCAGCTACACCCGAAAGACATTCCTAGTTAACTAGAAATATTCAGGCAAGAGCTTTACAGACACTAATGCTGTGCCATTACACTGTCAGCTAAGATACAACAAGCCCAAGACCTCACAGGCATCTGTTCTCTCATAAAAACCCAAGAAATTAGGAGGACCAAATCTTTAGCTACAGAGAGACCCATACTTTGATGCTTGTCCAGACTCCGTTATGTGCACTATTAACATAATAAAGTCCTGCTCTCTGGCTTCCACTCAACAAGACAGAAGTACTAAGCCAGAGACCCCACAGAAACCTGTGCCTCAAAAGCAACCTACCATGCAAAAGCTCCTGAGCTGATGGACTTGCAAGAGGCCTAACATACAGACATCTGAAGAAGAATAAGATTAAAACCTCTAAAGATTAGGCAGAAGAACAACTTCAGTCTTAAATACTCATAACTTTTGATGTCTAATTTCTCAGGATCTTTCAAAGCAAAATGGAGAGTTTAATGAAACTGTTGAAAATGTATTGTAACTGTTCAGTTAAAGAATTATCCTTTTTGAGTAGGTCTCAAACATTTCTTGCCCTTAAAATATTCTATTGAGATAGAAACCACTGAGTAACACACATTCCAAACCCAGACTGCTAGAAAGAAATTGAGGATAATAAAAATAGTGTTTGTAACAGAATCAGTAAGTAAAATGTTGATTGATGGAAAACTGTTCAGAATAATGGAAGGTATTTCAATAATTTGGGGAGAGATGATGTTTAGTGGGTTGCAGGATAAATGTATTTGTTAGAAATTTACCTTCATCAACCCAAATAAAATATTCTGCTGAATGAATAACTATTTAATCCCTTTGAATGCTGTGTCAAAGGACTTTAATTTGTAATGAAGTTTAGAAAAGAAGTTGAGATGAATCTGGGAGCCTTTTCCCAAAAACACTTGAATGACCCAATAAGTGTAATATTTTTTTCTTTCAAAATGTCTTCAGAATTATATGTCACTAAAAATTGGGACTTTTGCAGTTCAAGATGCCTACAAATTATCAAAACAGGAATTGTATTTTCCTCCAATGAAAACAGTGGAGAAAATGTGCATGCATTCTCGCATGCTATTTTTCCATCCACATTGGCACAAAATGTAATTGGAGAAAAAAGCATTCCTTTCTTGATGCCTGAAAGAAGTTGTTCCCATTTTTATAGTGCTAGATCTTTTGCATTGTTCCTCATTTTCTACCTGTATTAGCACTTTCTGTAGTTTTCTCTGAAATTAATTAAGAATTAAGTTTTAATAAATTTAATTATATTTCTATGACTCATTTAAGCAAGATAATTATCTAACTTTACCTTATGACTACTAAGTCTAATACTCTACATTGTCAGTTGCTGACTTGTTTCCAGATTGTACTTACTTTGAGTAAGAAAAAGCTGAACAGCAACAGTTGCTTTATCCATCGTTTGCAGTCTTTGATCCCTCACTTGGAAGGCATAGAGACCTGTTTAATGTCTAAGGGAAGACCTCCCCATACTGCAATACGAGAGTCCTTTCTCATACTGGGCAAGATCCAAAGCCCATCAAAGTAATTGATAATATTTCAGTTGTCCACTGTGAAGTTTGTTTGGGCCCAACAGATGACAGGAAAGACAGCCTCTGATATGAAAACTCACAGAGAAAAGCTCCAAGATCTTGACAGTGATCAGAATCAAAAAGAGTGTTAAGTTCTTTCATAAGTTGCAAGGCTAAATTTTTGGACCAAACCTGTCTTATGGACTATTCCTCCCTTCAGATACTTGTTTTCAATGTTTAAACAAACTAAACTGTTTCCTTTTACCTGGAAACTGTATATGGCTTGGGAATACTTTGGCTTTGCCGGCACATGTGTCATGCAAGGAATAATCAACGGTTAACCAAAGTCAATTGACAAAGTCTGCAGTGAGTGCTTAGGAAATAGACCCCAATCAGTATTTTACGGGGGGGGGGGGGGG
>VXBP01006831.1:0-10920 GCA_013400115.1 Rhinopomastus cyanomelas
TTGGAGCTCTATGGTGCTGGGCATTATCTAATAACCTAAGAGGAATCTGCTGCTCCAAAGACTTCCAAAAGTAGATACCAGGGAGATGAAGCAGCAAAAGATGAACAGACTTCTTAGTTCAGAGCCAAATGAATTGATTTTTGCACAGTCAGTCACACACCACCAAGAAGGATGTCATGTATTTTTACCTTCAATATCTTGTCATAGAATCAACACACAATCCAACAAATAACAGCATGCTAAGATGGACATAAGTGTTTTATTTCTTACTCTTAGGATTCAATGTCATTCAAACTTCACATCAGAAGTTCTAGACTGTTTTAGGAATTATTAGCCTGCACCGCTAGTAGAATTTAAGTCGTCTGTTGTTTGTGTTAGACTAAAGGTTTGAGGTTTCTGAGTATGAAAAATTTACAAGTTTTCCAAGGAAAATTGTCCTGGAATTACACCAGACATTCCACCAGGTAAATGAAGAGCAGAGGCTTAACTGAATGGCGAGATGTGACGGACACCATTGGCTTGCAGAAGCAAGATCGAAAGAGTACATTAATAATACTCCTTTGGATATGAACTTCATGAGCAACAACAAGAAACTACATCTGGCATTTAGTCTTGAAGTGAATTAGATGGAATGCACAAATGTTGAGCTGTGCCTTGTTTTGAATAAAACCTGAAATGCCCCTTCTCCGACAGAAAGAAGCATTAGACTTCGAGGTGCTCCCTGCTGCATGGCCTCTATTTAAATGCAGAAAGAAAGTTAATTATATTATGATCTACAATAGCCTGTGTGAGCAACAGGGAGCTGATTTATGTTAAACAACACAGATGCAGCAAGTGCCATGCGCTGTTTCCAACTGCTGCTTTAGCACCTGTGTTACTTGGGTAACTGTGACCTGTGTAGGGTTTCACCAGGACAGGAACTGCTACAAAAGGAGCGGCGTGATCACTCTTTCCATCCAAATCAGGCTGACTTAGGCTGTATTTCTTCTTGTTATGGCTACACTCATAATAAAGAAGGGGTTCACACTGCATATGCCATCCCACATTCCTTCAACCTCCAGCATTCACAATCTCAAAGAAAGCCTTTAATACCAAGCTCCTTGCTATGATGTGTTTATATCAAGCCAAAAGTGAACCAAAGCTGTTGGGTTTTGTTTCTCTTGGATTTTTTCCTGGTGTTTCTTTGCATAGAACAATTGAAAATGGTGAAACTCACTGGAAAAAAAAATAGTGACCCAAGTTCTTACCGTAGTTCACCAGAAAACTAGACTCCTTTAGTCCTACGCTTGCTTAAAGTGAGCGAAGAAAATCCTTTCCCCTCTGAGTAGCCAAGCATGTCATTAAAGATTAGGAAAAACTGCCAAGAGTCTTAGTCTAGTTTACTCTGCCATTTTTCAATGTTTTCAACTGAACATTTAAAATGTTTTAAAAAGACATCTTTCACAGAATCACTAAACATTAGGGATTGGAAGGGACCTCGAAAGATCATCTAGTCCAATCCCCCTGACACAGCAGGATCACCTAGACCAAGTCACACAAGAACACATCCAGGTGGGTCTTAAATGTCTCCAGAGAAGACGACTCCACAATCCCCCTGGGCAGCCCCTTCCAGGGCTCTGTCACCTTCACTGGGAAGAGGTTCCTTCTCATATTGATGTGGAGTCTCATATGTTCCAGCTGACATCCATTGTCCCTCGTCCTATCACTAGATGACACTGAGCAGAGCCTGGCTCCATCCTCCTGACACCCACCCTTCACATATTTATAGACATTAATGAGGCCACCCCTCAGTCTTCTCTTCTCCAAGCTCAAGACACTCAGCTCCCTCAGCCTCTCCTCATCAGGGAGATGTTCCACTCCCTTCATCATCCTTGTGGCTCTTGAATCTTATGCACAGAAAAGCACAATTGCAGTATAATGTTATCTATAGGATCGTGCCTGTGATGTATGTAGAAGTCTGCATTTTACATGAAGATAAGCAGTAGATTTATATTATAAACTTACAAATTGTATAAATCTTTGAGATTTTACATTTATAAGTGTAGTGTCCATATAAATTTATATTTATTCTATATATGAATAATATTTAGAAAATACTAAGCGTGCTGTACAGGCAAAATATCTTATTGTTGCATTTTGAACGACCAAAAATTGTTGCATTCACTACTGAAAACACAAAGTACCTAAAAAAAAAAATCAACAGCACAGGTTTTACAACACAAAAGCCTTCCACTGTAACTGGTGCAAACTAGAGTTCAGCCCTGGCTATTCAGAAAAATGAAGCGTAGGCTTGCATTTCAGAATTCACCAGCAGTAGAGCTAATCAGAGTACAAGAATATCATGGCTCAAGAAAAACTATGCATTTTTATTTAAAAGTGTCACGTATATTGCTGTTACAATAGAAATTGGGAAGCGTGTTCTATCGCAAAGCTTCAATAAGCACGAACCAGAACTTAGTACAATATTCAAACTGCAGCAATAAACTTCAATTAGATCTAAGAAGAAGTTAAGATCACTCTTCTGACTTGAAAAGGTAGGTTCTGGACCCTTCTTTGTTCCTCCTGTAGGCCTTAACGTTCTCTGAGCTGCTGTTGACCTTGACCTTACTGCATTTATGATCTCTGAGGAGCAGACTGAAATGAGATTCGGAGGAGCGACGTGAATGATGCAGCCTCATAAAACGTTTTTACTGAGCAAGCAGGACCGGGCCCTCATCCTACACTCGGCGCTGTCTGAACCAGTGACTCGTGTAAAATACTGGTTTCCAGTGCAATTGTCTGTGTTTCCAACAGCATTTCTAATTGCATTTGCATGAGCACAACTAAAGTGACACCAAGACACGGCTGCCTAGTTTTCAAGGCTGAATCGGCTGACACCTACCTTTTGGTGAGGGGTGCTCGCGGTGCGGCCGTGCCGAACGCAGCAGGATGTGTTCAGGTGTCCTCCCAAACAAAACTCTGAGGATTTCCCAGGTGTCAGAGTGCTTCATTCTTCACTGGACCCTGCTACTTCCGACAATGGCACAGTTTGGAGACTTTACTGCCTAAATATTGACATAATTGTTCTTCTGATTTGGTCTCCTACACTCTTGCTGAAATAAAAAAAAGTAAATGAAGTGGTAACAGAAGAACCTGATGTTGTACAATTCTACCCCCAAAAAAAATACATGGAGTCACAGGTCGTGATGAGATCTGCATTCCACAGGTGTACTCCTAGGTCAGACAGTTTTAGCTGAACAAAGGTGAGTGTCCCTATGACCATGAGCAAGCACCAATAACTAGAGAAACACAGCCAGGATTCTGCACAAGTAAACACATAAAACCCTGTTTATTTTACTAAACACCTAGTTGTGTCCAAAAATGCAAAAAACTATTGAGGTGGTTGAGTCTCCATCCCTGGATGAGTTTAAAGATCATTTGGATGAGGTGTTGAAGGGATCTGGTTTAGGGTAGGGTGGGGTAGATGGTTGGACTCTCTGACCCATAGAGGTCTTTTCCAACCAGAGGGATTCTGTGAATGAGTTACTTTCACGTAGTGTTAGTTGGTTCTTTGTAACTTTGCACTGCAAACAGATCTAAAGGAGGCTGCAGGGATGGGTGTTATTGAGCTAGACACCTTCCAGTCCCGTCTACAGACGTCTGCCAAGCTGCAGATACTCATTAAATAGCTTCTCATAATAATCCTGTAGACATACATTAATTAATTAGGCAAATATGTGTCTTAAAATATACTGCCTGTTCTGCTTAAATAATACATACCTGGGAAATTATGTCTTTTTCATGACTTTATGTTAATTGCTGTGCTCAGTGTCTGACAACTTAATCTTTACTGAGAACTTTATTTTTTGTTCTCTTAAGTACCTTGGTTATAGCATCACAGAGTCTGATACATAAAGAAAATGATTATCTTTAGAGCCAACAGCACGTGAAGTTAGCCCGACAGAGAGTTTGGGAAAGTTCAGGTTAAAATCTGAATCAGAATCACAGAAAGGGTTTGGAAGGGACCTCGAAAGCTCATCTAGTCCAATCCCCCTGCAGCAGCAGGATCACCTAGACCAAGACACACAGGAATAGAGTAGTCCAGTTATTTTAATGCTGAAAACAAATACTACAGGAAACTTATCATAGCTGAAAATAAGTCTAGTCAGTTAAGGATGCAAGTCTGACCTGAGACACTGATTTTAAATTAGTGAAGAAGGAATGAAACTTTTCTTCGTGGATCATCAGGCTCAGGATTGTCTTCTATTGGATAGTTGTAAAAGTCATGACTTTATGCTGCTTCAGTTTTAACTGTTCAGAGACTGCAGCCACTGATGCATCATTCCAATAGTCAATGATTTTCTCTGCTTTTGTGCTTTACCTCCAAGAAGGAAATAACACACCTACCAGTTTGGGAGATGGAGTAAGAACTACTTTTAACAAACCAGTCAAGAGACTTTAACTCGTTTAGTTATTTGTTAGTTAATGGCAATGATTCGTTTTGATTAGCGACGCTTCTTGCTGACAAAATAAATGATGGTTCTTGGAGTAAAGGCTGCGTGAGGATGACTATATTTTACGTGTGACCCCACCTTTCGTGATAAATAAACACTTTTCTAGATAAATAAACAGTTCAGACAAACAAGCAGAGCAAACGCAGGCAGGGATAGCGAGCGAAGCCGAGCTCAAACACGCACAGCGTAAGAGCGCCATCTTCTGGAATTGGCGTTTCTTACACTTCTCACTTAATCGAACCCTTGGCTCGCAAGAAATACTTGTTAAAGATTAATGGTGTTTACTTGCCTGTTTGCCCTGCATTTCCCTTTTCATTTGTCTGCGCTCGTTTTGAAGTTAGTAGTCCCCGTACAAACTCTTTTCTACACAAGGACCTAGAGACTGTGAATTTAATAATCAGAGTTGAGGCTTTCAGGTTTATAAGGAGTTGTGCAGTCCCTAGGGGTTAAGACAATCTAAGCAGCACGCTTGTCGCTGCAGAAGTGAACCAACACTGTCTCCTTTTAAAAAGTTTTAATCCTTTATAAGCTTGGACAATATATAAATAAAATGAGTCTGCTACTCCTGTGCGACTTGGTCTAGGTGATCCTGCTGTTAGGGATATTGGACCAGATGAACTTTCAAGGTCCCTTCCAATCCCTAATGTTCTGTGATTCTCATAATTGTCTGAAATTTTATCACGAATCCTCTGCTCTATTAAGCCTTGTCTGTAGGAGAAGCAAACAACGGGTCATTAGAACATGAAGGGGCACCTGGCTGGCTCAGTGGGTAGAGCATGGGACTCTGAATTCTTGGGGTCATGGGTTTGAGCCCCATGTAGGACATCTTGAGACAGTACTGTAGGCTGACCCTGCTCCAGCAGGGGGATTTGGACTTAGATGGTCTTTCAGGGTCCCTTCCAACCTCTAACCGTCTGTGTAGGCGTGCACTTACTCTGAGGGAGATGCACATCTACACTCCACGCAGTCTCAAGGATCTCATAAGTACTTTTCAGAAAAAGTATTTTGAACTAACTCTTCGCTCTTCCAAATACACAAGCAGCTTCTGTAAAGCCTGATCAAAATATTCTGGTCAAGAGTCATAGAATCACAGACTCATTCAGGTTGGAAAAGACCTGGGATCATTGAATCCAACAATTAACCCTATTCTACAAGTTGACCCCTAAACCAGATCCCCCAACACTATATCTATAGAATGATAGAATCATTCAAGTTGGAAAAGACTCCTGGGATCATTGAGTCCAACCATCAACCCTACTCTACAAGTTCAGCCCTAAACCAGATCCCCCAACGCTACATCCAAGCATCTTTTAAACTCATCCAGGGATGGAGACCCAATTTCTAGTAAAAATGATGGAATGCAGTTAATTATAACAACACTGATAACAAAGCAATCTCAATGCTCTACAAACATAGACAAAGCAGGGACCTGGCAACAGCACAGGTGTCCTTGCTGTATGGAAGAAGAGCTTGCACCTACAAACCTCCTGCTTGAGGGACGCGTCTTTGCACGGTCTGCAAGCGAGGCCTCGAGGAAGCGTTGCGGAAAACGCTGTCCGTCCTCTTGCCCTGGAATCCAATAAAATCAAACCTCATCCACAGGGCTTCAGATGGGATTTTTTGGTCTGCATTTATTTTATCTATATTTCCTCAGCCCCTGGCCTTCATTTTTCATGTCAGTTTTCGTATTACTGCTACCAAAAGCAATAATCATTTGTCCTGTATCTCACTCATTCTTTGTGCACTTAAAAGCCTCCAAAATGAAATTCCTTTCCTTCTCTGCTAGTACCTTTCCAGATTAAATATACCTATTTGTCATCCTTCCAAGTTCTCCACTTTCTGTTGTCAACAATCAGGCTGCCCTTTCAGACCTTCTGTGCCAGAGGGATTTTCTCTTTGACCAGACACTCTTTCCTCTCAGCTAATCAACAGCATGCTCCACGTGTTCTTTCAGGGGTCTTTAAGATACGCTGTTGGAACTGTTCTAGGCATTTCTTCCTTCTCAGCTCAGGCTCAAGATTAAAGAAATAAAACAACCCAGCAACAAACCTCAAAAGCAAACAAAACAAAACCCCAAAACCTTTCCAAAAAAATCTTAGAATCGTTAGGGATTGGAAGGGACCTCGAAAGACCATCCAGCCCAATCCCCCCGCCACAGCAGGATCACCTAGAGCAAGTCTCCCAGGAACACATCCAGGTGGGTCTTAAAATATTGGGATAGGATTCAAATTCAAGCACATCTAGCACTCGTTCAAGGTTTTCACGTTATCAGTATGTGCATTAGAACAGCTCTTCACCTCTTCTCATACTATCTGCCCTCTAATTTGTTGACTTGGAAATTAGAGAGGTGCTTGTGCTGCCCCGACTGCTATTTTTTGATTCTTTATTCCATTTTGCACCATCTCTTGTGATCTGTTAACACTGACTGGGGAAGACTTCAGTTCTCACTGCTATGTTCTGGTATGCCAACAACGCGAAGCGCTGTTAGGAGCGCTCTCCAAACAGGAGCTGAAAGCCAGGCACGCTTTAACACAGATGTCTCCTCTGTCTTTTCACTGGCCCTCTGTGGATGATGGACACAAATTGAGACACATGCAGAGAATTGCAAAGGGATCCAAGAACTAGAAGCAATTCTAGGCTCAAGGTATGAATGTACTCACACTGTAGTAGTATAAACTGTTTGGTAGAGATGTAAAACTTGCTCTAGCCCTTTCAAAATCATATTTCCAAACAAAACATTAGGGTGAAGAAGTTTACAGATCTATTTTGTAACCTTGAAGAGCACAATGGGAACATCTAACTGACTAAAAGATCAGTTCCCTGCCCAAGACTTTCTACAGTTTATGTTTCTTCAGAGAATCATCAGGGATTGGAAGGGACCTCGAAATATCATCTAGTCCAATCCCCCTGACACAGCAGGATCAGCTAGATCAAGTCTCACAGGAACACATCCAGGCAGGTTTTAAACATCTCCAGAGAAGGAGACTAGGGAACTGAATGTGATGTAACAGTACAAGAGTGTCATGAGACACACAATGAGACAAGGTCCACGCCTGGACATGTTCCTGTGCAACTTGGTCTAGGTGATCCTGCACTGGCAGGGGGCTTTGGACTAGATGATCTTTCCAGGTCTCTTCCAGTCCATAATGCTGTGTGATGCTGTGATTCTGTGAAGGTAAAACAAGCAAAAAACCTGTGTGTTTGTTGTGATTTGGTACTCTAAGGGCAAGGGTTTTAGGTGCTCTCTGCCACCCAATAAACTACGCACAAACTGAATGGGAAGTGCTGGAAAACAGAGCAGAGTTCACGTATTCAGCCGGTAAGGAAAGGCTTCTTCTAAGAAGTCCTGTGCTACAGTTAGAAACAGACTGGCAGCAGAGAGAATAAAGGGACTTGGATAACAAACCACTCCAAGATAGATGCATACACGTGCAGATCTACAAGTGACTCTGCTGCATTGTCCCACGGGCAACGCCGTGCTGTTCAGGAGGAAGGATGGACGAGCCGGTGCAGTGGCCGCACCGTGAGGTGCACTGTGCAGGCTCTGCTGGTATCACCTCAAGGCCCTGTGCTGCAATTTCACTTTTTCCTTACAGAATGTTTTATCTAATTTCTTTCAGTTAGTTTTGATTTTTTTTCCCCCTGTCCCTTCTCCTAAAGCCTTTTCCCTCTCCTTGTTTAGTTTCACAGGAGCTTTCTGTAAGCTTCTTCAGTTTTCTATTTGTTTTTCTCAAGTCACCTTGTAATAACTAAAACAGTCAACACCAGTTCTGCTTCCAGCTCAACAAGATATTTCTTAAATTGTATTCACCAACCCAATTTCATTAAGACCTCAGAAAACAATCTTCAAGTGCATATTGTGACCTAGGAGATGATTTCTCCAACTCTACAGCCATTTCCCTATTTTACAGGCCATCAGAATCCTCTTCTACCTTTAACACTATCAAATCACAGGTTCTTTGAACTTGTCAAGATACCTATTTTGTCCATCTAGTCCCTTACCTAAATGATTCGGTACAGCCTCAGCACCCACACGTGCAGTTTCACTAATAAATTCCAAGAACACTAATTATTCATGATTTTGCATAGCCTTTATCTAATTCCCCCCCCACACTTTATCCACTCAGTTATTTTGTGACACTTTGCAGATCTTTCTAATGAATTTTCAGGACATTTTCCAGGTAAAACAATCAGCTGCAAATGAAAAAAGAATTGGATCATCTGGTACAGTCTATTTTTAAAAGAAGTCGATGTGGTGTCAGTGCTGCAATATTGAAAAAAGCTTCTAGTACCATAAACCTCGTGTTGAAGTTGTGACTATTAATAACATCTTCAACGGAAAGTCACACCAGCTTTCCCAGCAATTTCACTGGAAGCTGCCTAACCACTGTTAGACAAAGTTTGAGCATCATCTCCCTAATATAGGAATTTTAATTTGCTGCCACCAAAGCGACCCTTCTGAACACCCTGTGAGAAACAAACATGGAGAGACAACCCTGTTGTACTTGAAGGCAAGTGGCAGAATGGTAACAGACAAGAGTGACCCTTTGGCTACAATTAAATTACTGTCCACGTGCCAGGTTGTTTATTTTTCTTTAAACTTGAATTTCACAGGGACTTACCTGGGTGTCAGACTGCATTAGACAACAGAATGGAAATAGTTGTAAATCGTGTGAATGGATCGTTGGAAGGGGCTGCCCAGGGGGGTTGTGGAGTCTCCTTCTCTGGAGATGTTCAAGACCCACCTGGATGTGTTCCTGTGTGACTTGGTCTAGGCGATGATGCTGTTGGGGTGGGATTGGACCGGATGATCTTTTGAGGTCCCTTCCAATCCGTAACGATTCTATGAAAATAACATTTAGACAACAATTGACAACAAATTCTAAATACATTAACAGAGAGAAAATATAAAGTCTTAAATGAGGTTTTGGGTTTGTGAGGAAGAACAGAGCAGAAAGCAGCGGACTGAAAGCTGAAAGACTGTGGCTGTCACTGAACAGAATGAATTCCATTGCATAACAGGAATAAACAAAAGAAACCTTGATGTGATAGCACTCATTTGGTGTGGTTCCAGTCCAGCTGGCAGCTAAGCACCACACAGCCACTTGCTCACTCCCTCCTAGTGGGAATAAACTGACACAGTAGGAGAAGAAAAGTCGTGGCTTAAGATAAAGACAGCACAATAGATACCTTGAAAGCTAGACACACAAAACTAATGCAGAACAATGAATTTATTCACACTATTTCTCACAAACCCAAAACATGTCCCCGTGCCACCTGGTATGAAGAAAATTAACTCTCCTCCGGTCAAACACAACACATCACTAATAGTAAAGATGAAAATTAATATGTAAAGTACTGACCTGATCACGTTTTTAAATTAAGATAAATGCTTTCCTGAAATATAGGTTTAGCATGAGCATAACTGGGAATAAATGAGCAGAATTCCTGTGGTGTAGGAGGTCAGACTAGACGATCTAATAAACTTAAAATATAGAAAAGTGTGAAGAATTATTCAATAATTATTTTGCCAAACTCATTACATTTATATGTAATGAATACTCCAAGAAAATAACAAATACAGTCCAGGGCCTTGACCTTCTCTGTCTCTTGCATATTTATATCTACTTTTGAAGGCTAAATTCTTCATAATTAGACAATTGTGTAGTTTTCCTTCATACGTGGAAAAATGCTGAGTGTTTGTAGTTCTATTCATGAGTCTACAATACAAAGGCTAATAAACAAAATTTCCCAAATATCTCTTGCTAAAAATTCAAATTTCTTTATCAGCTTCTCAGATCTGATTAAATATATTGAGATCAAACTTATATGTGTAGAATAATAAATCAATACAATGAACACATTGAGAGCACTGGGATTAAGTTAAAAGTAACTTTCTCATCAACAAAACTGTCATATTTGAATCATGACCCAAATAACATTGGATTGCATTTGGAATCAGTTACCTCATTCCCTGATTTGAATCACAACTAATTCATAGCATCATTAGGGATTGGAAGGGACCTCGGAAGATCAACCAGTCCAATCCTGTTGTGTTCTGTGCATGTGGTCAAGACGACCAGAATTATTCCTATAAAGTATCAGCTCACCTCACAGCACATCTGTCATTGACAAACAAGTCACCTGGCTTAAAGAATACATGAAATATTGAATTTTTGGGTGCGTCATCTGTTATTTTACATCAGATTGTTCGGGCAAAGAACATTACAACTAGTCATTTTTCAAACGTCCATAAAAATCCACATTCTTAGAGTCTGAGGACAAGCCCCTCAGTTTCCCCTTTACAGACAGCACGTTCAAAAGGAATGCTGAAGAAGACACAAATATTTTACCCTAAAACAAAAGAAAGCAAAGCCTTGAATTTATTTTACAGTTCAGGTCTGAGCAGAAAGATACCATGTGGAGA